>CM016722.1:8892285-9302285 GCA_005771605.1 Scutellaria baicalensis | reverse complement strand
TGTATTCCAACCTTTTAATATTGTCAAATATAATGTAGAATAACATATATAATTTGTTATTAGAATTTAAAATAACACGTCCCAAGAAAACGAATGCATAGGGAAGGTTGGAAAACACACAAGAGATAGGCTAACCAAATTCTACTTTCTTCAACTAAAACTCTACTTTACCCAATAATTATTTTTAAATAATAAAATATAACTTTAAAAATTAATAAAGATATGGTACATATATATTTCTATATCATACAACATTTGGAATAATAAAATATATATAAATAACTTTTAATATAACTATCAGAATAAATAATAAACTGCGCATCGCGCGGGTGAAATACTAGTTTAACTTAAAAAAGAAAAACCTAACTTTGGCACGTTTTGTACATATACCTTTACGTATTATTAGTCATACTTTTATGTAATATTAGACATAATTTTATATTATATTAGACATACATTATATAATATATAAAGGTATAACTAATATAACTAAAATGTATCACTAATATAACTAAAATGTATGTCTAACATTACTAAAAGGTATGAAGGTATAGTTGAAAATTCTAAAGGTATGAAATCAGAACACAAAGGTATGACTAACATAACATAAAATCTAAAATGTCAAGAGTGTGAAAACTCTATGACTTTACAAAAACACGGAAAAAAGGTGTTGTCTCCGTGTGACCAAAACAACGCATGACACCAGTGTACTGCACGGATTGGAATCAAATTCTCTCTTGTCCGCCTACATAATTGATGTCTTCAACCTCCTCTTGCGGTGCAAAATCACAACTTTGATTCTAGAAATTTTGTACGGGTGCAGTACGGGAAGCCAAAACTTGTCTTGTGAGAGCTGATATCTGTGCAGTTAAAGCTGCTAATTGATCTTGATTTTGGCTGTTGATTGTCATGTTCATGCACTGCCTGAAATCCACGAAAGAGTATCCGATAATCATTGTCGTAGGTTTGTTGTTCCAAATAACCGTTATCTTTTCCGTCTACGACAACGCCTTGACAACAGTTTTGAACCGTTGTTGTAGACACTTAAGACAACGATTTTTAACTGTTGTCCTGCCGTTGTCATATCTATCTAAGACTACGCTTTGACAATGGTTTTTGACCGTTGTTGTAGAGGCTTAAGACAACGGTTTTTAACCGTTGTCTCGCCGTTGTCGTAGCTGTCTAGGACAACAGTTTTTAACCGTTGCCGTTGTCGTAGACCCGTACGACAACAATTTGGAAACTGTTGTCATAGTTTATTTTCAGCGTTGTATTTTACAAGTTTCAGCATCATTTAATAATTATTATATATTAATTGAAATTCGAATATACAAAATAGTCATATCAAATTCAAATATTCATCTTAATAGTTCATACAATAAATATTCATAAGAGTTTATAACAAATATTTAACCTTAAAAGAGAAGTTAATCACAAACGAGTTATATTCCATGACAAAGAGATCCAATGACAAACGAGTATCTGGTTCAATCTTCTCATCAACTAAATCTCCAATTACCTAATATTCATATATATGTTCTTCAACACTCTCCGTCCACTCCTTACACACTTCATTGATCCCCGCTTCAGACAAAGGAATGCAACATTGCTTTTACCATGCTCTTTGGCAAGAGATGCAAGTTCGATAATCCCCTCAGCATTGCCTAAAGAAGAATAGAGTAGCAACAAACCACTCAGGTCATTAGCTTGCTTCAGACACATATCTGCCATCTCCAACTGAAATGCAAATTAAAAGCACAAAACTTTACAAGCAATGCCAGAAATATATAAAAATTATGAAAATATTTTAAAAATTATTGTGTGATCTTATTTTAAGTATAATTTTATTATTAGCTTTCTGAGAACTAAATTTATGTCATATGAAATAGTTTGACCCAATTAAGATTCTCCTGTAATTAAAAAAAAAACATAATTTTTATTACTATAAAGAATATCAAAATTCTATATTTATTTTAAAATTATTTCTTTTATACTTTTAACCACGTCATTATTGAAAAGTTGTCCCAATCTTCCTTATAATCAATGAAAACCAACTTAAAGGTCGTATTTAATTAATAGGGACATCCACAAACTCATAGTCAGAATAAGGTACTAAAACCTTCTTAATGTTCTTTGTAGGAAATGATCAAAAAAATTGCACTATCTAGGCTTGCTCAACCATGTACGATAGATGTTCAAACGATTCTGAAGGTAGGGGTACTTTCTTGTACTCGTGTGTTTATGTTCAACGTACCACTTTATATGTGAACTTTGTTATATGTTATTACATTTATTGTGAATTTTTATTAATGATTTGAATGTTAACGTTTAACGTTCATTTTCAATATGTTGAATGATGGATGTTCAAGGGACCCCAATTATGTCGAAATTCAAGGCTGTGTTTGGTAAGCCAGTTTAGGCTTTATATGGTTTGTTAACTAACCTTACCACGTGTTTGGTGTGTGTAAAGCCCGGGTTTAGCTTCCGGCCCGGGTTAAAAAACTTGGGTTTATGGTGTTTAATGTTTAGGATTCTAAACCCACCAAGGATGGTGGGTTTAGCCCAGTTTGTACAGTAACATGATTTTTGTTACTTTTCTACCCTTACTATTCACAATGTATTTCCAGTTTTGCCCTTCCAAGGCCAAGTTATTTCAAAAATGCCATTTGATATATTTGCTTCTTCTTCCCCAATTTTGCCCTAGGAATTCTTCTTCTCCCCCGACTGCTGAGCGGCGCGGCGACGACAGTCACTCCCAATCGGGGCACCATTCAACATGCACTTCCCTTCCCCTATCGATTTCATTCTTATTTCTTTTATCGTGCAATCTCTTTTGTCTTCCTGGCAGATTTGTAACACAGTTTAACTCTTCTAATTCAATCGTAGTACATGAAACACAAAAAAGTTTTAATCTTTCACTGGTGCATCTGTTTAGGAATCGGTGTTCCCCCACTTACTCGAGCGGCGGCGACAGTGGCGACCCTCCATTTGGAACCCTAACGAATGTAACCCTAATGTAGCTCGTATTTCAAAAACTGGTGTCTGTTTTGTGCTAAACTGGAGTCTGTTTTATGTTGGGTATGAGGGTTTACATTATGTCTATGACTTCCATAGATAATGTCATGCGCATATGTGTTGTTTAGGGTGAAACCCACTGATTTTTGTCTTCACAGTTTGAATTTTATTACACTTTTTGATATTCTCCAGGATTTATTACACTTCATTGTTTGTGTTTGTGGGAAAGGGAAAAACTCTTTTTTGGTCCCGTAAGGAGGCTACTGTCCAATTTTGGTCCCGTTAAAAATCCAAAATCAAAATTAGTCCATTTAAGTCGATTTCTGTCCAATTTCAGTCCTTTCGTCACCGGAAAATAGATTTTCCGGCCATTTTCCAGCGAGTGAGATGCACTCGCCCCCAATCTGAATATTCCAGCGACATCCTGCTGATGTGTAATTTTTTAGCCCATGTGGCATTTTTTTTACATTAATATATAACACATAATTAATGATACAAATAAAATAAAGGAAAAAACAAGAAAATCAAAAATTAAATCCTAAAACACAATGAAGAAGAATAAAAAAAATAAAAAATAAAAATCTTCATCATCATCATCTCCATCATCTTCATCATCATCATCTCCATCATCTTCATCATCAAGGGTTTTTGTTAGATCCCCTTTTTCTTAGATCCCCTTCGAATCATCATCATCTCAATACAAGAAAATGACAAATTAAACCCTAAAATGATTAAACCAATTAAATGAAAAACACAAAATCAAAACAACAAACTCTAAAATCCTCCCCAAATCACTCAAAAAGAAAAAAAAATGAAACAAAAAAACAGAAGAAAAATAATATTCAAATCCTCCCCAAATCACTCAAATCTGCCATCGCTGTGGAGATGAACTGTATCTCGGAGAAGAAGACGTAGCCGTGCTTCTGGGTCTCCTCCATTGGAAGGGTTTGTTGAATCGGAGAAGGCACATGCCATGGAAGCTGCTGAAGAATTGGAGAAGGCAAATACCCAACCAACAAAAACAATCGGCCGCTGCCTCCGCGATGGGCCGTCACCCCCATCACTGCCTCCTTCGCCGCTGTCACCGCCATCACAGCCTTTCCTTTTTCTCCCTCTATCCCCTTCTTCCTCCCGCTGGGCAGCCTTTCCTCCCCTTTTGATTTTTTCTTTTACATTTTCATTTTCATTTCAATATTTATTTAAATTTTATTTATTTAAAGTGTAAGAATAATGACGTGGCATTAGTTGGAATGAAAAAATGGCCGGAAAATCAATTTCCGGTGGCGAAAGGACTGAAATTGGACAGAAATCGACTTAAGTGGACTAATTTTGATTTTGGGTTTTTAACGGGACCAAAATTAGACCGTAGCCTCCTTACGGGACCAAAAAAGAGTTTTTCCCTTATGGGAAATGTTGTGAGGATGAATTTGTGTGTTCTAAGGAAGTACGGATTTATGCCTAGCTCACAGGAGAGAGTTGGAATGTGTTGAGGATGATCAAGAACAGGGTTTTGAAAAGCTTATGTGAATACATTCTACCTTGTTATTCTATATTCATCAAATCACACTTTAGAATATAGTAATAAGTTTCTTCTTTCTCTCTCTACATCCCTCTTGTAAATCTTTACCCTTTAGCCATAAGTGCTCTTCTTCTACTCCTTCTTCTGAAGTCCTTTACTATTTAAAGGTTGTTTTATACTTCTGTTTTTAAATTTTGTTCTAATGATCGCCTCCTATATGGAAGGCTAGGTTATATATGTTAGATCATAGTTAATTCTTGAAAACATGGTATTCATGTTATAAGAAAAAGAAAATCATGAATTAGGGAAAGGTTGAAGAAACTCAGTTGGGTTTGAGTTTTACGACCGAGGTGTTTGTAAGTTCCTAATGTTCAGCCCATTTTTATTGCCGCTAAAGCCAGAGTGGGCGTTCAAGAATGTTTAGGGTTTGAAGTGGAAAATCAAACACCAAGGTTTTATATCTCAGTAAAATCCTTTGACTTCGAGTTTTCGTAAAAGATCCTTACGCCTTAATTCATGACCTCTCCTGGGTTAGAAATGGTATCAGAGCCGGACATGAAACCTCGGATTTCAAATCTTTTTATAAAAAGTAAACAATTTTATTACTGTTTGTTTTGACAAGTATCAAAAAAGACAAAATTAAATGTAATAATTTCTGTCGGCAAGACTGCTTTATCTTCTCTTTTGTCTGTTGCCTTGAAAGTTATTTGAGAAACATAAGGAAATTATATTATTCCTCCTGTAAATCAAGAAAATATCTGATTCTGCCATCTTCTGATGAGCATCTTTCCGTAATTGGATATTTTTCCATACATGTATAGAATTTTTTATCATGTGTTTTGATATTTTTGAAAATATTCGTTTGTTTTCTTAACATAGCAGAAACCTTTCTGCTTGTTTCTTCCCTGGAAGAGAGAGACTCTCTGAATCCTGAAGAACTATTTGAAAGCTCCATTTTTCCTTGGGAACAAATTTCTTCCCTGTTTACTTTCCCTTGTTGAAAGCAAAAACATCTAGAGCATTCTCTTCTGTGTTCCATTATTCTTAGATCTGTATTTTTGGATTATTGAATCCTTTAATATATCAAAAGATATAATAAGATCATTGGAAAGAATTTCATCATCAGGATCTTGGGCATCCTCTATGTTCATGGAACTATCAGATTTCATAGATGAATCTGACTTTTCTGCACAAAATTCTGGTTGGCTAAGCAAATCCAGCTTCATTTCTTCAATATATAATTCCAAGATTTTTTCCCTAGAAAGGGTTCCAGCATATCTTTTAACCAAATTTTGGTAAGGACTTTGAGACTTTTCATTTTTTGTCTCTATTGTATCTTTTTTGAGCTTATTAAACTTGATAATCTCCTCCAGATGATTAATGGTTTCCTGTAAACCAATCTCACCTGTATCTGGATCAATTCTGGATAATTTATCCCAAAATTTTGAGAAACTAGTTCTCCAAAGACAAGGGATTCCCTTTTCTGTATATCCAAATTCTGGAGTCCATTTCCATATCCATGGAATGCTTGATTCCATGAAAAACCAGCAAAGGGTCTGCCCCGTAATTGAGGCCTTTTGAACAATGGGTGCAGACATAGTCCATTCTTCCATCAATTTTTTTATATTATCAGGTAGAATTTCTACCGATGGACCATATTTATTCCACCAAGAAAAGAACTAATTTGGTATAATTTTATGGAAACAATTTCCACAAATTTTCACAAGCCATGTGTGTTTTTTCTTCTTATTTTCAAAAAGAGAGCTTTATCAAAGCTTTCTATATAATCCCAATAATTAAATTTAAAATTGGATTTTGAAATAGGATTTAACATCTCTTTTTCAACTAACAGAGAAATTCCCCATTCTTCCATAGATATAATCTTTTTGATTATGAACTTTGAATATGCATAATCATTCTGGCTATTTGCAGGATTAGTGTGTTCAATATCCACATTTTTTGTTTGCAAAAGGAGGTTTTCATAAAATCCTCTTGACTTATAAGACCCATTTGTGAAAAATGTATTTGAAAGATATTTTTCCAAAACATTCCAAGGGTTATCAACCCATTGAGTATCTTTATCTTCTATAAGAAGAATGACCTCTTTATATTCATGTTTAATAAACATGATTGATTCACTTCTTTCATCACTAGTAAGTTTAGCATATGATGCTTGTGAATTAGAAGTTTCCGGGATATCATCCTCTTTTCTGTTTTCCAGGAATTTCTGGAAATCCTTATATAAAGGATGTGTTTTTTCAAGAACATTCTCTTGCGAAATACCAGAGATATTCTGGTTGATCAGGTGTTTTCCACCATGTGATATTATGGGAGTTTTTCCTCCCCTTTGAGGAAATCTTCCTCCTCTGTTTCCTCTTCACCTATAAGGGAAAGAACCACCATGGCCTCCTGGGACGCTTACAGACATACCTGTAATTATTTAAGAAATTCTCTAGTCAGAAAATCAGGAAGATGATTATCTTTTCTTTTTTTATAAATGATTTCAAAATCAAAAGGGCCTAAATAAGCCTGTCATCTAGCAAACATTTGCTTAGATATATCATGTTTAAAATCTTTTTTAAAGATTCCTTTAGCTGCTTGACAATCTGTTTTAACAGTAAACTTTTGATTATATAAATCATCTTGAAATTTTATAATACTTTTAACAATTGAAAGAATTTCTTTCGCAACAGTAGCACAATTTTAATTGAGCTGTATTCCATTTTCCAGAATAAAATCTAACAAGAATTTCTTGTTTAGTTAAAGGATTTATCTGTTTTAATATTCCTCCAAATCCAATATCTGAGGCATCTGTCTCAACTATTTTATCCCATTTTGGATTTGCTAAAGAAAGACAAGGAATATTTTTAACTTTCTCTTTTATTATTTTAACCGTATTGGTATGCTTATCTGTCCATGGAGATGGATCTTTTTTAAGCCTGTCATATAATATAGCTGTAATTTTTGAAATATTTTCAATAAAAGGAGCAATATAATTTAAGCTTCCTAGGAACCTCTGTAATTGGGTTTTGTCAGTAATAATATCTGGGAACTTATTTCCAAATTCCATACTTCTTTGAATTGGAATAATCTTTCCATTATCAATATTATGACCAAGAAATCTAATATTAGTCTGAAAAAGACTCATTTTTGGTTTTGATATGACAAGACCGTTTTGAATAATCAATTTTTTAAAAATGTCTAAATGTTTGAAATGAGTTTCAATGTCTTTAGAGAAAATAAGTATATCATCAATATAGACAATTATGAAATTGCTAAAAGGAATGAAAATATCATTCATAATCTGCTGAAATTCAGATGGAGCGTTTTTTAGACCAAAAGGTAAAACAGTCCATTCATAATGCCCAATAGGAACATTGAAAACAGTTTTATATCTATCAGATTTACTTATTTTAATTTGCCAATATCCTGACTTTAAATCAAAATTTGAAAATAGTAAGGCTCCAAAAAGTCTATCAATAAGATCTTTCTTATTTGGTATAGGATGCCTTATCCATTTTAAAACCTTGTTTAAGGGTTTGTAATTTATAACAAGTCTGGGAACACCCCTTTCTTGTTCAGAATGTTTATTAACATAGAAAGCCGTGCAAGACCAAGACGACTGTGAAGGTGTTATTAAACCTTTTTCAAGAAGAGATTTGATCTCATGTTTACAAAGCTCTAAATATTCAGAATTCATTTGACATGGTCTAGACTTTGTAGGTATATCTTTTTCATTAAAAGTTTCTTCATAAGGAAGAGAGATAACATACTTTTTTCTATCCCAAAAAGCATTTGGATGATCATTACAAATCTCAAGAGAAACTTATTATGAATAAGTTTAATTTTTTCTTGTAATTTTGAATTTTTGAATTTATCATTTATAGTAAGGAAATTAATTTCTTCCTTTAAAGAATTTATATGAAATAATTTTCTATCCATTTGTTCTTTTATTTCATAAGAACCTTTCTGACTGGTTTATTTATAAATTCAAAAAATATGGGTTTTTTTTAATTAAAAGTTCCAGTCAAACCCTTTCCATCAACTCTTATTAGAGGATATATTTCATAAATAAAAGGTAATCCAAGAATTAATTGACTTGAGATATCTTTAGCTAAAAGAAGCTAGTAGAAATGCAATTTCCATCTTTACATATTAAAGTATCTGGAAGTTTATAATTTATATCCAGAGATCCTCCTCCAACATGAGAAAGAGAATGAGAAGTTTTATGAAAATATCTTGAAGGTATTAAACCTTCTTGTATAACATTCAAATCAGCACCACTATCAATCATAGCAATATTCTAATATAATCGAATAAGGAGGATTTATTGGTAAGGTGTTTGAATGCCACTTCACAGAAGGTATTCTAATTATTTTCTTGCTATTTACCTTTAACAAGTGCAAAGAAATCAATTATTCTTGTTTTCTTCCTTTTTGCTCTATAGAAATAAATTTTTCTTGCTCTTTGCCTTCATCAAGTGCACTATAGTAAATTAATTGTTTCTTTGTGGTCCCTAATTGAAAGTATATTAGAAGTTTAATTTCTTGTATAAATAAAACAACCTTCTGAAATTGGTAATGCACTTTATTGAATGAGTCCCTCATTTTTGCAATAGTATTTCCTCTTGGATTTGATTTTCATGTTTCAGTCATATTGATTTTAGCTTGAGATTTGAATGTTACATTTTGAGAACCATACTTATGATAATGCATTTGCAAACAATTCTGCTTTGACATGTATTTGGAATTGATGCCTATGTATCTAAAATGTGGATTCCAAGCTTACATATTTTTTGAACTTTTACCTATAAGTCTATAACTGATCCTTAAGATAAAAAAATGATTTTGCTGATGTTCCTTTACCTATGTCTATATATATGTTTGGATGAATTAATTTGAACCACAATCAAATTGGTATGAAGTCTGTTTTTTTATTGTTTGAATCATCTAGAAAATAACTGAAAGGTGCCCCTTTATTCAACACTAGTTGTTAATCTGATCAAGTACTGTTAGTGTTGGATTTTCCAACAAATAATTAATTTTTCCTTTTTCTTATTTTATCCTAAATCAAATTAGATTTGTTGGATAATAATTAGATTTGATTTGAAAAGATTTGCTTTATCTCTCTTAGAGATTTAATTTCTTTATCTCACGTGTGTTTAAATTGTGGATCCTATCTTTACTAACAACTTTTCCTAAGTTTAGGGAAGTTGTTATTTCCTCTTCTTTTGATAGGTTGGAACGTGATGTTTTAAAGAAACAAACACATGAGAATTGGAAAGAGTAAAACAACGTGCATGTGAAGTAGAGTTGATCAAGTGAAGAGTTCAAGAAGTGAAGATGAAGAAGTCAAGAAAAACAAGTCCAAGGAAGTGGAGGTAGTGGAGATGATTCATATCAAGATCATGGAGATTATGGAGCATAACAAGAAGTGGAGTAATGCATGAATGAAGTGGAGTACTGCATGGAGCTCTATAAATAGAAGAAAAATTCTGAAGATTTGATAGAGCGAACAAGAAAGAATTTCGAATCTATACACTTGCAGCAATACAATGTCGAGCTTTGTGTTGTTCACCAGAAGACGACACTGCCCTGTCTTATTTTCTTTAGGTCACCAAGTTTGCATACCTGTGACTATTTTCGTAGAGATAGGGATTTTTAGTGAGCTGTTGTACGTCCCTAGTCTTCATATTCATTCCATAGGACATATTGAATCTTTGTACGGAAAAATCTCTTTTAGAGGTTTTTCTATCTCCTTGTATTCACACGAAAGATCAATAAGTTTTCACCCTGAAGGCATTCCACGAGTATTTGTATACTCGTGGATATATCATTTATGTTCTACATCTTTCGTTTTCGTTTTATTTTTCGCTGTGTGTTACGCTGGTGTTGTCAACACCATTGACAACACCGTGTACTTTGATTGTTTTATTTTGATTTCAGATACACGCTACACTTTCAATTGGCATCAAGAGCCTCCACTTGACATACTAAGTGGCTGATCCAGCCATGCAGGACATGGACTATTGCAATCCCAACTTTGGATGCCTTCCCATTTTGGATGGCTCCAACTATGCATATTGGAAGATTTGTGTACGGTCGAAGATCAAGTCCATTGATGCACGTGCTTGGACAGCAGTTTTGGAGGGTTATAATTCCCCTATGAAGGAGGTACATGGAGAACTTGTTCCTAAACCTCAAAGTGAGTGGACAATCGATGAGATCCACAGTGCTAATTACAATGAAAAAGCTATCAACGTCATATTCGAAACGGTGGACTACAAGGTTTTCCGATTGATCCAAAACGCATCACATGCCAAGGATGCTTGGGATACTCTCCAAAAACATTTTGAAGGTGCAAAATGTGTTTGTGAGGCTAGGTTGTGTCTCATTATGTCCAAATTTGAGAATATGCGCGTGGAGGAGAATGAAGATATAGGAACCTACTTTGAGAGGCTCCGGGACATCTCGAATCAAGCCCAAATGCTTTAAGAACCGATTGGACGCAAGCAACTCGTGTCAAATGCCATTCGAACACTACCACCAAGGTTCAATATCAAAGTATCCGTCATTGAGGAGGTCCACAATCTTACGGTGATGGACTTTGATACACTTCAAAGTATTCTTCAAACGTTTGAGCTCAATCTCCAAAGTCAACTAGAAGCGGGCTATAAGACTAAAAATATAGCCTTGCAAGCTCAAGACAATGAAAAATCTGAGGACGATGATGAACCATTGAAGGAATTCACCGAAGGGCAGAACGTGGCTATGCTGACCAAGAAATTCAACTCCATGGTGAACAAGGAGTTTAACAAGGAGAAGCCTCGTTCGAAAGGAAAGAAGCCGTTCAATCGATCCTCTGATCGATCTCAATGGAAGCCAACTGGATCATCATCTCAGCCTAAACGTCATCCTAGGAAACCAGCTTGAGACCATGGACGAAATGATCCCAAACATCTCGATACCATTCAATGTCATGCATGTTCGAGATGGGGTCACTATGCTAATGAATGTGCTAATACTCTAAGGAAGTATGGTCTGAAAAATCATTGGGTATCCATGAGTGACGATGAGGATGATGTTGAAGCTGAAACCGAAAGTTCCACAGCCCTGATTGTAAAAATCACAATTGGTGTTATCGACGGTGTTGACAACACCGGTGTCATGACACCACAGACAACACCGAAGACAACACCACAGAGGTATGAATTGTTCGATTTTGCTAACATAACCTGCCTTAATGTTGTTTGTGATGATACAAATTCTCTTGCTGGAGACGACTTAGATAAAGATGAAGCCATTGAAGAATTTCATGGTCTTTATAACTCCTTACTTAAGGAATGAAAAAAGCAATGCAATCTTGTAGAAGTTGTATCCAAGGAAAAGGAAGTCGTATCTAAGGAAAATGAAGCTTTATCTAAGGAGAATGATGTGCTGAAGAACTTAGTTGCAAAGCTGGAAACCGCTCTCACCAAGAAGGACATAGAACTTGGAAATGTGCAATTAAAGCTTGAATAGACGGAATCCTTAATTGCAAAATAGAATTCGATTTCTTCCAAGACAAGTGAAATCATGAGATCAGGTAATTCCACAAAATCAGGTATTGGATCAAATAAAACTGTTGAAAATATTTTTCCAAACCTCTTTTACGATTCACATGCAAAAATAAATTTTGTGAAGGAAAAGTCGAAAGAGTCCATAAAATCCCACGTTTCAGGTCTTAGGAAAAGAAAATATGTTTGTCATTACTCTTTTCGACTTGGACATATAAGACCATACTGTCGAGCATTGAAAAATGATCGAGCCAGTGGTCTGGTGTTATCTCTGGTGTCACGTAACACCACCCGTAACACCACTGTTAGACAGAAAATTTGGGTTCCTAAACAAACTTCTCAAGTCTGCCAAGTTGTTTTTACTGCTCTTAAGACTAACATTTCAGCAGGTTCTTGGTACTTTGATAGTGGTTGTTCACGCCATATGATGGGAACCAAAGAGTTTTTGTGTAACTTTGTACCTCTTACCAAAGGATCCGTTACTTACGGAGGAGGTGCTAAGGGCAGAATAATTGGTAAAGGAACTCTCAATCTACCAGGTTTTCCCAGGTTGTCTAATGTTCTCTTAGTCGATGGTCTTATGGCTAATTTAATTAGCATAAGTCAATTATGTGATGACAACCTTGAGGTAAAATTTACTAAGAACTCTTGTGAAGTTTATGACAAGTTTAATATGTGTATCATGACAGGTACAAGATCTCATGACAATTGCTATCTTGTTAGAGATAAGGTCACGTGTAACAAGGCTAATCTCGATGACACGATTTTGTGGCATAAAAAATTAGGCCATGTGAATTTTCGAACTCTCCAAAAATTGATGAAGTATGAGGCTGTACAAGGTCTGCCAAGTATGAATCACAATGATAAGATAGTTTGTGGGGACTGCCTTAAAGGTAAACAGACCCGTGTTCCCCATAGTGTTACATCACACCACGAACAACACTAAGGTACGGTTCAATGTTTTCAACTTTTACACATGGATTTAATGGCACCAGTTGAAGTTGAAAGTCTTGGAGGAAAGAGGTATTCCTATATTATTATTGATGATTTTTCCCGGTATACTTGGATATTCCTTTTGCGTGAAAAATCGGATACGTTTTCTCAATTCAAAATTTTGTACACTAGGATTAAGACCTCGTTTTCTTCTAAAATTTTGAGTATCAGGTCTAAACATGGTAAGGAGTTTCAAAACAAATTGTTTGCTGATTTTTGTAAAAAGAAAGGGATTGAACATCAATTTTCGGCTCCAAAAACTCCTCACCAAAACGGAGTCGTGGAATGGAAAAATCGAACTTTGCAAGAGATGGCACGTGTTATGCTCAGTTCTAAAAACGTCTCATGACGTTTTTGGGCTGAAGCATTGAATACGGCTTGTTACATAGACAATGAGTCTTTTTATGACCGGGTAGCAAGATGACCCCTTACGAAATTTTGAAAGGGAAAAAGCCAAATCTTAAATATTTTCATGTTTTTGGGTGTCTTTGCTACATTTTAAATGACCGTGAAAATCTTGGTAAGTTTGATGCAAAAAGTGACAAAGCCGTGTTTCTTGGATATTCTTTGAATAATCATGCTTATCGTGTTTTCAATTTAAGATCAAGAACTATTAAAGAATCGGTTAATGTTGTTTTTGATGATTTCTCAGATCTTACAGGTAAGTCTTGTGAAGATGCCGTGACTGATCTCGTTGAAATTCCAGTTGCTCTTGAAACAGGAAATACTGATGTTGCCCCCAGTGTTGTGACACCAGAGAAATGATGTTTGGTTTCTTGTTCCTAGACCCACCGATACTAATCTGATTGGAACTAAATGGATTTTTAAGAATAAATCGGATGAGTCGGGGAACATAGTAAGAAATAAGGCACGTTTAGTAGCACAAGGGTACACTCAAGTCGAAGACATCAATTACGATGAAACCTTCGCACCCGTTGCTAGAATTGAATCTATTAGGTTGGTTCTTGCTATTGCTTGTTATTTAAAAATTACTCTTTATCAAATGGATGTTAAAGAGGCATTTTTGAATGGTTTCTTAGATAAGGAAGTTTATGTTGAGCAACCGAAAGGTTTTGAAGATCCTTATCAACCTCATTATGTTTACAAACTCAAGAAAGCATTGTATGGTTTGAAACAAGCTCCTCGAGCTTGGTATGGTCATTTGACTACGTTTCTACTTGAGTTTGGATTCATAAGAGGTATGACCGATCAAACTCTTTTTGTTAAGAGAAACAATCAAAGTTTTATGATTGCTCAAATTTACGTAGATGAGATTGTTTTTGGTTCTACTTCTCATAATGAACTTGATGAATTTGTGCAAGCTATGTCATCCACTTTTGAAATGAGTATGATTGGGGAGCTAACATTCTTTCTAGGTTTGCAGGTGAAACAAATGAAGGATGTAATTTTTATTTCACAAAGCAAGTATGCCAAAAACTTGGTATCTCGCTTTGGATTGGAAAATTCTAAGCTTATGTGAACCCCCATGGGTTCTTCACAAAAGTTGTCAAAAGACAGTGTTGCCGATGGTGTCGACAACACCCTTTATAGGTCGATGATCGGCAGCTTGCTTTATTTGACTGCTAGCCGCCCTGATATCATGTATAGTGTTGGTGTGTGTGCTCGTTACCAATCTGAGCCCAAAACTTCTCATCTTCAGGATGTGAAGCGAATCATAAGGTATGTTTCGGGTTCGATTGATTTGGGTATTTGGTACACAAAAGATACTAACCTTAATTTGGTAGACTTTAGCGATTCCGATTGGGCAGGAGATGTAGATGATAGAAAGAGTATTAGTGGTGGATGTTTCTACTTAGGTAATAATCTCATATCATGGCATAGTAGAAAACAAAATTGTGTTTCTTTGTCCACCGCCGAATCCGAGTACGTAGCCACGGGTAGTGGGTGTACTCAACTCTTGTGGATGAGGCAAATGCTTGATGATTATGGATTTGTAAATAAATCTTTGAGCCTGTTTTGTGATAATTTTAGTGCTATTAATATTTCAAAAAATCTGGTTCGACATTCACGCACTAAGCACATAGACATTAGGCATCACTTTATTCGAGATTTAGTAGAAAAAAGGGTTAATCCAACTTGATTATGTATCCACTGAAAATCAAATTGCAGATATATTTACCAAAGCCTTAGATTTAGAGAGATTTTCATCCTTAAAGAAGTCTCTCGGATTGTGTATTGTTTGAATGCGTATGCATTGTTTGCGGGTGTTACGGTTCATGTTGTTCACACCACTCTTAACACCCATAGTACATGATTTTTATTTTAGGCTTTCTAGGCATATGTGTGCATGTTTCTATCTGACCAGTGTGTTCTTTGTGTGAAAACATTTTCTTGGACACCTATTTTGGTAAAGGCCCGTGATATATAGTGCACTTTGTTCCAAAAACAAAAATGATAAAAAGTCACGAAGCACTTGGAGCACGGCGCTCACGACGACGATGCTTTTCAGGCAGCCTAGTGACTTTCTAAAAAGTGTTGTGTGACCTCACTGAGTAACTCAGGGCACGGCGTTCGCTGCGACGATGCTTCCTTGTCAAAAGGTGTAGGAGATACCACAACCGAATCAAAATCTTGATCTCACAACTGAGTAACTAGAAGCATGACGCTCGCTACGACAGTGCTCTCTTTTCAAAAGGTTGGTTGAGATCAGGTCCGTGTTAATATAATTTATGTGTACAAAAGAAATTTTTTAAAGAGCTAAAAATTTTCTAATGGTGTCATCGCAGTGTTATGTAACACCAGGGATAACACCGGTCTAGTAAATTGTGTGTGATTTTTCTGGAATTTAAATTTTAAGCATCCCTAGGTTTCTGCATTTAATCTCTATCATATCTGGTGGATATATTTGATTTTTGGATGACCCAATTTCAGTTTAAAATTCGAATTTAGTGACTCCTATGTTTGTGGAAAATTTGTTGAGATTTTATCTAATTTCCATATCTTTTAAAATCTCTTAATTTAATTTCAAATTTTTTCTAAAGCTCTAAATTTGTTTTTAAGTTATAAAAATCGGGCATACTTCTCCACTTACCTTGCGTGCTATCTCTCTCTCCATCTCTTCAACTCTCTTTCTCTCTCTTCGAAGATTCCCTTCTTCCTCTTCCTTCCAAACCCTAATTTCTTCACCCAAATTTCTCCCATGGCTGATCTTATTATTCCCCCAACTGTTCTTGAATTCTTGGAGAAGCTGAAACAATCGTATCCCGCTCTTCTTGCTCCACCTTCTTCAGCGGTGTCCTCTGACAGTGTTGCCGACACTAGCGCAACACCGGCGGATGTTTCCCCTTCTCCCTCCTCTCGCCGCTCTCCAAAATCCAAGCCCAAGACGCCAAAATCCTCTAAGAGGCCTGCATCCTCGTCTCGGCCTATTAAGGGTCAGTCTGGCGCTCCTTCCGACCTAGTTGATGTGGAGGATTTTCAGCCCTCCAATCGCTCTCAGCGCCTGCGCGCTGCCGGGAAGGTCACTCCCGAGTTTGTGGTCAATAAGAGAAAAAATCCTATCCCTGCGTCGGACCCTGAACCCACCATTCCCTAGCCAAGCTTTCCTGTGACTATGTTGGCAAAATCATCTAGTTCTTTGGAACTCGATGATGAGTCCGATCATGATTTTACTGCGGTATGCGCCACTGACTCGGATGATGATATGGAGACCACTCTCTCCAAGGCCATCTTGAAGTTGAAGACTTCCAGTGTGAAGTCGTGTGTTGCCAACGCTAGGGCAACACCTTCAGAAAAAGGAAAAGCTCCTCACACCCCTCCTGTAGAAAATGAGGATGCCTCGACTGATTTCCGGCCACAGGGCTCCCCATTTCAGGTTTCCAAGGCTTTCTCCACCACTTTTTATTCTAAGCCCTCTTCTAGTGTTTGGAATTCTGTTTCAAAAGCCTATTTTAGCCGAACGAGCCTTGCATGTGGATTCCTTTTCTAGGCTAGGTCTTGTTGATTTTCTGAGGGATAGGAAGTTACTGCATTGTGTAACCAATATTCCTTCCTATTGTCCAACCCTTGTGTATGAATTTTATGGCAATTTGCATAAGCATTTGATTGATCCTAGTCATCATCAATTTGGGGTTGTTTATGTGAGAGGGAGTCTCTATTCCTTTTTGTCCAAGGATGTGAATGCTGTTTTTGAACTCCCTGATTTGTTTGAGGATGCTCCTCTACATTCCCTAGATGTTGTGGCTTCTGAAATTACTGGGGGGGGGGGGGTTGAAATGGTCCAAAAAGTTTCCTGCTTCCTCTCTTACATCCTTGTTTGTTGTGCTTTACAAAATTTGTGTGCACAATTGGCTGCCATCTTCTAATACCACCGTTGTCACCAAGGAACAAGCCAATCTTCTCTATAGATTGTGCTTAAAATTCCTTTTAATTTTGGGAGGTTGATTTTACAAATTTAGGTCGATTTGCTGAAAAATTCTCATCTTCCTCGACCTATTTGATTTACCCCTCCCTCATCTCGGCCGTTCTGCGTTTTCAAGGGCTAACCCTATCTGCTTCTGAGAGCTTAGTACCTCCCTAGCCTTCTCTCATAGTGGCCAAAGCCCTTCTTCAAGGGAATCGGGTGTGTGATCTTCCACTCGCACCTGGTATTGCCCCTGCGATTGGCAACCCCAGCCACAATACTAGCACGACCCTGCTTGCTCAGCTCCTTATGCAGCATCAATCGCTGTCAGATCACATTGAAGGCCTTATCCAAATTCGTGACAATTTGGATGCCTTGATTTCAGCTCAAAAAGGGGGGAGATGGTGGAGGTAAGGCCGAAGGTGGTGATGATGAAGATGATGATGGTGCAACATGAAGATGGTGGTGGTGTTTGGCAGTTGTTCATTCTGTTTTTTGTTTAATTTCAGTTGATTAGGATTCAAAATATTTGTCTTGGTTTGTATAATTCATTTTTTATTATGGCTATTTATGGTGATGAATTTTATTGATTATTCTTGTGTCACTATTTTTAGTTGTTTGTGCTTTTGTGTTTGCAGGGTTAAGGGGGAGTTTTGTTTAAGAAGAATCTAATCTAATTGATTAAGGTTTTAAGCTGAAAAAACAAAAAGGGGGAAATTGTTAGTGTTGGATTTTCCAACAAATAATTAATTTTTCTTTTTCTTATTTTATCTTAAATCAAATTAGATTTGTTGGATAATATTTAGATTTGATTTGAAAAAGATTTGCTTTATCTCTCTTAGAGATTTAATTTCTTTATCTCACGTGTGTTTAAAGGCAAAATATTTTATGCAACTGGTGCATGGATCTAGGATCCATGCATTCGGGTCGACCCGCCCCACGCACCTCTGACGTGCGTTTTCACGTGCCCCAAAGCACTCTCACGCGCCCCCACGCGCCTGGTGGGTGCGCTCAAACCCACCAAGATTCGTTCAGGCAGTCATACCCTCATGTTATGTTAGGGTTACTTTCATGTTATGTTAGTGTTACCCGCCTGGTGGTGCGCTCAAACCCACCAAGATTCGCTCAGGCAGTCATACCCTCATGTTATGTTAGGGTTACCCTCATGTTATGTTAGGGTTACCCGTGTTACCCTCACAAGGGTAACACTAACATAGCATGAAGGTAACCCTAACATAACATGAGGGTATGATTAACATTTTAGTTCAGTGGTTTTAAACTAAGGGTATGAAATCTGGATATGGGGTCACATTAACATAACGTGAAGGTAACCCTAACATAACATGAAGGTAACCCTAACATAACGTGAGGGTAACAACCAAAACACGTGAAATAAGTAAAGAGGCATGGGCTGGGCGGGCCAGCCTAGCCCGCCCGCGGCCCACGCGCAGCCCAGTTGCACGGATCACAGATCCGTGCAACTGGTGCACAGGAGAGTAACTTGTGTTTAAATTGTGTATCCTATCTTTACTAACAACTTTTCCTAAGTTTAGGGAAGTTGTTATTTCCTCTTCTTTTGATAGGTTGGAATGTGATGTTTTAAAGAAACAAACATGTGAGAAATGGAAAGAGTAAAACAACGTGCATGTGAAGTAGAGTTGATCAAGTTAAGAGTTCAAGAAGTGAAGATGAAAAAGTCAAGAAGAACAAGTCCAAGGAAGTGGGGTAGTGGAGATGATTCATATCAAGATCATAAGTGGAGTAATGCATAAAGGAAGTGGAGTACTACATAGAGCTCTATAAATAGAAGAAGAATTCTGAAGATTTGATAGAGCGAACAAGAAAAAATTTCGAATCTATACACTTGCAACAATATAGTGTCGAGCTTTGTATTGTTCACACCAGAAGATGACACTGCCCTGTCTTATTTTCTTTAGGTCACCAAGTTTGCATACTTGTGACTATTTTCGTAGAGATAGGGATTTTTAGTGAGCTGTTGAGAGTCTTTGTATACATCCCTAGTCTTTATATTCATTCCATAGGACGTATTGAATCTTTGTACGGAAGAATCTCTTTTAGAGGTTTTTCTATCTCCTTATATTCATACGAAAGATCAATAAAGGAGTTTTCGCCCTGAAGGCATTCCACGAGTATTTGTATACTCATGGATATATCGTTGTGTTCTGCATCTTTCGTTTTCGTTTTATTTTCCGCTGTGTGTTACGTTGGTGTTGTCAACACCATTGACAACACCGTGTACTTTGATTGTTTTATTTTGATTTCAGATCCACTCTACACTTTCAAGTACAATTGACTCTCACTAATGCATTCTTTTATGTACCCGCAGTCCATCATCTTTTCCACTACTGTTGAGCTTTGTGCATAAATATTGCAAGGAATCCTATTGTGTAAGTTGCTTGCTCTCCAGGTTTGATATATGCCAATTTATTTACTACCCTTTCAATTTTGCTTTTACTGAATTAGTCACTTAGGATTGGGTTTTGCTTGGTGTAGTTCTTAGGATTTATTTGTTGACCAAACGTACTTGCGTTTCATGTTGTCATCCTTATTGTGATTTATAACAATATGCTAGTATTTAGGAGATCCTCATTGAATGGTTAATGAATTGCATTATTTGTGAAGGTATAATTTGAGAAATCATATTGTTGGAATTTGTGTTTAGTATTTTTGGTCTTAGCACTTTGTGAACCTGCTAATTACTTGAACATATCATCTTCCATCTTTGGTTTTATTAAAAACTATACCTTACTTCCTTCCCACTTCATTGTTTGACACATTCTGTCATCGCATGGACCTCCTTATCCACCAACTTGTGTTTGCCTCTAATGTTTGGGTGTTAATTGAATTATGTGGACATTAACAATCACGTTAGACCACTTCAATGAACTGCCCAAGCAAAACTGTAATTATTACATACCACTTTTGTAGTGATAAATTCAAGGATGGATGACGACTCTGACCTCGAGATTATTTCTTGTGTTGTTGAAACACTTAACGCCTCTTTCAAAATTTTCTTAATTCTCATGACAGCTGCCCACTTCTTTAATTCCACTTCACAATCAAGTAGACAACCTCGCACCCGTAGAACTAAAAAATATCTCATCTCAAATAAAATATCTCGTCAATTGGAACATATTCATACTCTTACCCTCGTAAGTGATGATACTTGCATTAACCATCTCCGAATGATCCGTGACACTTTCAGCCGTCTCTGTTATTTGTTAGAGCATGTAGGAGGCCTTCAATCCACTAAACATTTACTAATTCCTGAGCAAGTTGCCATATTTCTTTCAATCCTTGCACATCATAAAAAAAAAGGGTTGTTAAGGATGATTTCCTTAGAAGTGGCCACACAATAAACATGCACTTCAATGTTGTCCTCCAATGTGTACTTAAATTGCATGTCATTCTTCATGTTTAACCAAACCCCATTGAAGATGATGAGCCAGTGGAGCGTTGGAAGTATTTTAAGGTACCTGTTTCATTAGACAACGATCTTTTCCATCAATTGACAACATCACATTTCTGTCCCCTTCCTTATGAACGTAATGCTAGATTGTCAAAACCATCAATTATTTCATTGAACTTCACCTATTGCTTGTAAGGTTATCTTAGTGCTCTAGACGACATGTACATCCCTGTTAAGGTCCCTCTCCATGAGAAACCTAAATATAGGAATCGAAAGGGATTTGTTTTTGTCAATGTCTTAAGTGTTTGTGACTAATATCTTAATTATGTCTACGTAGTTACCGGTTGGGAGGGCTCTACTGCCGATGGTCGTGTGTTGCGTGATGCCATTACCCGACCTAATGGACTGAAAGTCCCAATTGGTAATTCCACAATCATCATCATCTTTTCTATTATTAGGTTACTCGAATAACAGATTTTCAATTCTTTCTTTTTGACCATTTAAATGTCAGGTAATTACTATTTGTGTGACGGGTGTTACACAAATGGCAATGGATTTCTAGCACCTTATCGAGGTGTTAGATATCATCTCCAGGAATGGCATCATGCTTCACAACCTCCTCACATACCCCAAGAAAATTTCAACCTCTTACATGCTAGAGCCCGTAATGTGATCGAGCGTTCATTCGGCATCTTGAAAGCCCGTTGGGGAATTCTAAGAAGCAACTCGTACTACCCAATTAGAACTCAGAACCACATTATATTGGCCTGTTGCTTGTTGCAAAACTTTATTCGTACCAATTCCACTATTGACCCAATTGAGAGTGAGGTGCCCGAGATATTCCATAATCCTGATTTCGAACGCAACACCCACCTCGCATACATCGACCAAGTTGAAGTTTCTCAGGAGTGGGCCAAAATTAGAGAGTCAATTGTACAAGACATGTGAACAAGTAGAAACTGATGGGAAAAAAAAATACACCAAAGCAAACTGAAAATTTTCTCAATTCGAACTCTTGAGTGGATTTCGCATGTATTCTCCATTTTATTATGTATAACTGATTTATTAATGTAGAATACTATTACACTTAAACTTGAAGTTTATTTTCCATGATCAGAGTGGGTTTGAATATTATTCTCCAACAACAATATTATGTTATCTAATTACTTATTTGTATGTACTTATGCAAGAGTTGGAAACGCTATCATGAACAATACCAACAACTTGAACCCAAAAAACAAAAGTTCTTCATGTCGAAGGACTTGGAGCTTCTTCGAAGAACAACAACTAATTCATGCACTGAAGGATTTAGTTGTAAAGGGTTACAAGTTCGATAATGGATTTCGAACTTATTATCTAAATTTGTTGGAGAATGTGTTGGCCCAACACTTTCCGGGTACGGACTTGAAGGCCGAGCCCCATATCGAATCCAAAATTCATGCGTGGAAGAAAAATTATAACTCACTATCCCAAATGCCTGGCAAAAGTGGTTTTGGAATGAGTGCAAACAACATGATAGATGTTGCAGATGACACTTGGGATGCATATGTGAAGGTAACCTTCTATATGTTCATTCATATTTTGTCAACATCTATGAATATTCAACTAACAAACATTATGAAATTGATATGAACTCAACTATCACAGATGAATAACACAGTGAGAACCATGCGACACAAATCATGGCCTTTTTACCATGATTAAGTCAAGATCTTTGGTAAGGATCGTGCTACTGGTAAGCATGCAACAGGGTTTGCCAATACATTGCAGGATTTTCTCAACACCTGTAACACCAAGCCCAATAAGTCTTCGTCCATTGCCCCTCCAACACATCATGATGAGTCCTCAACAGCGTATCAATCAAAGGGGAACGCTCAAAGTTCTAGCACTTCCAAACGAAGTGGGAAATCAAAGGCAAGAAAAGTTGATGGCGAAACAGCTGGTGCATCATGGTTTCGTGAGACCCTCCATGAGTATTGTGAGAGGAATGATAAGAACATGACGGAGATTCGTAAGGACATAGGTGACATGAAAAACAAGAGGATCTCCAAAATGGATCAAACTGAAAAACGAAACATGGTGTACGATGTGCTTGAGGGGATCTATTTTCCATGTCTCAAGGCAAGAGTTGATGTTGGCTGATACCTGGCTGGTAATGAAAGCGACTTAGACTACTTTCTCAGTGTGCCCCATGAAGCAAGATTGATTTTGGTCAAGGACATTATGGACCACATGTATGTGTGCCTCAATTATGTCTCGAATCCCTACGACGTTTAATATGTATAATTATGGACTATGCACCATAACTTGTGTAACTATGTGCCGTAACTTTTGGACTTAATATGGGCACTTATCCACGACACTATTTATTAAGTTTCCCAAAATATTAGCTTATTAAGTGGATGGTTTAGGAGTATCTATATATATATGAAAGTAGGATATTCTGCCAAAAATAACTGCAATAAATTATCTATCTATTAAATAATTATTATTTTAAGAAACCTATTAATTGCTTTCATATTGTATTTATTGTAAGAAACTCAATATAAATAAATACAAATAAACCTATTTATTGTATTTTAAGAAACTCAATACAAATAAAAATAAATAAACATATTTATTGTATTTTAAGAAATTCAATACAAATAAATATATATTTAATTTAAGAAATCAGTTATAAAACTCAATTTAGTATTTATTGTATAGAAATTTCAAATAAAGTAAATAAATAGATAAATAAGATGACATAAGGAATTATATATTTATTATCTCTCATCTTATTTTTAAATACTTATTTTAAAGAGTAAATTACAAAAAACAACTCTACCTATCGACTTTTTTCAAATTGCAACCTAATCTTTTTTTTTTTTTTTTAAGATTGCCACCCAGTCTTTCTGTGGTTTTGTTGATTGCAAATTTTCCGGCGAAATGGAGATTAATTTGTTCACTTTGCAACCTAAACTTTTTTTTTTTGTAATCTAATTGCAACCTGAACTTTGTGTTTTTATCAGATTGCAACCAAGAATGAAAATTTCGATTCCGGTGAAAATATAGGGGTAACTTAAATTCACGGAAATATCGTGAAAATATCGATATCAATGGAAATATGGGTTCATATATTTATTTTTATTTTTCCTATATTTACCAATATATTCCGATATTTGTTGATATTCCATTGATTTTTTATCGATGTTACATATATTTCACCAATTTTGACCAATATTTCCTTTATATTTATTTTATGAATATCAATCACACTTATATAACATAAATGTCACACTCATATATATAACATAAAGGTATCAGTGTGAAGCGAAAAAAAAATCATGATTTGCGATTGAACAAAAAAATTAAGGTTTGGGTTGCAAAGTGAAAAAAATTAATTCATTTACCTGATAAATGACTGGAAATTTTGCAATCGGTGAAACCACAGAAAGATTGGGTGACAATCTTAAAAAAAAAACAGATTAGGTTGCAATTTTAAAAAAGTCGATAGCTGGTGTTGTTTTTTGTAATTTACCCTATTTTAAATCAATTTTAAATATATAATATATAAAATCAATCATTATTTAATGATCTTAAATTTAATATTCATATAAAATTTATCAAACTGAACTATGGAAATGTATGTGTGTGGGCTTCAATGATTTTTCATTTTTAAACGTTTTTATGATATATAGTATTAATTTATTGTAAATTGATATTAAAATGTAGAAATAAAAAAATATTATAGGTGTGCCTAATAGATTACACATATAAAATATATCAAATAAAAAAAATTAGATTAAAATTATTATTGCAAGTTAACCAACTTATTCATTTGAAATATACAAATATTTTATTTTATCTTTCTTATTTTATATTTATTTGTTGTCAAATTTTATTTATATTTATATTCTGATTAATTGAGGTGGCATAAGGGATTTGACAGAGATACTTTTTCTGGTTTTTCACAAATTAAAATTTCATCATTCTTAGTCCCTGATATATTGACTTATTAATCTTATAATTATTATTCAAAATTTTTTTTATTCAAAATATGTAGATTAAGTCCAATTTTGAATTGTTTCATTTAAATAGATAGCAAGAGAGATTTTCATGTATTTGATAAGCAGATATAATTCTTTATTTGATTTAAAATAAATGAGTTATATGTGGTGTTGAACCAAAAAAATTTATTAAAATACGTGTGTATTTATAGTTATAAATGCCAATAAAATATAAATTTATTTATCTCAATACTTAAATCATAACGTTTCTAATACATATAACTTATTTTTAGATATTAAATGTATTTTTTAAAATTTCACTACCCATGTAATGTTCTGACACAATTTTTTTTATTTATTTGTTTAATCCATAGATTAATATATTACTTTATATATTTTAAATTTCTAATATATTCGAATATAATTATTTATAATGGCATAAATTTAAAGTTAAAATACCTAGCTTTATACTAATACAAATTAAAAGAGTATTAATATATTTTTGTTAAAATAATAATCATTACATTTTATATGTTATTATATTTTTTAATAATTATATATATAACACACTGTGCAACGCACGGGTACACTACTAGTTATGTTTATAAACCACTTGAGCCAGACATATGAACTTCAATGCAGTAGTGAACATATTAATTGTAGGCATGTAATAAAGAAGAAGGAAATAAATTGAAGCAAGTACAACATTAATATTACATACCAAATAGCATTCACATTACAAGACAAATTGGAATAATTCCAATCATAATTGAAAATGGCCTTTTGCAACATGCTAATAATAGACAAATAAAACATGAAACTACAAGAACAGAAGCCACACAATAATTGAAGAACAAATAACCTTAAACAACCACTTCAAACCATCACTTCTTGACATTGGGAGATGCCGTTGTGGACGATGACACGTATGATGCACCATAGAGGCTCATGCCAACATCTTACCTTTCCCATTAGTACTTTTGGGACGATTGTTGGACCTGGACTCAGTTTTCAATGAAGGAGATCGATAGGATCCATCATCGTCCGAATCATTCCCCCCGACGCCCAATTCTTTCATGAAACTTGAGGACAAACTACCGGACACATCGCTTGAGATTTCAATTACCTTGTCCGATGGTGTGTACTTTGGCACAGGAGGCGGTTTGATGTCGTCTTCAATGACAATGACCTCAAGGTCAGGTCTTTCACGCTTAGGAGTGGATGTGCAAACTTCCGATGGCAGACCGAACATAACGCATAAGTCCTCCCAATGTGGATCGCCATAAATGGCGTACGCTCATGCAAATGGGTCCGACTACAATACGTTAAATATAAAAATGAACAAGCATAAGAAAACTACACCACTCAAAAGAAATATGTAGTAATTGAACATTTCAATTATGATTAGTATATCGCGACAATCTCAACCCAAGAGGTCTCGTTGTAAGCCATTTCATTATTTTCATTAGCCCACGCAATATCATCATGTATGATGATTTTGCTGAAAGTGGAGTGCCTTTTTCGTAACAAGCGTACTTGCTTGACAAATTCCTTGAGATCCAAATTCTTGTTGAAGAGTTTTGAGATCATGTATTGAGCGGTTTGAATCGCATGTCGGTTGTTGCCTTGGGCATGAAAATGTCCCATTCGAGATTGATCAGCAAGCACTTCTGCAAATAGGGTCACAACATTGACATCCCATTCAAGCCCGTAGATGAAGTCCTCTTGTCGTAAACCAAAGGGGTGTGGAACCATTGCTTTGGGAAGTATTCTTGGGCAGTCAGCACTTCTATTCTGCCTAATACATGACACCACAAATATTACTACTTATAAAGACACTAGTACACATATTGACCAAATGGAGTTGCACTTCATTTATTGTCTGACATATGAATATTTGTGTATGGTCTTGTATGTGGACAAATTTATTATGCATTCAGTGCGTGACTTCTCAGTTTTGTAAAAGATAAAGCACCATGTGACATGTGAGACAAAACTTGCACATTAATTTGTTGACTAAAATAGTGGAATTGACACATTGCTTCATTGTCATTGCCTTTTCATGCCCATTTTTGCACACCAAGCAAAATCTAATTTTGGTAGATTCACGTCTCCAACAACAATAAGATAAGATCTTTTCAAAGACTAAGTGACAAATTGGTACTGCAACATGCCATAATGCAATATATAGAATAACAATTGGAAGTATTCTTTAACTCACACTCAACCTTCTACTGTACACTCAACTACAGTACAATAAAGAATTCCAATAACACATTAATTACACTTTTGAACTACTGAAAATGGGATGTGTGGATTGAGTGTTGTTGTTCTTGCGTGATGAACATTGCACTGAGTGAGACATTGAAATTTGTCAAAATGAAGGCCACATTCTCACATGAATTGTTGTACATTGCATCTTCAATAATATAAGTTCTGTGAATGAGTATTGTTGTCAAATTTTATTGGAAATGCAAGACAGGTGCTATATTTCCCAAAATAAGTGCAACTGCATGGACAATGTTTATCTTGCATTCAATATATCATTGCATAATTATCACCATATTATTAGGACAGTTTCAATATGACTCTTGAACTTCACAATAGTTTCAAGTTCCTTAAACATATTTATGTGACATAATTCTAATGCTATTGGCTTCATGCAGTTGGGGGATGACGAAGCGCAACAAGAAGCTGGACACTTTCTTCTATGTCTTCACAGCTGATGAGGTGGCAGATTTGTGATTCCAAATTCAAAAGAAATTCTGCAAGAGAAATGTCAAAGACACAGTTATCCTAACAAATGTATGTGAGGCATTGGCGAGGGAGAACCTGCGTAAAACGGTTGATCCTTCGTTGGGGTGAAGACAATGTGAAGGTCTTTATCACCAACAACACACGCTTGTATAGGCCTTTCGTCGACTCCTTTGGACTGAAGTAGAACATGAAGAAGAATTGTGTCTATGTCTCGGCCGAGTTCTGGCAGGACAAGTCGAAGGTATGAATCAGCTCTTCCATGTTGTAATATGTTTTCTTTCCCATTCATCTCACTTTGTTGCATGTGTTTGCTTGGATAGGAGACGGAGACCGAGACCCTATTCCGAGAATGTGGTTTTCCCATGTTCGAGGAATGGTGGCCAATACTTGAAGCACACAAACCTGCGGTACCCACCACTATACCGATTGGATCATCCCCCTAGCCCTGATCGTAGTGAAGGATGAGCCATTTGAGCCAAGGGCCGTGGATGATGCCGACGTCCGTGCACGTTGGAATAAAAAAATTGATGGTCCAATCCACCAAAGCAAACTGTCCACACTCTGATTGTACTTCATGGAAGAACATGGCCACTACCACCCCCCTTTTGGATGTCTTTCGGATGTAGGTAGAAATGAGGACTTAAGGACCTCCTAACACTTCATTATGTGTCTTTTGACAATAGTTAAAATAGGATAATATTTTGTTTTGAACTAGCCTCAGTCTTTTTATGATGAGCCTAAATCAAGTAGACAACACACTTTTGAATTGTACATGATATGTTGCATTGTTTGGTGGGTCATGAAACTATGCCTAAACTCTCTTCATTCTGATGTATGCATCTATGTAAGTAAACAATTAAATTAGTTGAACGATGTATTATGTGATCCTAATCTCTCATTTATTACCCCAATTGTGTTATCTCTTTTCACAAGTATTACTCTCACTTTTGGTAAGCAAGATATTGAAAACAACATGTAAAGAATATACAAGAATGGAGTAAAACCCTTATCACAATAATATAGCTTGATAGCAAAAGTCATATTCTCATTAAGGATCCCAGATTCAAGTTAGAAATGCAAGTTAGAAATACATTGTCATCTATATTTAACACCATACATGGTAAGACATACATTGTAGCAAAATGCAAAAGGCATATTCTACACCATACATTATCCCGGATGCTTAATTATGCCTAAGTCAGAAATACTTACATTGGTATCCAAGGATACTATTCAATTAGGCATTGCAAGTGCCATTCGACCGCCATT
Organism: Scutellaria baicalensis; assembly: GCA_005771605.1. Lineage (NCBI taxonomy): Eukaryota > Viridiplantae > Streptophyta > Magnoliopsida > Lamiales > Lamiaceae > Scutellaria > Scutellaria baicalensis. The sequence goes on along the minus strand of CM016722.1, from coordinate 9,273,395 downwards.
CTCTATCCATAGAAGAGGCAATAACAATGAGTCCTATCAATGTAATGCACAAACACAACAACATCTTGTTCATCCTCTTAAGCTTTACTTCAATCCATTTGTTAGTCGAAACGTCAACCTTCAACCGTGCAATCTTTTCAAAGAGCTCGATGACAACATCTCTCGCACGTCCTTCAAGGGGCGGATCCAACCAAACAAACACTCCACAAGCATCTTTCTAAGAAAGCAAAAAAATGTAACATTATAATGTCTTCAAATTCAATCGCACCTCACTAAACACACAAACTAGTAACAAATAATCTTATTATAAGATAATAAACATAATCGTACCCCTCGAATGGGACAACTCATAAACCGCCGCATAGGATTTTTCTTCATCCACGAAGTTTGGATCTGCATTGGGATCATATGCCGACAACGCATTACCCCACTAATCTCATGAGCATTTCCATAATGATTATCGGGGAGATGTGTATCCGCAGAAGAGCTAATATATAAAAGAATCAGTTGGCTTGCAAACAATGAAGCAAGTTGAAGTTAAAAGGAACATAACAACTCATTATCTAATCCAACGAAGGCTCATCTCATCTTTCAAATTTATATACACCATACAATGACACAAATATTCAAACCTGCCTGCATAAAAAATCCTATCCCCAAAGTAAAAAATAAGCATGAAAAAGGCAAGGAAAAAAACACAAAACTTCACAAATATGATAAGCACGTTTGAACACAAAAAAACCAAATCAAAAATGAAGCCCTAATCAAAAATGAAGCTCTAATAAAAAATAAAGCCCTAATCTTAAGTACATGTTTGATTTGGGGATCTATTTTGACAAGTACATGTTTCATTCGAGAATCTATTTTGACATCAACATTCAAAACAAGATGAAGAAGGTGAAGAAACCTAAACATCAACATAATGACAGTAGCACATAACCTCGTGTCCATGACAAGTCTCAGTTTGATGTTCGAGCCCATCAATTGCAGTCGACTTCTTCCAGCTGCTCGCCGTTGGTTGCCTTCGAATTGTGCTGGAAGATGGAGTATTCTTGAAACAAAGTTTATTTCTTTATTTTTCTTGTTTTCAATTTGCCATTTGTTTGGATTTAATTGTTTGGGGGTTAATTTAGTAAATTCATATGTTATATCCCTATTCTCACATATACCAAACAACAAATAAAAAGCAAACTAACTTTAACATACCTCCAAACATCAATACCAAACAACAAATATTTAATCAAACCTACTACAAAACATCCACACCAAACAATACATTTACAGTTCATGAACAGTGTAATCCCACCTTTTTAACAGTTCCTGACAATCCTGACCCACCTACCAAACGGGCCCAAAGACTCTAGTTATGTCGGACCTAAAGACTCCGGAATTACGCCAGGCTTAAAGACCCACGGGGGTTTGATTAAACTCTAATATCATGTGTTTCTTTCTGTTAAATTTTTGAATGTCAAGATGTGTTTGTGTTCTTACCTCCACCGAGTGTTTTTCAGACACTCACCCCTATGTGTTTAATGTTTTTCAGCTTAAGATATTTAGGGTGTGGTATGTAAGCGGTAAGTGCTTGTAGCCAATATTATCAAGGTTGCGGAAGAATTTATTTAAAGTATTTCATTTTTCATTCATCTTATAAGTAATGTAAATTTATATAAATGTTCATTTATCTCATTTTCTGAAGTAATCAAAAATGGTTTGGAGAAAAAGGAATTTCAAGAAAATCACTTCGGTTGTATTTCCGAAATTTGTATTTCTTAACGACGACTCATGGAATAGTATTTCATAATTCTTTTGCTGCATTTTATTTATCTCTGTTATTCCTACACGGGTGACTTCTTAACTGAGTGTGTCTTAACCAAATTTACTTTTAAAAAGAAATGGTGTGTTACATACACCCTACTATGTCATTACCAGAAAACTAAAGAAAAACAAAAAATTGGGGCATCAATTCGTAAAGCATTGAATATGGGGCAATTCGTCTTACTCAATAGGGTAATTTCATCTTATGGAGAAAGAGTCCAACTCTTGCCTCGACTTTTCTCATTTGTCATTTTAAGTCATTTTCAAGTACACCAAATAATTTACAACAATTAATTGGTGCATCATAGGAATGAGAGTGGAAAAAGTGTTATGTGTCGCAAATCAATCTCTTCTTTGAGGTCCACCCTTTCTAGACTGCACATTCGTGGAACAAGATCTCATATGAAGAGAAAAGAAAGACCTAGCAATGAGAGAATCCATAACATCTCTCTTTTGTGAACAAGATCTCATATTTCCAATGTAGTTTATAGAAGTGATTAATTTATATTGTGTTGTAAATGCTAAGATTAATTTCATTATTTTAATTTTGTATCTTGAGTTTTCTTTGCATTATTATACAGCAGTAGTGACTAGCTAATGTGTTGGATCGATCAATCAGAGGATATAAATTATGGATCAATTGCTTCAGTAATTCCAATTTAATTAAGAGTGCAACCTCGTACTTATAGTGGAGTTGAACGAGATTAATAAATTAATTTGACTAATTAAGAGTTTGAGTCAAAATTAATTTATTGGAGCTTAATTTAATTGGGTCCGATTGAGTCCCTTCGGTGGCTCTAATGTGAACTTAATATATTATTGTATATACTGCATTATAATTCAGGTTGTTGGACTACCCGGATAAAAATATCAATTAAAAGATATTTATGAGATAAATATTTAACTGATAAGATTTTTATCTAATTCGGTTCATATCCGGATCAGAACGTGAACGTGGAAAGTATCCGGAACAGAATGTGGAAAAGTAGATTATTTTCTGCTTATAAATCACGTTCACAAAAAACGTGACGTGCCCACTCACGTTGATGCCGCAGAAAAGTTCTAGAGAACACTGGAGAAGGCTTAAGGGTGTGAAGCAGAAAAAACTTGAGCAGATTGAAGCGTAGTGTTCTTAGACACGCTTCATAAAAAGGTATCTTGTAAACCTTCTTAACGAGATTAATTCATCATAGTAGAATATACATTTTAATCAGTCCTATGATGAGATTTCTGATTTATTAAATCAGATGCAAATTCTCAGAGGTCTTCCTAACATAATGATGGTACGTAATTAAGTTTGTTACATCCTTAAACAAATGAGCTAGTATTTTATATGCCAATTTCTTCAAATAACCCGGATCCGACTCGGTGCTGGAAATATATATATATATATATTTATATATTTTTGTGCACTTTTTCATTATAGTGCTTCCTCTCTTTTCTCTTCTCTCTTTTCTCATTTCGTATCTTCTTTTTATCTGCATCTTCAGTTGAGGTTCTTTCTCATTTTCTGATAGGTAGAAAATATATGCATTTAATTGTTGACTTAATTGGATTTCTATCATCTTTGATTTGATTGGATGCATTATTTTCGTACCTATATGTGCTTCTGAACTCGAGATACTTCATATTTTATTTTTTCGATTATTATATGGATTTGTTGAAGTATTTTGGAGTTAGTTAGACCTGAGGCCCAAAAGTAATTAAGATCAAAGAGAAGGTCCAACAATTAAAAAACTCAAATGTTGGAAGAAATAAAAGGGAAAAGGAGAAAGATGGGCTTATGCAAAAGGAGGCCCAAATCATTTTATAAAAGGAAGGGTTTTTGTCCAACTTGAACCCCAAGTCTTGGAGGAGAGAGAGACGGCAGTGGGAGAGATAGTTTAGGAGAGAGATTGAGTCACACATATTTTTTCTTTATTCCTATTTTCTTTGATGGATTTATCAACTACTTTTGTGGATCCAATCGAGATGACGATTGACTAATTCTTCAATTCCAGTTAGCAGGGATGTTTGAACCCAATTATCTTTTTATGTTTTAATTAATCTCGTTTCTCCCTCTCGATGTTTGATTGAAATTGATTGTGTTATCTGTGATGAATGATTTCAATTATTGATGCTTGATTTAGATTGACCACCTAGGTTAAGTGTTTGATAATTGATTGCTAGAATCTTAAATCAGTGAATCCTAATTGTTGTGGTTTAATTTTCATTAGTAGTAAACTAGAGGTTGCACATCTCTAGGGTAACACAATCCTAGATTATCAAATCGAACTTGTGTATTTGGAGTCTAGTTCACCCTATCGTCTTGGTAATTAATGCGTTTAATGAATTATCTAGAGAGCTTATTCTAGATTGTTCAATTAAATAGGGTTAATTAGTGATCTTATCCTAATTTAACTAATCATAAGAGACGATTCGATTTAACAGAGCTTGTTGTTAGATTAGGGGTGATAATTCCATGATAAACTGAGAGAGGGGGTAACATTGATTAAGGCGTAATTGATATTGGGGGATAACTGAACTATTAACTGGAATGTTTTTTATCAACTGATTTCTGTTTAGTTTGTTTTCTAGATCTTTAGTAATTTTTAGTGTAATTATCAATCAATCTGATAACCCCCATATTTCTTGTTTCTTTGAATTTAGACATAAGTAAACATAATTGAATTGTCACTCTCTGTGGGATCGACTCCGACTTGCCCTATCTACTAGTTAGTTAGGTTAGGAAGGATTTTTATTTAATTTTATCGCGTCACGACAGCGCGGTCAAATTTTGGCACCGTTGCCGGGGAATGATTTGAATTAAATTGTGTCATCTTGTGTCTTTTTCTGTTTTTATTTGAAAAAAAATCAAAAAAAAATGGTTGAATTTTCGAATTTTGGTTCAGTTTTTCTGTTTCCAAGTCTGCTCTGTTCTGCTCTGTTTCTCACACTGCACACCCAATGTAACCTGATTCTTCCAGTGTCATGCTGTACAGTTTGTGTTCTGCAAATTTTAGGTGTTTTTTAGGATCTTTTGCAGGTTGAGGATTTGTATCAAAGTGGGAAATGACTGCAAATCAAACGTTGAAGGAATTGGCTACTGCATTTACTCCTCAATCGTTTTGCATTAAGTTTCCTGATTTTGATGAGAATGCATATTTTGAGCTTACCTATGATTTCATACTCTTATTACCTTCTTTTCATGGCTATGCAGATGAGGACCCATATAAATTCTTGAAAGAATTCAATTTCGTTTGCTCAAGTATGAAACCTTCAGGAGTGACCGACGATCAAATTAAGTTGAGGGCATTTATATTCTCAGTGAAGGACTCAACAAAGGATTGATTGCTTTATTTGTCAGAGTCTGTCACCAGATGGGCCGAGATGGAGAGATTATTTTTAGAGAGATATTTTCCTCCATCTCGAGTAATCTACATACGGAAGAAGATTTATGGTATAATGCAAATGCATGGAGAGTCTTTTTATGAGTATTGGGAGCGTTTTGAAAGACTGGTGGCAAGTTGTCCACAACATTAAATATCTGAAGCACTCTTAATCCAATACTTTTACGAAGGACTTTCGTGGGTGGAGAGAAGTATGATTGATGTAGCAAGTGGAGGATCGATAGCCGATGTAACTCTAAAAGTAGCACAAAGACTTATTCTTAAGATGGCTATGAGTTCACGGCAATTTGGTTTTCCACAAATGGAATCATACATCAATATGGAGGATCAGTCTATTTTGCCAAGTGAGAAGCAGCTGGAAGAGTCGAAAAAGCCTGCAGAAATTCTGAAAAACGAAGAAGACGAATATTTTGCCGAACAGTTAGACACTGGGCCTCCAGTGTTGAAATAATTATCCAGTGTCAAAACTCCAGAATCTGCACAGGTAAAAATGAATTTTCTAAAAAATGTCCTATTGACTTGGTTCGTTTTCTTTCTAGGTTAGCAAGGGCAGCGAAAGGAGAGCTCAAAAAGTTAGAGGAAATTCTGAAAATCAATAAAGAAATGAATTATGCCCCGCTGGCCAATGTCAAATTGTTGAAGTACTCAATTTTGGAGGACAAAAGGAAGCACATTGAAGAAGTATTCGTATTAGATGAAGTCCAAACACCTTCTCAATCACTTCCCATTAATTTTCCAAAGTTGAAAACCATAAAAAGGAGAAAGCTAAATGGAGGGACAAACATTGTAGTTTCTAATGCGTCATCTCAAAGACCACTTCCAAAACCTCCTTGGTGATCAGGTGACATCTATTCCATACTTATTATTTTTTCTCTCATTTCTTTGCATGTTGGATCTTGTGTTATCTTTATTTTGTGTTGTGATTTGTATTACTTGGGGATAAGCAAGATTCAAGTGTGGGGAGATAAGGAATGGTGCATAATTGAAAAAGTGTGGAATAGATTGCATATCTTGCATGTAGTTGCATTTAGGTTCATGTAGTTGCATGTAGGTTGTTCTTTTTCTTTTAGTTAGATTACACGTTTAATTGCTTTAGCACGTTTAATTATCGTTTGCATTTGCATATATACAAAAAAATGAAAAAATTGGAAAAAGAAAAAAAAAGAAAAAAAAAGTTTTGAGTAAGTGAGCTTGCAATGATCATTCGAGTGTTATTGATTTTATTTTTTGGAATTCGTTTGTGTTGGACGAGGTGTTGTTGAGCATTGCTTTCTGTTGGTTAAAATTGCTAAATGTCATCTCAAGAAATTACTTTTAGGAAGGATAACATTGGTTTGAGAATTAATCTATGACTGTGAGTTGATTTGCTTTGCATACTTTTGTCTTGAGATATGCTTCTAATTCCTTGATGGAAGTAGTCTAAAATGAAATTTGTGAAAGTTTGATCACTTTTGATGAACCCCTTGGTTGGAAAATTATTTATGGGTTTGGAGAAAAGGTGTTGAGTTGAAAAAAAATTGAGATTGGAAAAGATGATAGAGGTGTGGAATCAGCTGCCTACTCTTAGGGGTCCTCGTTTGAAAGTTAAAATGAGAAAAAAAAATCGCAATAAACGGACTAACCTAAGAGTGGTGTGGAGCTGCCAACCCCATCCAAAAAAAAAAAAAGACGAGAAGTCATCATCGTCTATGAAAAAAAGTGAAAACGAAAAGTAAAAAAAAAAATGGAGTAAAAGGGGTGATTCATTATGTGTGAAGTCTTAACGAATTTTGATTTAGATGAAGGAAATCGTAAAAGGAGTTGGAGTGTGTTGATTGATGTGGGTGGTGGAGTGGATTGATGAATTGTCTATGAAAAATTTGATTTCCGATGTCCTGCCTAAATTTGTGATTTCTTGAGATAGTTGCATTTAGTCCAACATGTTTTTGTTTGCATATGCTATGTTTGACATAAATTCGAATTCCTATGAGTGTAGTAAGGATCCGAGCAAGCAATAATCATTTTGTTGTTTTATCCCCGATGTGCTTTAGTTCTTTTGTTGCTCGAGGACGAGCAATGGTTTAAGTGTGGGGGGATTTGATAGGTAGAAAATATATGCATTTAATTGTTGACTTAATTGGATTTCTATAATCTTTTATTTGATTGGATGCATTATTTTCGTACCTATATGTGCTTCTGAACTCGAGATACTTCATATTTTATTTTCTCGATTATTATAGGGATTTGTTGAAGTATTTTGGAGTTAGTTGGACCGAGGCCCAAAAGTAATGAAGATTAAAGAGAAGGTCCAACAATTAAAAAACTCAAATGTTGGAAGAAATAAAAGGGAAAAGGAGAAAGATGGGCTTATGCAAAAGGAGGCCCAAATCATTTTATAAAAGGAAGGGTTTTTGTCCAACTTGAACCCCAAGTCTTGGAGGAGGAGAGAGACGGTAGTGGGAGAGAGAGTTTAGGAGAGAGATTGAGTCACACATATTTTTTCTTTATTCCTATTTTCTTTGATGGATTTATCAACTACTTTTGTGGATCCAATCGAGATGACGATTGGCTAATTCTTCAATTCCGGTTAGCAAGGATGTTTGAACCCAATTATCTTTTTATGTTTTAATTAATCTCGTTTCTCCCTCTCGATGTTTGATTGAAATTGATTGTGTTATCTGTGATGAATGATTTCAATTATTGATGCTTGATTTAGATTGACCACCTAGGTTAAGTGTTTGATAATTGATTGCTAGAATCTTAAATCGTGAATCCTAATTGTTGTGGTTTAATTTTCATTAGTAGTAAACTAGAGGTCGCGCATCTCTAGGGTAACACAATCCTAGATTATCAAATCGAACTTGTGTATTTGGAGTCTAGTTCACCCTATCGTCTTGGTAATTAATGCGTTTAATGAATTAAATCTAGAGAGTTTATTCTAGGTTGTTCAATTAAATAGGGTTAATTAGTGATCTTATCCTAATTTAACTAATCATAAGAGACGATTCGATTTAACAGAGCTTGTTGTTAGATTAGGAGTGATAATTCCATGATAAACTGAGAGAGGGGGTAACATTGATTAAGGCGTAATTGATATTGGGGGATAACTGAACTGTTAACTGGAATGCTTTTTATCAACTGATTTCTGTTTAGTCTGTTTTCTAGATCTTTAGTAATTTTTAGTTTAATTATCAATCAATCTGATAACCCCCATCACTACAAGAAAAATGCACATGGACTACGCCCCTAAGACAACGTTTTTTGAAAAAACTGTTGTCGTAACCAAATTGGCGTTGTCGTAGACAAATCCGTTGTCGTAGGGCTGAAAAATGCGCTCATAGACAATGGCGCTTTATTGGCGTTGTCGTAGAGGCGTAGTCGTAGGGTAAAATTCAGCCCTAAGATAACGGTTGTGACTTGAGGTTGTCGTAGTGGTGTAGTCTTAGGTAAAAAATGAACCCTAAGACAACGCTTATGACATGAGGTTGTCGTAGATATGTAGTCGTTGATCCCTAAGACAACGGGTACAATATGAGGTTGTCGTTGAGGCGTAGTCATATATGCCTAAGACAACGGTAACTTTATAGCGTTGTCATAACCTTGTGGTAGCGTTGTCGTAGACTAAACAAACTTGATTTTTTATTTTTATTTTTTACAATATGTAAATACAATTAAATCCCAATTCAATTCAATTGCAAACCCTAGTTATTTCTCTCTTCCCACGCCCGCCGCTGCCCCTGCCGTTGCCACCGACCCCGCCCTCGCCGCCACTGCCCCAGCCGCTGTCCTTCTCCCCACGTCTTTCATCTCTTATCTTTCAAACTCGTTCATTCATCCTTGTCGCTTGGATTGTTGTCGCAGGAGAGCAGGTGTCGCGGCCCCCCCTCCCCGCTCCCACCCCCGCCGCCGCCGCCGCCCCTGCCGCTGTCCTTCTCTGCTAGCCGTGTTCTCCTCTGACTAGCTGTTTTTCTTGTACCTACGTAACTACATTGTATCGTATACACGCTTTTGTGTGTGTGTTTGTGGGGTTCTAGAACTCTCTCCTCTCTCCAACATGAAAGTTGGCTTTAGTGGTGTGTTCCAAGATTAAGACTTGAAGCCAATTTTTTCAATAAACAATATTTCTGCAGCACATTATAGATCTTCAACAGCCATTATTATTATGAGGAAGCCTTCTCTTTCTCATGGTGATAGCCATAGAGGAGGAGCCATGGCTGGTGCTCTTGTGCTGTTGTTGCCCTTTCTTTTCCCTAGCCTTTTCACTCCTTTGAGCCATGCCTTTCCCTCTCTTCTCTCGGTATGTTCTTGCTCTTTCTCTCTCATTGAGAGTTCTTCTTTTTTTGGTTTTCTTGTTTACATAGTTGTGCTGATCTATTGTACTATGAGCATTTTGTGCTTTCCTTTTTGTTTGATCTCTCTGATAAATGGGTTTGTATAACTTGAAGAGGGATGGCTGTACAAGTAAAAAAATTTAAAAGAGAGAGGAAAAAAAAAAAGTAACTTTCATCCTTGTGAAGATTGTTAACAAGTTATAGAGGGAAAGTTTGGTCTTGAGGGAGATTCTGTTACTCTGTACACTTAGGTTATGTGGTGTTGAAGCTTTGTCGGTGGGGCTGATTTTCTTAAAATTAGGTTGCACTTTTCTCAGTCTATTGAGATCCTTCTAAATGTTGGTGCTAGGAGGAAACATAGGATAGTAAGAAACAAGCACATGGAATGCTGATTTTTGAATTTGGGGTTTATGGGTTGAATCCGTCGACATATGTGTATGTATATATATATATACGCACACACACACACACATATATATATATATATAGAGTCTTGATATGCTGAGCGCCTTTCTGTGAGCGCCAATCTGAGCGACAGCTTATGTGGCAATTCATTTTCTATTTTTATTTTAATATTTTTATATCTCTCCTTTCTCACCCGCTGCAACTACGACGTCGATCAAATCTCTCTTCATCCATTCGATCAAATCTCTCTTCATCCATTCGATTGCTGACTATCTCGATTGCTGACTATCGTGTCTCTACTCGATTTGATTTTTACTGAGAGAATCCTAACTAAAATCGATAAACCCAAATTTGATTTGAATTGAAATTAATAATTTATCTTATAAAGTGAGAATATATGTTGTAAATAATTTTTAATATATGACTCGAATTGATCCAATTCCTCATATTTATAGGAGCACTATGTTAGTTTCTAAAATTTTCTTGCCTATTCCAATTAATCTAGATTTTTATATTTTCTACCTTATCTATTTAACGTCTAGTATAATTTAGTTTATTTCATATATTTTCTACCATATGTTAGTTTCTAGATTTTTCTTACACTATTCTTCTATTCATAAGAAACATAATAGAAACATAAATAATGACTTGTACATGAAAGCTTTTGTCCAAAAAGCAAAAACAAAACTACACCACTAGTAACAATGTAATATCACTTCATTCATATCTTCATTTTGGTTGTCCGGGATGTTTGGACCTGAAAGTAAAATAGAAATATCAACAAATATCTCAAATTATTAAAACAATGTGTCTCATTTCAATAAAATGAAATTCATTCATCCATATACATTCTCTTTGTCCCCATTTTAGAACTTGAAGAAATAATAAGATAACAATAATATTACCAGATGTCAAATCTTCATCTATTTGTATTCTCATGCCAAATCTTCATCATCTGTATTCGAGATTCCGAAGCTGCCTTTAAAAACCAAATCCAGTAAAAACCAAATCAGAGAGATTTGATCGACGGCGTAGTTGCAGCGGGTGAGAAAGGAGAAGATTTGCGTCTGCGGGTGAGAAAGGAGAAGATTTGCGTCTGCGGGTGAGAAAGGAGAAGATTTGCGTCTGTGACTTCTCGAAGCAGTTATATCTTTGCAGCGGGTGAGAAAGGAGAGATATAAAAATATAAAAATAAAAATAGAAAATGAATTACCACATATGCTGTCGCTCAGATTGGCGCTCACAGAAAGGCGCTCAGCATATCAAGACTCTATATATATATATATATATATACTTAGGATCCCGTTAGGCTTTTCGGAGTTCATTGTGATTCTGATGGTTTTCGGAATACATATTTGTCTGATTGCTTCCAAGACTAGAGAAGGAGTTGCGTTAATCAAGTAATTGATTACTTACTTTATTTTGGAAGTTTTATCCTGATTGCTTGAAGGATCAAAGAGACAAAGGATTAAGAATGGGTTGCTTGCTTGGAAGTGAGCACATGCTTGGTGCTAGATGAGATAGCTTGGGAAAAATAATGATGTTGGAAACATGTAGCGAAATAACCTCGATGTAAATTTCTAATCAAATTCAGTATTAGGCTATTAGCAGCTCTATAATGCTAATTCTTTTGGGATTAGAACGATAATAAGCGATCCCACATAGCTACAAAGTCTTGTAAATTGCTGACTCCTATACACTCTTTTGCCAACTAAGGCTATTTCTTTTCTTTTAGCGGTTATCATTGGATGAACTCATTTTTCATTCTCGTAGCGTGATCATTTACTGTAGGAGTGGAATGCTCCTAAACCTAGACACTCTCGTTTACTTAAGAGCGCTCTGCAGCATCAAACTGTGAGTAAGAATCACTAATCAATTTTCATATTGTTTGCAATTAACTGTATTATTTATCTAACTATTACTTGTTTTCTTCCACTCCCCCCTCTTTTGTTTAGTCTGATAGACAACTAGCTGACTTGTGGAAGCCTTTGCCTCACCAACCATTGAAACGCTGTGACCTATCTGGCAGTTCCTCGAGTAAGTTATAATATGATGCTTTTTGTTTGTTCTTTCTCCATTTTTGTAGGGAAAACACCTGCATAAGTCTGAGAAGCTGGGGTGGTTGGGTAATTAGTTTATCTTTTGTGAAGTTTTAATTATATGTCTAGGTAATGAAGTTTAGATCGAACAAGTAAACTATGCAGACACAATATTGTTCTCCTTGAGTGATTTGACTTTTTTGTGTAAATCAGAATTGCCAGAGAAATCGCAGGGATATATTCAGGTGTTCCTTGATGGAGGACTAAATCAACAAAGAATGGGTGTAAGCACTTGTACTTACCATTAGATGATATAAAACATAGCCAGAGTTCTCTCTGATGTAATTACTATTATTGGTCTTTGGCCATTGACATTTATATTTTTGTATATGAAGATTTGTGATGCAGTTGCTGTTGCAAAAATCTTAAATGCAACCCATATTATTCCATATCTTGAAGTAAATCCTGTTTGGCAAGATTCAAGGTTTTCTTTTAAGGGTTAATTAATTCATTTCACAATAGTTGTTCTAAAAATTATATTTTCTTGTTTATTTCTAATGAAATGAGACCTGTCTTTCTTTCCCTCTTGCAGCACATTCATGGACATATTTGATGTGGATCACTTTATTAATGTGTTGAAAGATGATGTATCTATTGTTAAAGAGTTACCTGATGAATATTTTTGGAGCACTCGGGAGTATTATGCTACGGCCATTCGAGCTACCAGAATAAAAACAGCATCAGTCCATGCTTCTGCAAACTGGTATCTAGACAATGTTTTACCTGTCTTGCAAAGGTTGGTGAACAAGAAATGATCTTTCTTTACCCGGATTAGATAGTTTCATTAAGGTTATATTTTGGTATAATCATCTTGGGTGTGAGTTTAATAATATTCAACATTGGTATGTTATGCCAATTCTTTGAGCTAGTCTTACATTCATAGGTTGTGTTTCTGAGGTTTGTTTTGAATTTCTGATGATCTCAAAACCGTATAAACTCACTGGTTTTTTTTTTTTCAAACTGAATTTAGACATATTACTGCTAATATGAAGTGGTACATTAACATTGATTGATAACAGATTGATTGCCCCTCTGCGGTTATTGCATTTGTTTCAGTGATTTATCAGTAAAATTTTGTGTTAAAGCATGTAAATTATTGGCATGATTTCCAGCAAATAGTAGAACTACAATCTATATTTTTAGTTATGCACTTCATTTTGAATATTGGTGTAACTAATTATTGAATTTGTCCAGTTATGGAATTGCTGCAATTGCACCATTTTCTCACCGTCTGGCTTTTGACAATATGCCGGAGGACATCCAACGACTACGATGTAAAGTCAACTTTCAGGCTTTGGTTTTGTTCCACATATCAGATCTTTTGGGGATGCTCTTGCTAATCGTCTCCGAAATTCTCCTAGCACAAGTGAAGTAGACAACAATAACTACCTAAAAGAAGTCACTGATTCTAAACATAATCAAGGGAATGGAAAGTTTGTTGTCCTCTATCTTCGTTTTGACAAGGTGTGCTCACTTGTAGCATCGTGCCCTATGTGCTTCAAATCTTTTCAAAGCAGCTTATAAAGTAGAATCTACACACTATTGTGCATGGATTCATGTTATGTTGTGGTGATTCATTAAATGATTCTAAGAGGGGCCCTTATATTTTGTCAGGATATGGCTGCTCACTCAGCATGTGACTTTGGTGGAGGTAAGGCTGAAAAGTTGGCGCTGGCTAAGTACCGTCAGGTTATTTGGCAGGGAAGGGTTTTACACTGAAAGGGATATCAATGAAGTACGTAAGGAGTGGGCGGAACGTGTTCAAGAACATATTTATGACTATTAGGTAATGGGAGACTTAGTTGATGAGAGGATTGAATCATATACTCATTTGTCATTGGATCTCTTTGTGGGAGGAATGTACGTTACTTGTTTTGATGAACTTATGATAACCTTGATAACTTGTCTCGGGCAACTTTAAATATGAATATTTGTTGTATGAAGTATTAGATGAATTTGGTATGACTATTTTGAGTTGAATGTCTTATTCTATATATTTGAATTTTTAGTAGATTGTAATAAATATGACTTGTAAAAGACAACGCTGAAATAAATTACGACAACAGTTTCCAAACTGTTGTCGTAAGGGTCTACAACAACTGTAAAATTAACCTACAACAACGGTAAATTAACCTACAACAACGGTTTAAAACCGTTGTCATAAGTATCTACGACAACGGTCAAAACAAAACAAAAGGCGTTGTAAAAGTGTTGTCTAATCTATCTACGACAACGGCGGGACAACGGTTAAAAACCGTTGTCGTTGGTGTCTACAACAACGGCTTAAAACCATTGTCAAAGCGTTGTCGTAGGTAGAGAAGACAACGCTTCTTTAGAACAATGACCCTACGACAACGGTTAAAACCGTTGTCTATGTGCGTCATAACCGTTGTCGTAGGGGTCTAAGACAACGGTTAAAAACCGTTGTCTATGAGCGAAAATTTGCTGACCCCTACGACAACCCTGGCTACGATAACGCTGCTTTCTGGCCTACGACAACGGTTAAAAACCGTTGTCTATCAGCGTTTTTCTTGTAGTGCATATTTCTTGTTTCTTTGAATTTAGACATAAGTAAACATAATTGAATTGTCACTCTCCGTGGGATCGACTCCGACTTGCCCTATCTACTAGTTAGTTAGGTTAGAAAGGATTTTTATTTAATTTTATCGCGTCACGACAGCGCGGTCATTTTCTTTCAATTTCGTTCTCGTGTCGGTTTATATCAATTGTGGTTGAAGTGTTTTCTCGATTTCTCGCGTAGTTTGTTGGTGTTTGAAACCCTAATTTCTGGTAAGTCATGTTTTTTCGTATCTTTTATTTTTATACTGCATGTGTTCTTCATTGTATGTTTTGTAGTAGATTCTCTGTTTTTTGAATATTTTTTATTTTTATGTAATTCTCGCTTTCTTCCCTTTCTGTTCTCCCTTTTCTTGCTCCATCGCTACTTCTTCAACTGAGATTAATCTTTCTTGTTTTCTTTTGATTTTGTTCTCGATTCGGTTGATATTGTTCGTGGTTTGAGTGTTTTCATGTTTTCTGGCCTAGTTTGTTGGTGTTTGGAACCCTAGTATTTTTATTATTTTGTATTTTTTAAGGTTTTGATATGACTCCAAAAAGAGAGGTTGTTGTTGTTGTTCGATCTAATGAGATGGTGAGGAAGAGAAGTAGATCGGCTTCTGATAATCCTTTTGTTCATAAGATGAAGTAAGTATATTTTCATGGGTAGTTTTGTATAGTTTTTTTTTGGAAGGTTTTTAATATGTTAATATAAAGGTTAGTTTATTATATCGAAAAAGTTAATTTGGTTTTTAGTGGGGTGATTTCTTACTGTTTCTTATGTTTATAACATTTGAATACTCCTGTTATGTTTTCTAAAATGTTAGGTCATGATAATCTAGAGATTAAAAAAATGGCGAAGGATGTAAGTATTATGTTTTGGTTAACCTTTTGTTATAATTACTTAACATTTATCTTATACTTTCCAAACTTTTATGTTATAAGTGTTTAACATTTTTCATATATGATGTTGTTAAGTCTTCTGTCATGCTACATTAACCTTTCTGTTATACACAACGATGAAAATATCGACATCGCATGTCGTATCGCAACTTTGATTTTATGGATATATCGATGAATATATCGATATCGTAAAAAATTTGAAAAAAAACGGAAATCTTATTAAAATTCTGGAAATTTAATATGAAATTTTAGGGATTATTTTTACACTTCATTACACATATATTCCACTCAAAATCACATTAAAATAATATATTTAAAACTAACATATAGATAATAAGCATTATAAATACTGTTTTCGAATGAAAACTGATAATATATTACATAATACAAGACAAAATTACTAAAACTACATCACACAATACACAAGTACCAAAAGGATGACCTATGAGGTTCAAACATAGTAGATGGAATGTCATCTTGATCCAAACAGTATTGATACCAACTCTATCACATTAGAGTACTTATTAATATAGTTATGCACATGCCATTCATAAGTTTCTCTATCTCGTCCAACTGTTTTACCATGAATTGGATATATAGTGTACACTAATCCAATCATATTGTTGATATTCATTTTGATTTACATACGACATTTGAGGAGGTGGGTGATGAAAAACATCTCGAGTACTCCAACCAAATTGTGAACTTTCAAAGGTGTCAGCAACATATGCATCTTGAGACATATCACTATGTTCATTGCTACCCATATTCATGGAATCAAAACTGACTGAAATTCATTCAATATCAATAGATGAACTTTCTTCTTGATTCAAAGCACGTCTTCTAGTGTATTCTTTTCCAATAGCCCCTATCCTTGGACCTCATTCTCTGCTTCCATGATCCATATCTTGTGTTGCATGACTAAACTCGACCTCACCAGTGAATGTACTCAATAACACTTGGTTTGAAACATAATCCTCTTGATTATATCCACCATTCCCACCATCATCATTGTCATCACCATTGTCATCATTTCCACCATAACTATTTCCACTATTTCCTCCATCAGTAGAACTATTTGATTTTGAAGTAGAAGATGTATGACCAACTTCTTGTTGTAACACTTTATCAACATCAATGTCATAATCACGAGCTATAGCAGCTACTTTTGGATCATAGTTTTCTTCATTGTCATCTAAGTGTGCTGGTCGAACCCATTTTGATACACAATACAAAGTAAAAAAAAAATCACATATTTCAATTTTTTGAATCAAAATCGCTCATTTTGATATACATGCGATATTTTGTGATATATCCACGATATTTCCCAATTTCCATCCAATTTTGTACTACACTGAACCAATATCGATATTTTACGACATATCCGCGATACCCAGGAAAAAAAACATTAACACCCAATATCTGTATTGCAATATCCGTATCCACGATATATCTGCGATATATCCGTGATATTTCGCGATATTTTCATCCTTGGTTATACATACTTAACTTTTATTTTATTCTTTCCAAACATTTTTGTTATAAGTGCTTAACCTCTTCATATATGATGTGTTAACTCTTATGTCATGCTACATTAATCTTTCTGTTATACATACTTAACTGTTATACATACTTAACCTTTATCTTATACTTTCCAAACCTTTCTGTTATAGTTTTGTTTATAATTTATAATACATGAATTTAATTTTCCTATATTTTGTTGGCAAAGGCATCAATACGTCGTGTGCTAAGAGGAGAAATTTGTGCATCTATCATTGTTGCAAATATTAATGAATCAAGGACAAAAGTTTTGAACCGTGTTTATGATTTTCATTTTAAGAAACTAGAGATAATTGCCAAGAAGAAAGCTAATGTTGGTCAGAAGAAGAAATTTATTTTGGAAGGTCCAAAGACTTATAGAAGGAAGAAATGAACATTTGAAATTCATATAAAACATTTGTTATGTGGGTACTCTATTTGTGGTTGAATATTTTTGAATGTTTATCTAATCCGGTGGAATTTATAGTATAACTATGTAGTTGGTGGGTGAATTTTCTATATTTTCTTGGAAAAAATAATGTATGGTGGTCAGTAACAATTTGTGTGTGGTATTTTCTGAAGGTACAACATTTTATGATGGTTAAATGGTTTTGTTCTGTTTTCTCTGTTTTTGGATTAGCACTGCACAAATATTATTATGATAAAATATAAAGGTTATGATATGCGCTGCAAAAAGGTTATTTTATTTTTTCATAAAGGTTATCGTATTTCATCGAAAAAGGCTATCATTTTTAAACACAAAGGTTATATTAGTATAACTAGAAGGTTATACTAAATGTTATAGAATTTGTAAGTAAAATTTATAGATTTTGTACATAAGGGTTTTTTGTATGAGTAATTCTCTTGTGCATCGGTTGCATGGATCTTAGATCCATGCAACCGGGTCGGATCCGGGCTACCCGACCCGCTTTTCCATTTTTTTTCGCGCTACTTTTTGGAAATTTTGGTCATGACCTTTGCTTTATGTTAAAGATACCTTTATGTAATGTTAGGGATACCTTTAGGTTATGTTAAGGATACCTTTATGCCCAGATTTCATACATTTACGTTAAATTAGAGATACATTTAGGTCATGTTAGGGATACCTTTATGTTATGTTAGAGATACCTTATTCATAACATAATTGTGTTACACATTTTGTACACAAAGATATCTCTAACATAACATAAATGTATCCCTACCATAACCTAAAGGTATCCTTAATATAATGTAAAGGTATGTGACCTGGAGCGAATTTTAAGGGTATCAAATCAGGATTTCAAAGGTATTGTTAACATCACATAAATGTATCCCTAACATCACCTGAAGGTATCCTTAACATAACGCAAAGCTATATAACCTGAAATCAAGATTTCAAAGGTATTCTTAACATCACCTAAAGGTATCCTTAATATCACCTAAAGGTATCATTAACATAATGTGGTATGTAACCTGGAATCAGGATTTAAAAGGTATTGTTAATATCACCTAAAGGTATCCTTAACATAACTTGGTGTGTAACCTGGAATCAGGATTTCAAAGGTATTCTTAACATAACATAAATGTATCCTTAATGAGCGAATTTGAGTGGATTTGAGGTCATCCACTCAGGCGCGTGGGAGCACGTGGGACGCTCGTGGGAGCGTGTATTTGGGGCGCGTGGGCGGGTCGACCCGGTTGCAAGGATCCCAGATCCGTGCAACCGATACATAAATTTTTTTGTATTTTAGTTTTAATAAAAGTTTGCACAAATGCTATATGAGTTTCAAGGTTATAACATTTATACAGAAAAGTTACACAATTTGAAAGAAAATATTACATATTTTGTATATAAAGGCTTTCATCATATATAAGTTGCAAAAGGTTATTGTACTTCAACACAAAAGGTTATCATTTTTCAACACAAATGTTATGATAGTATAAAAATAAATTATTTTGCTTGTAATATTAACTTTCAAATGAATTTAAATGTTATAATATTTGTAAGTAAGGGTTATATATTTTGTACATAAAGGTTTTTAATTTTATTTATTAAGGTTATAACATTTAACATAATAAATGTTATATGAGGTAAAATGTTATAACATTTATACATAAATTTACAGAATAAATATTATGATAAATATTCCATAAATATATTTTGTTTGTTTATATTTACAGAATAATCCAAATTTTACAGAGAGTGAAGCAATTTGAGATTCTTACTTGAACTCATGGTGCGTCATTCTAGACAATATAATTACATTCTTAAATTTCTAATATTTTGTGTGATTTAATATTTTTTACAAGTTTGAGTCGATATTGATTTACATGTAATAAACAATTTTTATTATTTGATTGAAACAAGAGCTCATTTGTGGATATACAAGGAAAGAAGACAACATATATTCTTTATCTATATCTTAGATTCGATATCTATTATTATAGACAATTGTAATATCTTTTAGTAAGGTTTTTTTTTTTTAATTAAGACAACTTATTATGAAATTTATATTCTATTAATGAATGATGAGATTTTGCCTGTGTTTATATATATATATATTTAATTTTTAATGTTTTTGGCATATATTATTTAAAATTCTGACATAAATTCTTTAAAGTGTCGTCAATTTATGGAATACAAAAATAAATAATAAAATGAAACCATAAAAAAAAAAGTCAGCAATTACATTATGCATTACAAATTTAGTGACCTTTCTTCTTAAATTTTATGACTCATATTTATAAATTAACAACACTAATAATTGAAATGCCTTTAATTATTAACGATTTCACAAAAAATAGTCAATCAAATTAGTGACGTATTCAACAAAAATGGTCACTAAAATTTGTGATACATTAAATCAAATGTCACTAAAGATGGTGACATAATTTTAAAAAGTTAAACATCACCAATACAGTTAGTGACACACTAAAAAAAGTGTTATTAAAATTGCGACACAATTAAAAAAAAGGGTCCTTAAAGATGGTGACACAAATTAAATAAAACGTCAGCAAAGTTAGTGACGCAATAATAAAAAATGTCAATAAAGTCCACAACGCTTCAAACAAAATGTTAGTAAAGGTACATTTAGAGCACCGTAAATCTTCTAAAATACTTGACACAATTTAGCGTCATCATTTTAAGTGTCAGTAAAGCTGCATTTAGACCACCGTAAGTCTTCAAAAATACGTGACGCAATTTAGCGTCACCATTTTAATTTCATGACACATATGAAAAAAACGTCACAATTTCATGTCGCCAAATTTAAGGACCCAAATGGTGACGCTTTCAAACTGTCGGTACATTTTCTAATGGCGCAAAAAAAGTCACCATGTTCAATTTTTTGCGTCGTTAAATGATTGTATTCTTGTAGTGAAAGGTTATTCAATTTGAAAGAAAATGTTGCATATTTTGTATATAAAGGTTTTGATAATATAACATAAAAGTTATCTACAAATTCTTAACCTACTATGATGCACATAACATAAAGGTTATAGACTTTATACATTAACATAATAGTAAAATGGTAACAAATGCATAGCTAAAAGGTTTCCAACACACCCAAAAAAAAAAAAAAAGAGTTAATATCTTAATGTTTTTAAGACATGAGGTAAAGGAATTTCTTAATCCATTTAAATTTGTAGTTTTGATATGACATATTTTTTTATAAGGATTTTGTTGATTGGATTGGAAAGTTACGTATAATTTGTTATGAGATAAATCTTAGATAAATTATATTAATTAATTAAATCATAAACTTATTTAATTATGACACTCTGACACATATAAAGATTATGATGATATTTCCTCAAGACAATTATTGAGGATAATAGAACATATATAATTTTCATAAGATATTTCCTCAAGACAATCATTGAGGATAATAGAACGTATATAATTTTCACCAATGTACAACAAGAAAACAGATTTACACGGAAGATAGAATCTCAACAATCTAAAGATATTTACGTCAATTCAAATTAATTTGTTTTGATATGATAGATCTTTATGGAGATTTTGTTGAGATTTAGATCTTTTATATATTATCTTTGATTTATTGTTGGATTATGAATTTTATGTATCAACTTATTGGGAACATAAATCATAGATAAATTCTAAGCATTAATTCAATCATAAATGAATTCTATTAACTAATTAAGATCATAAACTTGTCATGAAGATTAATTGTAAATAAATTCCATTACCTAATTAGAATTATAAACTTGTTGGGATGGAACTTAAACAATCATATTATTTAATTAAAATCACATGAGTGAGATTTTGGGCGTTATTAAGATTCAAAATAAGTTATTAGTATAATACATACAATTAATTGGTAAAGTTATAAGATTATGAAAGTTATTAGATTCTAAGATTAAGAGTATTATGGGTTTAAATAAAACTTATAATATGAAATAATTAAATCAATAAGTCTTGGATAATTCAAATGACTCATGAAATTATTAAATTATGAAGATCAAATTATCTTAATATTAAATTATGAAACTTTTGGGTTATTACATCAATATATATACATGTTTATTTGCTTACATGCCTTTAATTATTTAATAAACAAAATGAAAGAGATATTGAGTTTGAGATCGAACATGAGAGAAATAATTTTGACGAGAGAGTAAACAATTTTGATTTGATTGAAATTTAAAGAGTTTCTTTTAGAGAATTCACTGAAAAAGATAAGATCGTATTGGACTTTGGAGAAAATCAAAAGATCAAGTTTAAAAGACAAACTTTTAGAAAAACCTCACATGTAGGTTCACTAGCCATATTTGTTTCTCAAGGAATATAAGATCAAACGATCTTTAATTTTAAATGTACTTCATAAGTAGTAAAATAATTAGTAAGACATAATTAATTTCATAAGATCCCAAGTAATATAAATATAGGTTTTTACTTTTGAAATTTAAATCGCATAAATGATGAATTCTGCATAGTTGTAGAAGAAATTTAATATCTTAAGAATTATAAATATTTTTAGTTAGAAAAACTTTCTCGAGAGATGAAGAACTTGTAAAAGTATGACAGTTTAGAAAAAGTCATTTAAAAACCATCAACTAAGTATTAAATTCTTAAATCAGTAGCATCGTAAGTTTGTCAATCTTTCAAAGATGACTAGAAAATTTTAAATGAAATACACGTCCGACTGAACTGAAATTTATACTGTAGATGAAAGTAAATATTTTACACAATCAGATAAAATTTAATAAACTTTGGAGATCTATAAATATCATTTTAAAATTTCTAAATCAGAAACGTTAAAGATGTTACTCTTGAGTTGAAGTGATATAAACATCGTATTACATAATTTATAAATCCGGTTAACATGAAAATTTAATAGAATCTTAAAAACACATAGAGGGCCAACATACTAAAATCTTATTAAATTCGGAGATGTGTAATCACGAATTGAATTTTTGAATTGAAAGAACACGAGTATTTATATGTTTCTTTTAAATGGACTTTAACAGTTTAATAAACTTATATCTACATTTGAAATATATGTCATCATAAGATTCAATTTAATATATAAGCTCTGTTTTTTATAATATTATTTAATTATCTTTCAGATTTCATATCTCAAATTTTGGGATATTACAGACATTAAGAAACTAAAACAAATGAACATTTGGTGTTTTAAAACCAAACACCTTTGCAACTATTTTATCTTTTTTATTTTTTTGTTTTTTTCTGAAAATGCCCCTTTATTCTTTTTCTTCGTCCCTTTGTTATGGAGGAATTAGGATCTAGAACAACATTGGATGAGCTAGAACATGTTGGAATTCCTAAGCTTGTTTTGGTGATTTCATGCACAGCACAAGGGTGATCTTCTAAACCATTAGTTGATATGCCAACAAATTCTCAAACTCATTCTCATTAGCACAATCAGATAAACACATGTTGAATCGCTCTTTGAATGAGCAATCAAACTTTAGTTGTGCAAAACAACCTACTGCATTTTGTTGAAGGTGCCATAGGCATGACCTCATATCAGGGAAAACCTATAGTAGAGTAATTAATAGCAAAAATGAAGAGGTTAAGCACTTATAACAGACAAGGGTTTTTTAAGGCTACGACAAGGGTTTTTAACCCTTGTCTATGAGCTTTTTTCTTGTAGTGAGTAATATAAATTGTGTTATAAATGCCAAGATTAATTTAATTCCCCCCCACCCCCCTAAATATTGCATCCTGAATTTCTCTTCTTTTTGGCATTATTATACAGCAGTGGTGAAGGTAATAGTATATGTACATCTATAAATTAATGAGCTAGCAAGCATTCCTTGGGGGGGGGGGGGAGAGAAAGAGAGAGAGAGAGATTATTAATAATATTGAAATTGATCACAATCCGAGAAGGAATTACAAATTGAAATACAAAGAAAAGAAGAATTAATGCAAATGAAGTGGTTACAAGAATGAAAAAGGTGATGAATTATGTAATGAAAGTGAATCCAAATATTAATGTGATTGGAATATCACACAATATACCATAATTATTGAAAAAGCAAGCATATGATATGAGAATCAAACACTTGTAATAAGGAGATAAAAAAGAGATCTAGTGAATTAATATTTAGAGTGGGGGTTTTCGTTTCTTAACCAACGGACGTCCCAACAAACCCCCCAACAAGCCACCGAGCACTGTGTCGTGCTGTTCGGAATTGGCCGTCTGCAAGAGAGAGCGTGCGGCTTGGCTCTCATGGGAGAAGGCAACAATGGCCAAAAGAATGAAAATGCATGCATACATCTTATTTGTCTTCATCATTAGTAGTAATTATCAACAAAATATGAAGTTGAGGATGGAAACCATGTAATCATAATGCCATATTTATATACACGACTGGAGATGACAAATTTTATTATTATATATGTATGGATTTATTTATAATATGCTTTATTCTCAATCAAATTAAAGATTTGGAGATCAATTTGCACGTCTTAAAGTCATGATGTGCCCATAACTTCACTCAATAATTATAGAAATGCCAACATGGCAACAACTATTGCTCCAAACATCAAACTTCCAATTAGTTAATATATATATATATATATTATATATGAGTTGGACATTTAACTCACTAAACTAATTCTCCGGTCATTTTTTCATCAGGTTTTAACACATGACTTGCCCGTGACTTTAAGTTTACAGCAACCCCACCATATATCAATGATTTTGCACATAAACCATCGAACGTTTTTTTTTCTTGTGGCACCAATATAAATAAACTTGTAAGTAATTGAACAAGTAAATTTTGATGAGACAAAAACCTTCAAAGAAAGCCCTCAGTAACCTATAAGTGTTATCATGTTTTTATCTGCCATGAAAAAGTTACTACCAGAGGATGCATCAAAGAAAAGACAACACCCATATTGAAGAAGGCTACTGGTCAACAAGTCGTACAAATGTTACTGCAAGCTGAATGAACAAGTCACTGCAGAGAGCTATCTAGAAGGTCACTGTATCAAGCATACTGCAGATCAGAAAACAGCAACCTACAAACACTTGATCTAAGACTTGCTGAGTTACCAGTAGAGACAAAAGGAACATGACCTATCAGAAGATTAAGACACATACATATCAAATGATGCTCCAAAAAGGAAGAAGGACTGGCCGCATTAATTAACTGTACTATGAAGATCAAGCGCATTAAATGCAGAAGATTTGTCTCCTTCAACGGGCAGATTTTCCAATCCTATAAATAGAGGAAGACTGAAGACTGAACTAGAGTTACACAACATAACTGAATTGATCTACAACTCTCATATGCGAAGTCGAGTTGTCTATCTTTAGAAAATCGCATCTAGTTCAGTCACACAGTCAAGCAACAAGCTACAACAGTGTAACCTGCACTTAGAAAATTGTAAACATATTCTTTCTAGACTATGTTTAGCAGTGCTTAGTGCTAGGAAGTGTTTATTTCATGCATTCTGTTTATATATTGACTGCATATCTATATCCTGCTGCATCATTCTGCACTTACATCAAAAGCTGATTTCCATATCTTGTGTTTTCATCAAAGTAAGTTCCACTGCATAAAACTCTAAGTTCAAGCTATCTAGTAACCTCAGTATCGCTAAGCAGTAAGCTACCCATGCAACCTGCGCAGTGACCTGAACTTCATCTTTAGAGAAAACTTTGAAAAATCAAAGATGGTTTATTCACCCCCATCTAAACCTTCTACCAATTGGGACCAACAAAACTATACAGGTTTGACACTAAAATAATCAAACTCATTTTCCCGCGCACTTTTCAATGAATTTTTTTACATGTGACTTGTGCGTGACATTAAATCATATATTAATTAATATCACCGGATTTTTACTGGAAGAACTCAAAAACTCGTAATGATGATGAAAAGATGTTCATAAATCCCATAAAAATTTAATATAAAAATACAATAGTCAGGGGTTTTTGCAATTAACTTGATGCCACGAGCAAGTCACCTATCAAAATCCAATTTTAAGGCCGAAAAATTAATCCCGTGGTTCTGGATTTGGTAAATCAAGATTTTGGATGTGTTCAATCCAGTTCATGTTTGGATAAGGATTTGTAAAATCCTAAAACACTACCTACTTTCCTACTTCTTATATAACTAGCAGTCCATGCACCAACGCGATGCACAATTTATAATTCATAATAGTAATATATATCAAAATGTGTATCAATATAATTTTGTAAGTATACATCTTGTATATAACTCAAACATTATATATATATATATGTGTGTATCATATTACGTAATGTAGTTAATACAAATTCACTAAAATAATAGCTAAAAATGGGGTATAGTGAACACTTAATTAAAAAAGATTTTAGTCCTTATCGCACCCCATTTTCGAAACAGAATAAAAATACATAATATGATATTAGTAGAGAAATTGCGGCCTTTTAATAGGGCGTCCAACTTTTATCTAAACCTTTGCAATTTAATAATAACGAAGCATTTCAAAAGTTAACCCTCACAAACACGAATAATTATATATTTATAGCAGAAAGTAAAGTTTTCGTTTAGTACGAAAACATTTAAACATTAAATAGAAAACTAGGGTTTTAGAGTATGCCGATATATATGTACATTTATATATGCATGAAAAAGATCAGACATTTTAGTTCATCCCTCTTTGCGTCCGAGAATTTCTGTAGAATAAGTTTAAGGATTGATTTATAAATAAGAAAAAGCTTGAATTTGCAAATTGGAATTAATTGAATTCTCAAAAACTAATTCCAGCCCTTCACCCTCGGGTCGCTTCCCCCATCGCCTGCCACCATCATTGCCGGCGACGGGCTCATCACCAGCAACCAACACAACCACACACAAGCACAACCCGACACGCTGCTAATTGAGATTGTACTCTTTCAACTGAGTTTGCTAATTGATTTATTAGTTTATGAATATTTAAAAAAACTATCATGTAATCATAATGCCAAATTTATATACACTGGAGATGGCAAATTTTATTATATATGTATGGATTATTTTATAATATGCTTTATTCTCAATCAAATTAAAGATTTGGAGATCAATTTGCACGTCTTAAGTCATGATGTGCCCATATATAACTTCACTCAATAATTACACTACAAGGCCACGAATTCAGTTCTTTTTCAAATTTATTAATTTAATAATTAATATTTATTAAATCATATAGGATATGATTCGATAATAACTAGAAATGCGCCAATATGGCAACATCTATTGCTCCAAAAATCAAACTTCCAATTAGTTAAAGTCGAATTAAAGTTGGGAAAAATGTGAACACAAATTAAAGGATCGAGCGTTATAAATCTTATGAAATAAATGGTTAAACTTTGGAAAGGCCCAAGTTAAAATCTCACCATATCTTTTGTGTTCGATGCAAGTTAATTTCCCTGGCCAATTGATCAAGATCTTTGCATTAGGCAACAATTCAGGAATGGGTTACTTGTAGTAAGCCCAACAAATTATGGAAGATCTTCATATTCAACATCAAACTCTTTTTATCGCACGATATATATAAATTATACGAGTTGGACATTTAAATCACTTAACTAGTTCTCCGGTCACCTTTTCATCAGATTTTAACATATGACTTTGCTCGTGACTTCAAGTTTACAGCAACCCCACCATGCTATCAACGATTTTGCACATAAACTATCGAACTTTTTTTTTCTTGTGACAGCAATATATATAAACTATACGGGTTTGACACTAAAATAATCAAAGTTATTTTCCCGGGCACTTTTCAATGAATTTTTTGACATGTGACTTGTGTGTGACATTGAATAATTGATTAATTAATATCACCGGATTTTTACTGGAAGAACTAAAAAACTCGTAATAATGATGATGAAAAGATGTTTATAAATCCTATAAAATGTAATGTAAAAATACAATAGTCAGGGGTTTATGTTCAAAATCACCGACATTTTGGTGAGATTTTTGCAATTAAATTGATGCCACGAGCAAGTCACCTATTTTAAGGCTGAAAAATTAATCCGGTGGTTCTGGATTCGGCAAATCAAGATTTTTGGGTAGGTTCAATCCAATTCATGTTTGGATAAAGATTTGTAAAATCCTACAACACTACCTACTTTCCTATTTCTTATATAACTAGTAGTCCACCAGCGCGATGCATGGTTTATAATTCATAATAGTAATATATATCAAAATATGTATCAATACAATTTTGTAAGTATACATATTGTATATAACTCAAACATTAGATGTATATAGCATATTAGCTAATGTAGTTAATACAAATTCACTAAAATAATGACTAAAAATGGGGTATAGTGAACACTTAATTAAACAAAGATTTTAGTTCTTATCACGCCCCATTTTCGAAACAAAATAAAAATACATAAATATGATATATAGAGAAAGCACAATCGTTTAATAGGGTCTCTAATAATTATCAAAACTCTTGCAATTTAATAATAACTAAGCATTTCAATAGTTAATCCTCGTAAACATAAACGGTTATATATACAGCGGAAAGTAAAGTTTTCATTTAGTACGTAAACGTTTAAACATTACGTAGAAAACTAGGTTTCAGAGTATGCCGATATATATACACACACACACATATATATATATATACACATGTAAAAGATCAGACATTTCTGTTCATCCCTCTTTGCATCCAAGGCTTTCTGTAGAATAAAAATCATGGAAGGGGTGAGTGAAAAAAGAATCACTCAGTGGAGCGAAAAACACATATACACATTCATATTCGAACAGTCAATTATTCACTACACATAACATAAGAGATTAATTCAATTCCCTCAGATCTTTAAGCCCAACGTAATTCTGGAGACTTTCAGTCCAGCGTGAAAGGGCCATATTTGAAACCCCTTGGGTATTTAACCTGGTGTGAATTCCTGAGTCTTTAAGTCCAGCGTGAAAGGACCATATTTCATACCCCTCAAGTATTTAACCCCTCGTGAATTGAAATCCCACCGTGAACATACATCATTCATCAATCAACATTTAACATTGGAAAAGAACGTTGAAGGTCAACGTCCAAATTCTAAATAAACATTTACGGCCAATTTGATAACATATAACATATATAGGTGCATATAAACAAACACATTTACATCAATATATAAAGTAGAAAAATAACAAGAATTTATCCTCACCTTCGATCACAGCGACACTTGTCAAAAACTTCTTGCCTTACGTCCCCCTATTCCGTTTCCTTGTTTGTATTCCCTGCATGGTATAGAAAGTCGACTTAACATCTTACTTATCTGTTTGTAATAGAAAATAATCTATAACATTAAATTATTAAGAAGTGTTATTAACTAAAGACTCTAAGATTAAGGATTATTCAAAAAATAAAAATACCTAAGGTTTTTGTGCGACATAACCCTAAAATTTGGGTTTCCTTAATTAGCGTTTAATGCAAAAGTATAATCGAGCATCCGTGTGAAGTCGTACAAATCCTAAGGACTTAAATCATCACATTTTCTATTACCTTGGGCTATACATGTTATTTTGTTATAATTGCGGGCTTATTTAGCATTTTATGGAATTATAGGGTATTTTCTATAATAAACATAAGGTCTTGGGGTCAATTGTAAAATCAAGAATTCTTTTGGGGTGAAATTTAAACCTTTATGAAATGCAGGGACTGAATTCAAAGCCTTACAAATATGAGGAAGTTTAAGGATTGATTTATAAATAAGAAAAAGCTAGAATTTGCAATCCAGTCCCTAGAATTAATTGAATACTCAAAAACTAACCCTAGCCCCCTGCCCCCCCCCCACCCACCCGGGTGTCTTCCTCCACTGCCTGCCACCATCATTGCCGACGACGAGCTCGTCTCCAGCGACCAACACAACCACACACACGCACAACCCTACACGGTGCTAATTGAGATCTCACTCTTTCAACTGGATTTGCTAATTGATTTTTTAGTTTGTGAATATTTAAAAAAGGAGAAAACATCAATTTTGGTCCGCTAAGTTTGGCATTTTCCAATTTCAGTCCACCAAGTTTGCGGAATCCAATTTTAGTGTCGTAACTTCATTTTTTTTTCCGATTTAAGTCCTCTTTTTGATCGGCGCTGACGTAGCAGTCGGGAAATGCAGACGTTTCACCAAACCCTAATTCCCACCCCCAAAATTGTGCCACGTCATCTGCCATGTCATCAAAAAAAATAGAAATCCAAATATGAAAATGCGAATTAAAAAAACAAAGAAAGGAATCCAAAATCTGAATAAAAAATGAACGAAGCCCCAAATTGGCAAAACCCACAAATTCATGTAAAGAACCCTAGAGAAATTGGTCTCCAATTAGTTCAAAAAATGTCGAAATCAAACTCATACGGGTCTTCCTCATTGATTCGCCTCTGCAATTGTGGCAAGGAAGCCGAACTCCGGACATCTAAAACGGCGGACAACCCAGGTCGAAGGTTCTACGGCTGCAAGGATTGGCAGGTAAGAATTTGTACACTCTTGAAGGCGAAATGTACACCTTGACTGTTTTTGTTTGATTTCTTGTTGTTTAGCCAAAGATTTCTGATGTTTGATTTCTGAGGACGAACTCCATTGTTCTGCCTGATTTCCCCTGTTTTTTATGAATACTATATTTGATGAGATGGTATCACTGTGTTCCTTACATTCTAGTTTATTTATTGTTGGCATAGGATCCGATAATGGGTTGTAATTATTTCCGATGGGTTGATCCACCAGTGAATGCAAACACAGTCGAACTCCTAGCCAAAGTGCGAAAGAAAAATGCGAAGTTTGCAGATGAGTTGACAGTGATCAGATTGAAGAATCAGAGGTTGAAGTGGTTGTTGATCATCTCCTGGCTGTTCTTTGTAACAATTTATTTGTATTCTTAGTTCTGTTGTTTAGTTATTCATAGCATTTTGAGATTGTTATGCTTTGAGTGTTGTGCATTTAGAGTGGAATTTGTACTCTGTTGTGTTTAGTGGAATATTGAGTGTTGTTTAGTTATGATTTCAATTGGATTACTCATAATTTTTTTGTTCATGTCACAACTCTATTATTGAATTTGCAAGAATGTTTGCAAATTGCACAAAATCAATTTGAACAACAATCCCATTCCAATGGCATGTGAATGAATCTGCTCTCTCAACTGGATTTTTGTGCTAAATATTTTGCCTACTTGAAATATAGGGTTGAAGCCCTCATTCTCATTATACACTGAGTTTCTCTGCCTTCCTTCATTTTCAGAATCTAAGTTACTGTCTAGGTCATCCTCACTCTCTAAAATGTCATTTTCTCCAGCATCAGATTTTTCTCCCTTATCACCCTCATTTTCAGAATCTAATTCCTCATTTTGATCCCCACTGATTTCACCCTTTTTTTCAGACTTCTTATGAACTTTTTCACCATCAAAAAGGTCATGTACACTCTTAACAAATCCCTCACTCACATCAAAAGAGTAATCACTATCAGAAAAAAAATCATCAACATTAAGCCCCTTCCCACATTCATCATCTAATGCTCTACCACTACCCTTTACACCTTCCTCATCAGTTTCAGCAACATAAAACCTGATATCACTAATGTACAGAAATTCTTCACATATTCTAACCAACTCAGAATCAAACTTCACTAACTCAAAACCCCTAGGACCAAAAGTGTAGACTCCTAGGGCACCATTTGCACCATCACTTTCAGCAATCTAAATAAATTCTCTAAGTGTTGTATACTCTACATCAAAGAAGTCAAAAACACAGAGGTTACCTCCAACATATGTAGGATCCACACCCAATTGGAGTTTCCCACCAACATAAAGCCTCAGTGTAATTTGCTTCTTTTGTGGGTCTGTGAAAGCAAACACAATTTTTGTCTTAAAATGCAGTACAATGCTTACATAAACCCTAACAACATAAAAAAAAACCAAAAAAATTGGGGACCACACAGAGAAGGCATAAAAAATTGAGAAGGAATCTTGAACTTTCCAAAAGCAACAAACCCTTCACTGTTTCTACCCAAAATGGGGACCATTTCACTCAATAAAGTGTTATACATACATTAAACTTTCGAAGGCTACCCTACCAACCATGATACAGACAAAAATAAAACAATAAATAACAGCCATCTACCAAGTACAAACAAAACTTACCATATGTTGGGGGAGGTAAATGCCATTGATCGAGGGCCCTGCGCTTCATTTTCCTCTTCACAAACAGTTAGGGGAACAATGGAACTTCAATCGGACTTTTGATCGGAAAATGTGATTGGGGTTGGGGCTTCAATTTGGGATCGGGATTAGGGATTTTGGAGATTTGTGGGTTTTGCCAATTTGGGGCTTCGTTCGTTTTTTGATTCAGATTTTTTATTCCTTCCTTTGTTTTTTTATTCACATTTTCATATTTGGATTTCTTTTTTTTTTAATTTTTTGATGACATGGCAGATGACGTGGCACAATTTTGGGGGTGGGAATTAGGGTTTGGTGACACGTCTGCATTTCCCGACTGCCACGTCAGCGCCGATCAAAAAAAGGACTTAAATCGGAAAAAAAATGAAGTTACGGCACTAAAATTGGATTCCGGAAACTTGGTGGACTGAAATTGGAAAATGCCAAACTTAGCGGACCAAAATTGATGTTTTCTCTTAAAAAAATATTAGATCGGACTCTTTCAACTGGGTTTGCTAATTGAGATCGAGAGCATTATCTTTATTAATCAAGAATAATGTATATAAATATAATTAATATTTTATAAATAATAATATGTCATATGAATTTATATCAATGGTATTACAATAAATAAAATATATTACATAAAACTAAAAATAAATAATA
The DNA here is from genome assembly GCA_005771605.1 of Scutellaria baicalensis. Taxonomy (NCBI): domain Eukaryota; kingdom Viridiplantae; phylum Streptophyta; class Magnoliopsida; order Lamiales; family Lamiaceae; genus Scutellaria; species Scutellaria baicalensis. Next base: position 9,241,115 of record CM016722.1, on the reverse strand, counting down.
ATTATATATTGGAAGATGAAATTGACTATGATTAATGAAGGGGAAAATTTCAATTTTAGTCCATATAGAAAGTCACTGTCCAATTTTCGTCCACTATGAAAGCGATTTTCAATGTTAGTCAAATTAAGCCAAAAATCGTCATTATTTGGTTCATTTTTGGCTTAATTGGACTAAAATTGAAAACTGAAAATTGAAAATCACTTTCATGGTGGACCAAATAGTGACAAAAATGGACCAAATAATGACGATTTTTGGCTTAATTGGACTAAAATTGAAAAAAGCTTCCATGGTGGATGAAAATTGGACAGTGGCTTTTTAAATAAACTAAAATTGAATTTAACCCATTAATGAAGATGTACCTTTTTTTATCAAAAGGTAGTGCCACATGTCACACATTTGTGTGGTTATGATATTACCCATATGGTAGGGTTAGATGAGCCACTCTTTGGGCTCATTTGGTTTGGATGTTGGGTACTTAGTTAATATTGTTGTGTTATGGTGGGTTAGTACTGTTATTCACAGAAAGTGTATTGTATTTTCGGTTTGAGGGTTTGAGTTTGTGGTAAATTTATGTTTGTTTTGAATGATTGTTAATTTCGATAAATATTAGCATTTACTAACTCATGTTTGGGTCATGTGTTAATTTGATTTTATGTTTGAAATTACACATATACCATTTTATATTTTAAATCCATAGAATTTGATGCTATTACTTGATTAATAATAAAAATGTTTCCATAATTAACAAAGATGAAATATGATGAAGGTGAACTAATAACATTGCAACTTTAAAAATATGAGTAGGATTTGGGTGCCCCGGGGTACGGATCCAGGATCCGTACCCCCAACCCGACCCGAATTATATATATTTTTTAATTTATTAATGCCGGGAAGTACATAACATTCGATTTTGCATATGGCATGACATACTTGTCAAACACGTGGACTCTGATCATAAAAAAATATTAATGTGATCTAAATTATAATAGTGAATAATAGGCGTGAGTTTTAATTCACAATATCTGTAAAACTCCGTTTTTTTTAATTTTTTTCTTTTTTGTCATTACCACGTTCTATTATTGTATTTCCAATTAATACAAAGTTTGAATGTAGTATATAGAGTATAATATAAATTGTGTTATAAATGCCAAGATTAATTTAATTCCCCCCCACCCCCCTAAATGCCAAGATGAATTATGTAATGAAAGTGAATCCAAATATTAATGTGATTGGAATATCACACAATATACCATAATTATTGAAAAAGCAAGCATATGATATGAGAATCAAACACTTGTAATAAGGAGATAAAAAAGAGATCTAGTGAATTAATATTTAGAGTGGGGGTTTTCGTTTCTTAACCAACGGACGTCCCAACAAACCCCCCAACAAGTCACCGAGCAACCCCTTCTTCTCCGTTTTAGGAAGCACTGTGTCGGGCTGTTCGGAATTGGCCGTCTGCAAGAGAGAGCGTGCGGCTTGGCTCTCATGGGAGAAGGCAACAATGGCCAAAAGAATGAAAATGCATGCATACATCTTATTTGTCTTCATCATTAGTAGTAATTATCAACAAAATATGAAGTTGAGGATGGAAACCATGTAATCATAATGCCATATTTATATACACGACTGGAGATGACAAATTTTATTATTATATATGTATGGATTTATTTATAATATGCTTTATTCTCAATCAAATTAAAGATTTGGAGATCAATTTGCACGTCTTAAAGTCATGCTGTGCCCGTAACTTCACTCAATAATTAAGATATTATAATTTCATTTCCACTTATGCACTACGTGGCCACGAATTCACTTCTTTTTAAATATTTTTAAGGGAATAATTTATATTTATTAAATCATGATATAGGATATGATTCGATAATAACTAGAACACAAAAACTTTTATGCATCCATAAAAACTTTTATGCATCAGGTGCATGGATCCTAGATCCATGCACCCGACCCGACCCGACCCGCGCGTGTACGCGCGTCTGACGCGCCCTCACGCGCTCCCACGCGCCTGGGTGGATGCGCACCTTTAGGTTACGTTAAGGATACCTTTCAGTTATGTTAAGGATACCTTTAAGTTATGGTAAGGATACCTTTTAGGGATACATTTCAGTTATGTTAAGGATACCTTTAAGTTATGGTAAGGATACCTTTCAGTTATGTTAAGAATACCTTTGAAATCCTGATTCCAGGTTACATGTCATGTTATGTTAAGAATACTTTTTAGTTATGTTAAGCATACCTTTAGGTTATGTTAAGGATACCTTTAGTTATGTTAAGAATACCTTTTGGTTATACTAAGCATACCTTTAGGTTATGTTAAGAATACCTTTAGGTGATGTTAAGGATACCTTTGAAATCGTGATTCCAGGTTACATACCATGTTATGTTAAGAATACTTTTTAGTTATGTTAAGCATACCTTTAGGTTATGTTAAGGATACCTTTAATTATTTTAAGAATACCTTTTGATTATATTAAACATACTTTTAGGTATATTAAGGATACCTTTAGGTTATGTTAAGAATACTTTTATGTTATGTTAGAGATACCTTTGTGTACAAAATGTGTAACACAACTACCTTATGGATAAGGTATCTCTAACATAACATAAAAGCATCCTTAACATAACATAAATGTATGTCTGACCTAAATTAAATGTATGAAATTTGGGCACAAAGGTATCCTTAACATAACCTAAAGGTATCTCTATACATTACCTAAAGGTATTCTTAACATAACCTAAAGGTATGTCTAACTTAACGTAAAGGTATGAAATCTGGGCATAATTGTATCATTAAGGTAATCTAAAGGTATTCTTACGCATTACATAAAGGTATTCTTACGCATAACTAAAAGTCATGACTAAAATTGAAAAAAAACAAGCGCGAAAAAAAAAAAAAAGAAGCGGGTCGGATTACCCGGATCCGACCCGGGTGCATGGATCTAAGATCCATGCACCTGATGCACAAGAGACTTACTCTTATGCATCAGGTGCATGGATCCTAGATCCATGCACCCGACCCGACCCGCGCGTGTACGCGCTTCCACGCGCGTCTGACGCGCCCTCACGCGCTCCCACGCGCCTGGGCGGATGCGCACCTTTAGGTTACGTTAAGGATACCTTTCAGTTATGTTAAGGATACCTTTAAGTTATGGTAAGGATACCTTTTAGGGATACATTTTAGTTATGTTAAGGTTACCTTTAAGTTATGGTAAAGGATACCTTTCAGTTATGTTAAGAATACCTTTAAAATCCTGATTCCAGGTTACATGCCACGTTATGTTAAGAATACCTTTTAGTTATGTTAAGCATACCTTTAGGTTATGTTAAGGATACCTTTAGTTATGTTAAGAATACCTTTTGGTTATATTAAGCATACCTTTAGGTTATGTTAAGAATACCTTTAGGTGATGTTAAGGATACCTTTGAAATCGTGATTCCAGGTTACATACTATGTTATGTTAAGAATACCTTTTAGTTATGTTAAGCATACCTTTAGGTTATGTTAAGGATACCTTTAATTATTTTAAGAATACCTTTTGATTATATTAAACATACTTTTAGGTTATGTTAAGAATACCTTTAGGTGATGTTAAAGATACCTTTGAAATCGTGATTCTAGGTTCCTTTGAAATCCTGATTCGATACCCTTAGAATTCGTTCCAGGTCACATACATTTACGTTATATTAAGTATACCTTTAGGTTATGTTAAGAATACTTTAATGTTATGTTAGAGATACCTATGTGTACAAAATGTGTAACACAACTACCTTATGGATAAGGTATCTCTAACATAACATAAAAGTATCCTTAACATAACATAAATGTATGCCTGACATAAATTATAAATGTATGAAATTTGGGCACAAAGGTATCCTTAACATAACCTAAAGGTATCTCTATACATTACCTAAAGGTATTCTTAACATAACCTAAAGGTATGTCTAACTTAACGTAAATGTATGAAATCTGGGCATAATGGTATCCTTAAGGTAACCTAAAGGTATTCTTACGCATTACATAAAGGTATTCTTAACATAACTAAAAGTCATGACTAAAATTGAAAAAAAAGCTAGCGCGAAAAAAAAAAAAAAAAAAAGCGGGTCGGATTACCCGGATCCGACCCGGGTGCATGGATCTAAGATCCATGCACCTGATGCACAAGAGACTTACTCTAACTAGAAATGCCAACATGGCAACAACTATTGCTCCAAAAATCAAACTTAATTCCAATTAGTTAAAGTCGAATTAAAGTTGGGAAAAATGTAAACACTAATTAAAGGATCGAGCGTTATAAATCTTGTGAAATTAATGGTTAAAATCTCACCATATCTTTTGTGTTCGATGCAAGTTAATTTCCCTGGCCAATTGATCAAGATCTTTGCATTTGGCAACAATTCAGGAATGGTTTACTTGCAGTAAGCCCGACAAAATTATGGAAGATCTTCATATTCACCATCAAACTCTTTTTATCACACGATATATATATATATATATATATATTATACGAGTTGGACATTTAACTCACTAAACTAATTCTCCGGTCATTTTTTCATCAGGTTTTAACACATGACTTGCCCGTGACTTCAAGTTTACAGCAACCCCACCATGCTATCAATGATTTTGCACATAAACCATCGAACGTTTTTTTTTCTTGTGGCACCAATATAAATAAACTATACGGGTTTGACACTAAAATAATCAAACTCTTTTTCCCGGGTACTTTTCAATGAATTTTTTGACATGTGACTTGTGCATGACATTGAATCATTGATTAATTGTTTGAAGTACTCAAAAACTCGTAATGATGATGAAAAGATGTTCATAAATTCCATAAAAAGTTAATATAAAAATACAATAGTCAGGGGTTTATGTTCAAAATCACTAACATTTTGGTGAGATTTTTGCAATTAACTTGATGCCACGAGCAAGTCACCTATCAAACTCCAATTTTAACACCGAAAAAATTAATCATGTGGTTCTGGATTCGGAAAATATTTTGATCTGCACTATAGATCTTTCTTGGTGCAGATAATCTCAAAGGAGTCAAGAATGAGGAGCTCCTTGTGCTAATGACAAGTATGTGATGATTTTTCTTGACCTTTTTACTTGTTCTTGTGGATAGAATATATAGTCCTTGTGCACTTTTATGTGAGGAGTTGCTATCTGATAGGTAGAAAATACATGCATTTAATTGATGATTTAATTGTATTCTTATTATCTTTTATTCGATTGAATGTATTGTTTTCATACCTATTTGCGTTGTTGAACTCGAAATACTTCACATGTTATTTTCTTGATTAATGTAGGAAGTTTTGAAGTATTTTGAAGTTCATTGGACCGAGGCCCAAAAATAATGAAGATCAAAAGAGAAGGCCCGGCAACTAAAAGAAGCCCAAATGGAGTGAAGGAAGTAAATGGGCTTATGAAGGCCCATTTCAACCCTATTTATTTCTTTGGCTACAAGTTTTGGAGATCATTCACGCACAGCAGTAGGAAGGATTAGGAGAGAGAGTTTAAAAACATTCTTGTTTTATTTTTATTTTGCTTTTATGGATCAATCCACCACTTTTGTGGATTCGATCGAGATGACGATTGGCTAGTTTCCTAATTCCGGTTAGCAGGGATGTTTGAACCCAATTATCGTTTTATGTTTTAATTGATCTCGTTTCTCTCTATCGATGTTTTGATTGGAATTGATTGTGCTATCTGTGATGAATGTTTTCAATTATTAATGCTTGATTTGGATTGGCCACCTTGGTTAAGTATTTGATAGTTGATTGCTAGAACTTTAAATCATGAATCCTAATTGTTGTGGTTTAATTTTCATTGGTAGTAAACTAGGGGTCGCGCATCTCTAGGGTAGCACAATCCTAGATTATCAAATCGAGCTTACGTGTTTGGAGTCTAGTTCACCCTATCGTCTTGGTTATTAATGCATTCAATGAATTAAATCTAGAGAGCTTATTCTAGGTTGTTCAATTGAATAGGGTTAATTAGTGATCTTATCCTAATTTAACTAATCATAAGAGACGATTCGATTTAACAGAGGTTGTTGTTAGATTAGGGGTGATAATTCCATGATAAACTGAGATTGGGGGTAACATTGATTAAGGCTAATCGATATTGGGGGATAACTGATCTGTTAACTGGAATGCTTTTTTTATCATTTGATCTTTGTCTAGTTGTGATTTGCTTCTTTGGTATTTCTTTTAATTTAATTATCAATCAATCTGATAACCCCCATACCCTTTTGTTCCTTTGAGTTTAGACATAGGAAAACACAATTGAATTATCATTCTCCGTGGGATCGACTCTTACTTGCCCTGATTACTAATTAGTTAGGATAAGAAGATTTAATTAATTTTATCGCGCCGCGACAGCGCGGTCACTATCAAACTTGGCATCAGATATTAAATGCAGAATACTTAAATTGTTGTGAATTTTAGAGAAAATTAAGTCCATTTTAGAGATATATCTGTCTAGTTTAAAGAATTTAAGTCACAACAGATATATAGGTCTAATTTATAGAAGGGTTAAATTCAATTTTAGTCCATTTAAAAAGTCACTGTCCAATTTTCGTCCACCATAGAAGTGGTTTTGAATTTTAGTCCAATTAAGTCAAAAATCATCACTATTTGGTCCATTTTTGTCACTATTTCGTCCACCATGAAAGCGGTTTTCAATTTTCAGTTTTAAATTTAGTCCAATTAAGCCAAAAATGGATCAAATAGTGACGGTTTTTGGCTTAATTTGACTAAAATTGAAAACCGCTTTCATGTTGGATGAAAATTGGACAGTGACTTTTTAAATGGACTAAAATTGAAATTTTCCCCTTATATAATAATAATTGTAGTTTAGATCTAGATGTATCTGAAATTGTAGCTTTTCTAACTTATTTGCAATGTTTGTTGTCTAATGTTGTCTGTAGTTGTATTTATTGTTGTGTAAATAACATAAACGGAAATCCTGATTTTATTATTGCTAATAGTTATGTACACTTCCATTCTAGAGTTTAAATGAAGCATATCCTGCTGAAATAATATATCTGTGATATCTCTTGAATTTAACACCAGTTTTGAAGATTTTGCAAATTGTGAAATCATTCTAGTTGACATCATTTGCTGTAAGTAAATCATTCATCAGCTGCTATTGATATTGGACAGAAGGATAAATACAATGGACATGTTGTTAATGCTTGAACATTGACATTGAGAACTTTGTAGTTTGTAGACAATATTTAGTATATTATGATTGTTTAATTGAAAGCTTGATGTTTATTTTTATTCATATTTAATCTTAAAATATTTAATATAAAAGAAAAAAAGTTAAGGGACTCAATATAACAAAACATTAAAGTTAAGGGCTTTAAGATAAAGGGATGAAGCTTCACAACCCTTATCGATTTTTATGCAATTAATTATTCTAAATTACAAAATACATATGATCTCCTGTGAAAATCAATATTTTTATGAAGATTACTCGCTAATTGTTTGATGTTTTGTTTGTTTGAATCTTGACAGGTCAAAGTGGTGGATTTTCTTGCTATTTCTGAGATGTTTCAAAAGGAATAGAGAGAGAGAGACGAAGGTGAAGATTTTGTAGTTTTTGAGGTAGTTATAGCTTGTTCAAGTTGTATAGTAGAAGCCAATGATCTTAAACTTTGTTGTTTTTTAGATGGATTCTTTTATAATAAATTTTATATTATGTTGATCGATCTTAACTATGTACAAGATATAAGATATTGATTGCCATTGAAATTTGAAGTATTTTGAAATAGTAAATTTTTACTTATAGATCATTGATTATGAATTACTACGGGTTATAAAAGTGTTCTAAATAAAAGAGTGCAACAAAACAATAAAAGAAAAAAATGTTGTGGAAAAAGATAAAGACAACGGTTAACAACATTCATAACATTGTTGTCATTTTCCACAACAACGGTTATTAACTGTTGTGGAAGACAATTTTTAACGTTGTTGTAGATGGTGTTGTAGTAGATCCCCCTCCTTGAGCGAAATTCTTGTAGTGAATCAAGATTTTGGATGAGTTCAATCCAGTTCATGTTTTGATATGCACGGTTTATAATTCATAATAGTAATATATATCAAAATATGTATCAATACAATTTTTGTAAGTATACATATTGTATATAACTCAAATATTAAATGTACATAGCATATTAGGTAATGTAGTTTATACAAATTCACTAAAATTATAATGGCTAAAAATGGGGTATAGTGAACACTTAACTAAACAAAGATTTTAGTTTTACACACCAATTAATGAATTATATAGTGATATTATTGTTGACATAATTTTTGTAAGAAGAAGCCTTGATGTATTTTGATGAGACAAAACCCGCTGTAACCTTACTATACTTAATTGCTTATATTTTCGCAATTTGTACTTCATTTTTAGTTCCAATTAGTTAAAGTCAAATTAAAGGGAAAAATGTGAATACAAACTAAAGGATCGAGCATTATAAATCTTATGAAATAAATGGTTAAACTTTGGAAAGGCCCAAGTTAAAATCTCACCAACTGATCAAGATCTTCGCATTTGCAACAATTCAGGAATGGCTTACTTGCAGTAAGCACAACAAATTATGGAAATTTTCATATTGAACATCAAACACTTTTTATTGCACGATATATATAAATTATACGAGTTGAACATTTAAATCACTAAACTAATTCTCCGGTCACTTTTTCATCAGATTTTAACATATGACTTTGCTCGTGACTTCAAGTTTACAGCAACCCCACCATGCTATCAACGATTTTGCACATAAACTATCGAACTTTTTTTCTTGTGACAGCAATATATATAAACTATACGGGTTTGACACTAAAATAATCAAAGTTATTTTCCCGGGCACTTTTCAATGAATTTTTTGACATGTGACTTGTGCGTGACATTGAATAATTGATTAATTAATATCACCGGATTTTTACTGGAAGAATTCAAAAACTCGTAATGATGATGAAAAGATGTTTATAAATCCCATAAAATGTAATATAAAAATACAATAGTCAGGGGTTTATGTTCAAAATCACTGACATTTTGGTGAGATTTTTGCAATTAACTTGATGCCACGAGCAAGTCACCTATTTTAAGGCTGAAAAATTAATCCGGTGGTTCTGGATTCGGCAAATCAAGATGTTTTGAAAGATTCAATCCAGTTCATGTTTGGATAAGGATTTGTAAAATCCTACAACACTACCTACTTTCCTATTTCTTATATAACTAGTAGTCTACTAGCGCGATGCACGGTTTATAATTCATAATAGTAATATATATCAAAATATGTATCAATGCAATTTTGTAAGGATACATATTCTATATAACTCAAACATTAAATGTATATAGCATATTAGGTAATGTAGTTAATACAAATTCACTAAAATAATGGCTAAAAAATGGGGTATAGTGAACACTTAATTGAACAAAGATTTTAGTTCTTATCACACCCCATTTTCGAAACAAAATAAAAATACATATATATGATATATAGAGAAAGCGCAACCGTTTAATAGGGTGTCTAATAATTATCTAAACCCTTGCAATTTAATAATAACTAATCATTTCAATAGTTAATCATCGTAAACACGAACGGTTATATGTACAATGGAAAGTAAAGTTTTCGTTTAGTACGTAAACGTTTAAACATTATGTAGAAAACTAGGTTTCAGAGTATGCCATAAATATATACATGTAAAAGATCAGGCATTTCTGTTCATCCCTCTTTGCATCCGAGGCTTTCTGTAGAATAAAAATCATGGAAGGGGTGAGTGCAAAAAGAATCACTCAGTGCAGGGGAAAACACACATACACATTCATATTCAAACAGTTAATTATTCACTGCACATAACATAAGATATTAATTCAATTCCCTCTGGTCTTTAAGCTCGGCGTAATTCTGGAGACTTTTAGTCCAGCGTGAAAGGGCCATATTTGAAACCCCTTGGGTATTTAACCTGGTGTGAATTCCTAAGTCTTTAAGTCCAGCGTGAAAGGGTCATATTACATACCCCTTGAGAATTGAAATCCCACCATGAACATACATCATTCATCAATCAACATTTAACATTGGAAATGAACGCTGAAGGTCAACGTCCAAATTCTAAATAAACATTTACGGCCAATTTGATAACATATAACATATATAGGCGCATATAAACAAACGCATTTACATCAATATATAAAGTAGAAAAATAACAAGTATTTATCCTCAGCTTCGATCACAGCGACACTTGTCAAAAACTTCTTGCCTTACGTCCCCCTATTTCGGTTCCTTGTTCGTATTCCCTGCATGATATAGAAAGTCGACTTAGCATCTAGCTTAATTATCTGTTTGTAATAGAAAATAATCTATAACATTAAATTATTAAGAAGTGTTAATAACTAAAGACTCTAAGATTAAGGTTTATTCAACAAAAAAAAAAAAAAAACTAAGGTTTTTTTGTGCGACCATAACCTAAAATTTTGGTTTTCATAATTAGGGTTTAATGCAAAAGTATAATCGAGCATCCGTGTGAAGTCGTACAAATCCAAAGGGCTTAAATCGTTGCATTTTCTATTACCTTGGGCTATACATGTCATTTTGTTATAATTGCGGGCTTATTTAGCATTTTATGGAATTATATGGTATTTTCTATAATAAACATAAGGTCTTGGGGTCAATTGTAAAATCAAGAATTCTTTGGGGTGAAATTGAAACCTTTATGAAGTGCAGGGACTGAATTCAAAGCCTTACAAATATTAGGGACCATAATGTAATATACAGAAAGTTTAAGGATTGATTTATAAATAAGAAAAAGCTAGAATTTGCAATCCAGTACTTGGAATTAATTGAATACTCAAAAAGTAACCTTAGCCCCCTCCCCCCCACGCGGGTGGCTTCCTCCACTGCCTGCCACCATCATTGCTGGCGACGGGCTCGTCTCTAGCAACCAACACAACCACACACACGCACAACCCAACACGGTGCTAATTGAGACCGGACTCTTTCAACTGGATTTGCTAATTGATTTATTAGTTTGTGAATATTTAAAAAATATTAGATCGGACTCTTTCAACTGGGTTTGCTAATTGAGATCGAGAGCATTATCTTTATTAATCAAGAATAATGTATATAAATATAATTAATATTTTATAAATAATAAAATGTCATATGAATTTATATCAATGATATTACAATAAATAAAATAGATAGATATATGACATAAAACTAAAAATAAATAATAATTATATATTGGAAGATGAAATTGACTATGGTTAATGAAGATGTACCTTTTTTTATCCAAAGGTAGTGCCACATGTCACACATTTATGTGGTTATGATATTACCCATATGGTAGGGTTGGATGAGCCACTCTTTGGGCCCGTTTGGTTTGAATGTTGGGTACTTAGTTAATATTGTTGTGCTATGGTGGGTTAGTACTCTTTACAGAAAGTGTCTTGTATTTTCGGTTTGATAAGGTTTTAGTTTGTGGTAAATTTATATTTGTTTTGAATGATAGTTGATTTCGATATATGTTAGCATTTACTAACTCATGTTTGGGTCATGTGTTATTTTGATTTTATGTTTGAGATTACTCATATACCTTTTTATATTTTAAATCCATAGAATTTGATCCTATTAATTGATTAATAATAAAAATGTTTCCATAATTAACAAAGACGAAAGATGATGAAGATGAACTAATAACATTGCAACTTTAAAAATATATAACGAAGTCCCCCTCTGTCGCGATGTTCTTTGTCCTCCCGCCCCCGCTCCCCATCCAAACTATCTCTCTCGGATCATATTGCTTTAGCTCTTCACTACGAGCCCTTTGAGTTCTCTTTCTTTCCTTTCAAATTTTTATTAATTAAGTTAGAAGGTTATAAAAAACTTGTTAGCATTTGAAAATTTTAAGATCCCGGCCATTCTATCTTTGTTCTCCAAATGTTAATATGTATTTTCTACCATTAGAGATCATAGAGAAGTACGTTCGATTAAAATACGTCGAACAAATTGTGTTTGATTTTTTCTGGTCGAACAAATTGTATTATGTTTGATTTGCACAAATCCAACGTGTTTTCAACGTATCTATTTGTGGGGAGGTATATGAAGGAACAAATTATCAGTGGACTGAGGAATGAAATGTTCTTGAGCATGTTAGGGGATTAGGCAGCAAATCTGTCCAGGATCAACATTTCAAACTGTGAAGAATAGGCTGAGTTATGCATGGAGTTTGTAAAAGATTAAAACAACGGGTCTTTTACAACAGTTCTAAAAAGTGTTGTGAAATGGGTTTGAAAAGCAAAGGCATAGGCGCGTTTCCACTTAAAGAAACGTGACACGCTGGCAACGCTTTTGTTTCTGATTGGCTGGGAAGAAGTGCGTTTCTACTTATAGAAGCGCAATTCAGTTTTTGGAGCAATGACATGGATTGGCTTGGCGAATCGGGAAGCGACGCGTGGTGGCAGTTATGTTTGTTAACTTGGATCACGAGCCAAGCAACAGAAATGAGCTACGGTTTTGGTTTCGAGGGTCCAGATTCAAAAGATCATATCTCACTCGTTTTTGAATGGATTTGATTGATTCTTTCTTCTATAAATAGCTTAGTTGTAGTTCTTTATGTCAATGTAATTCTCAGCTTTCGAGTTTATATGTAGAGAGAGAAATCAGAGAGCGAAAGAGGCTGTGTGTGTCATTCTTGATTGTAATCATTTGCGTTGTGTTTTCGATTCAATAAGAAATATCCCTCCCCATTGTTCCCGTGGATGTAAGCAATTTCTGAATCACATAAATCCCTCATGTGTTATTGTTTTATCTTTGATCTTCTTCTTGGTTTAGTTAGGATCAAAGTTAGGGTTTTCTCATCAAAGTATTGGATACATTCTTGAGTTCTTGGTTGATTCTCAAGTTGAATTGACAAGTGGCGCCGTCCGTGGGAAGAGGTACGTTCAACCAAGATGTCTACTGGAAGGTTTGATGTGGAGAAATTCAATGACAAAGGGGATTTTGGGCTGTGGCGCATCAAGGTGAAAGCATTACTCGTGCAGCAAGGGCTTGGTCTAGCCCTTCAAGGAGCACATAGCTTTTCCGGAGTCTATGAAGGCAGAGGACAAGGCTCAGATCCTGGATAAAGCACATAGCACCCTGATCTTGTGCTTAGGAGACAAGGTCTTGAGGGAAGTTTCAAAAGAAGTCACTGCTCAAGCTGTTTAGGAGAGATTGGCAGCACTTTATCAAATCAAATCTCTGGCAAACAGGCTTTATATGAAGAAGAGACTCTACTCTTACAAAATAGCTGAAGATAAACCAGTAGCTAAAAAACTAGAGGAGTTTTGCAAGATCTTGGATGATCTTGAAGATGTAGAGGTCTCCTTGGTAGAGGAAGACAAGGCTCTTATGCTTCTTGGTTCTTTGCCTAAGTCCTTTTAAAATTTCTGTGATTCTTTGTTGTATGGCAGACAATTAGCTCTAACTCTAGATGATGTCATCACTGCATTGAGGACCAAGGAGTTGTCCAAAACAAATGATGCCAAGTCTGTAAATGGAGAAGGGCTTACAGTCAATCACAAGACAAAGAAGCAATTCAAGAAAGGAGGAAAAGGGCAGCAAAGGAAGGATGGAAATCAGACTCAAGATCACAAGGATGACATTGAGCAACAAAGGTGTTTCCATTGCCACAAACCAGGGCACTTCAAGAAGGACTCCTTCAAGTTCAAGAAGCTGAAGCAAAGCCAAGGAAATCAAAATCAGAAGCAGGTTAATCAGGTATCTCAAACCTCTGAACCATCTACTCCTAACTCTGGTTATGAATCTGCAGATGTCCTTGCTGTGACCACCAAGGGAACTGAGGAGGTTTCGGTGCTAGACTCTGGGTGCTCTTTCCATATGAGCCCCAACAAGGAGTGGTTTGATCAATTAGCTCTCAGTGATGGTGGATTGGTGATTCTAGGGAACAACCAAACCTGTAGAGTTGCAGGCATTGGCTCCATTCTATTGAAGATGCATGATGGAGCAGTAAGAGTTCTATCAAAAGTCAGGTATGTTCCTGACCTTAAAAGGAACTTGGTCTCTATGGGAATGTTGGATTCTCAAGGCTACACCTTCAAGTTTAAGAATGGTCAAATGAAGATCACAAGGGGTTCTTTAGTGGTTATGAGAGGCAACAAGAAGAATGAACTCTACTACTTAGATGGTGCCACTGCTATAGATGAAGCTCACTCAGTAAAAGAGATGGACAAAACTCAGTTATGACACAAGAGGCTTAGTCATATCAGTGAGAGAGGACTGCTGGAGCTTCATAAACAAAAGGTATTTGGAAATGACAGGATCACCAGGTTGGATACTTGTGAATATTGCATTCTTGGCAAAACAAAAAGGTGAAACTTCAGGACTGGAAATCACACTACCGAGGGGATTCTTGATTATGTCGATTCAGACCTTTAGGGGCCAGCCACTACTCAAACAAGGAATGGAGGAAGGTATTTCATGTCCCTCATTGATGACTACTCAAGGAAGGTGTGGGTTATTATCTTGAAGTCAAAGGATCAGGCATTTCAAAGCTTTGAGGATTGGCTAACTGAAATTGAGAACATAACAAGCAGGAAGTTGAAGTGTCTTAGGACTGATAATGGGTTGGAGTTTACCTCTGACAAATTCAACTCATTTTGCAAAGAGAAGGGGATCCTAAGACACAAGACCATGCCAAACACTCCACAGCAAAATGGATTAGCTGAGAGGATGAATCAAACTCTATTGAACAAGGTAAGGTGTATGCTCCTAAGTTCAGGCTTATCTAAGTGCTTCTGGGGAGAGGCTGTTACTACTGCAGCATACCTTGTAAATAGATGCCCCTAAGCTGCAATTCAACTCAAAACACCAGAGGAAGTATGGAGTGGCAAGCCTGCAAATTACACTGAGCTTAAAGTCTTTGGCAGTCAAGCTTATGTTCATATTAGGTAAGACAAATTGGAGTCAAGGGCTTTGAGATGTGTTTTCTTATGCTATCCAAAGGGAGTGAAAGGTTACAAGCTATGGTGCTATGAGAAGGATTATCAAAAGTGTATAATCAGTAGAGATGTAACATTTGATGAAGCTAAAATGCTATTGAAGCAAGAGGAATCAATTTAGAAACCAGGTTCAGAAAATGAGAGCTCTAAGCTTGAGGTGGAGACTCTGCTGTATAGAGACCAAGCTAAGGAGGTACAAGATGATGTTCAGGCCCATGGTTCATCTGACTCAGACTCTGAAGAAGATCACCAAGATGAGAATAGTATGGATAACTATCTGTTGGTAAGGGACAGGTCTAGAAGGAATATAAAACCTCTTACAAGATTTGGACATGTTGATAATGCGTATTTTGCTCTCCTTGTTGCTGAAGATATGGATGCTGAGGAACCAAAGGATTTCAGAGAGACTATCACATGCAAAAATAAGAGAAAATGGCTAGGAGCTATCCAGGAGGAATTAAACTCTCTTGAGAAGTACAAAACATGGATCATTGTAGACAAGCCAAACAACAAAATGCTTGTGGGATGTAAGTGGATTTTCAGGAGAAAGTCAGAGGCTAAACTAGGTGGAGGAGTAAGGTACAAGGCCAGACTTATCGCCAAGGGATTCACTCAAAAGGAAGGAGTGGATTATAATGAGATTTTCTCCCCAGTGGTCAAGCACAGTTCAATAAGGATTCTTCTTGCCATGGCTGCACAGTTTAGGATGCACTTGCACCAAATGGATGTCACTACTGCCTTCCTGCATGGGGAATTGAAAGAAACTATATACATGAAGGTGCTTGAAGGAGTACAAGTAGAAGGAAAATAAACTAAGGCTTGCATGCTCAAGAAGTCTTTATATGGCTTAAAACAAAGTCCAAGACAATGGTACTTAAGGTTTGATCACTTCATGCATAGAATCAAATTCCAAAGGAGCAAGTTTGATAACTGTGTATACTTTAAGCATTCTCAGAAGTTTCATACTTATCTTTTGCTTTATGTTGATGACATGTTAATAGCTAGCACTGAGTTGACAGGTATTGATCAAATCAAAGAGCAATTGAAATCTGAATTTGAGATGAATGATCTTGGGATGGCAAGGAAGATGCTGGGAATGGAGATCATTAGAGAAGGTGATCAAGGCTCAATTGTTCTCAGCCAAACTGAATACCTTAAGAAGGTGTTGATCAGATATCAAATGAATCAGTCCAAGGCCACCTCAATCCCTATCCAACCTCAGATTAAGCTTAACAAAGCTCAATGTCCTCAGAGCAAGAAGGAGGAGGAGGAGATGGTCAAAATACCCTATGCTAATGCTGTGGGGAGCACTATGTATGCAATGTTGTGTTGTAGGCCAGATTTGGCTCATGCCATGAGCTTGGTAAGCAGGTACATGGCAAATCCAGGAATAGTACATTGGAGTGCAGTGAAGTACATGTTAAGATATATAAATGGCTAATTGAGCAAATCTTAAGCTTCAGTAACAAGAGATGCACTGATGATGCTGTGATTGGCTATGTGGATGCTGATTTTGCCTCTAATCAAGGAAGTCTACTACAGGCTATGTTTTTACTTTGTTTGGCAGTGCAGTGAGTTGGAGGTCAGCTCAACAATCAATAGTTGCCTTATCATCTACTGAATCAAAGTTCATAGCCTTAACAGATGCTGCAAAGGAGGCTGTTTGGATGAAAGGAATTCTGGAAGAATTTGGCTTATTTCAGCAAAGTGTTACAGTGAATTGTGATAACTCAAGTACCATACATTTAGCCAAACATCCAGGAATGCATGAGAAGACAAAGCATATAAATGTCAGGCTATACTTCATCAGAGATTTGGTGGAGAAACAAGTGTTGAAAGTGAAGAAAATTTCCACTGAAATCAATCCGGCTGATGCTTTTACAAAGGGGGTTCCACCATCGAAATTTCAACTATGTATGAACTTGATTGGACAGAGAGGGAAGCCCTCAACTAATTCTACTTGAAGTGTGTTGTAGTGGAGTGATGCTTGCTCAGCCTAAGGTGGAGATTTGTGAAGAATAGGCTGAGTTATGCATGGAGTTTGTAAAAGATTAAAACAACTGGTCTTTTACAACAGTTCTAAAAAGTGTTGTCAAATAAATATTGTGAAATGGGTTTGAAAAGCAAAGGCATTGGCGCATTTCCACTTAAAGAAACGTGACACGCTGGTAGCGCTTTTGTTTCTAATTGGCTGTGAAGAAGCGCGTTTCTACTTATAAAAGTGCAATTCAGTTTTTGGAGCAATGACATGGATTGGCTTGGCGAATCGGGAAGCGACGCGTGGCGGCAGTTATGTCTGTTAACTTGGATCACGAGCCAAGCAACAGAAATGAGCTACGGTTTTGGTTTCGAGGGTCCAGATTCAAGAGATCATATCTCACTCGTTTTTCAACGGATTTGAATGATTCTTTCTTCTATAAATAGCTTAGTTGTAGTTCTTTATGGCAATTCAATTCTTAGCTTTCGAGTTTATATGTAGAGAGAGAAATCAGAGAGCGAAAGAGGCTCTGTGTGTGTGATTATTGATTGTAATCATTTGTGCTGTGTTTTCGATTCAATAAGAAAGATCCCTCCCCATTGTTCCCGTGAATGTAAGCAATTGCTGAACCACGTAAATCCCTCGTGTGTTGTTGTTTTATCTTTGATCTTCTTCTTGGTTTAGTTAGGATCAAAGTTAGGGTTTTCTCATCAAAGTATTGGATACATTCTTGAGTTCTTGGTTGATTCTCAAGTTGAATTGACACAAACTAGAGGTAGTCGAATGAAGAAGTTTCATAGTTAAGTTGCACATCACATCACGGAACATGAAGGAGACTATCACAGGAGGGACTGTACCGAATCTGGAAATTCAGTCCGTTCCTCTCAAAGACAAGAAGAATGAAAATGAAGTGGTTACAAGAATGAAAAAAGTGAAATTATGTAATGAAAGTGAATCCAAATATTAATGCGATTGCAATATCACACAATATACCATATTTATTGAAAAAGCAAGCATATGATATGAGAATCAAACACTTGTAATAAGGAGATAAAAAAGAGATCTAGTGAATTAATATTTAGAGTGGGGGTTTTCGTTTGTTAACCAACGGACCCAACAAACCCCCCAACAAGTCATAGAGCAACCCCTTATGCCATGTAAAATATGAAGTTGAGGATGGAAACCATGTAATCATAATGCCATATTTATATACACGACTGGAGATGACAAATTTTATTATTATATATGTATGGATTTATTTATAATATGCTTTATTCTCAATCAAATTAAAGATTTGGAGATCAATTTGCACGTCTTTAAGTCATGCTGTGCCCATAACTTCACTCAATAATTAAGATATTATAATTTCATTTCCACTTATGCACTACGAGGCCACGAATTCACTTCTTTTTAAATATTTTGAAGGGAATAATTAATATTTATTTAATCATATAGGATACGATACGATAATAACTAGAAATGCCAACATGGCAACAACTATTGCTCCAAAAATCAAACTTAATTCCAATTAGTTAAAGTCGAATTAAAGTTGGGAAAAATGTGAACACAAATGAAAGGATCGAGCGTTATAAATCTTGTGAAATTAATGGTTAAAATCTCACCATATCTTTTGTGTTCGATGCAAGTTGATTTCCCTGGCCAATTGATCAAGATCTTTGCATTTGGCAACAATTCAGGAATGGGTTACTTGCAGTAAGCCCAACAAATTATGGAAGATCTCCATATTCACCATCAAACTCTTTTTATCGCACGATATATACAAATTATATGAGTTGGACATTTAACTCACTAAACTAATTCTCTGGTCACTTTTTCATCAGGTTTTAACACATGGCTTGACTGTGACTTCAAGTTTACAGCAACCCCACCA
This sequence comes from Scutellaria baicalensis, assembly GCA_005771605.1. Taxonomy (NCBI): domain Eukaryota; kingdom Viridiplantae; phylum Streptophyta; class Magnoliopsida; order Lamiales; family Lamiaceae; genus Scutellaria; species Scutellaria baicalensis. The sequence goes on along the minus strand of CM016722.1, from coordinate 9,222,215 downwards.
TGCTATCAATGCTTTTGCACATAAACCATCGAACTTTTTTTTTTTTTTTATAGAAAATGAGTTTTATGCACAACGAAAATTCTTTTTTAAGGTTATGCTTCTTTTATGAAAACAGTTAGTATGCTTATGATAGATATAAAGCAAGCAAAACAAATAAGCAAGATATAAGGTATGAATAGCAGAAAGCTAAATAGAATGATGGTCCCAAGTGGTAATAGTCTTAGAGAGGGGAGTGGAATAAGCCTACTCAATTTTCAAACATTTTCTTTTAAAACAAAATGATAAGTCACTTAGGCAGATAGCTAAATAGCTTACTGTCCTGAAGGTTACTGCTTGAGCGGTTACCTTCAGTGATCTTAGAGAAAATGAGTTTTATGCACAACGAAAATTCATTTGGCCAAAACTTCTTTTCTGAAAACAGTTGATATATGCTTATGAGAGTTATACAGTAGGTAAGACTAATAAGCAGGATATAAGATATAAACAGCAGTAAGCTAAACAGAATAATAAACACAACGGTTTATAGAGGTTCAAGGGTGAAGTAATCCCTCTACGTCCTCTCTACTCCTTCACAAGGAGGAACTTTGGTAAGTAAACTGGTTGATTTACACAAGCCTCGCCTATACAACCTAAACCTAACAAGAACTGTCAGTCAATCCCACACAGGGTTTCTGCACAGTGACCAAACTCAACTAGCCCACACAGAGCTCTTGTTCTTCTACTAAGAACGCAAATACTTGATCAGGAACAGCCTCCGATCAAGCAACTCCTATCAGTCTAAAGAAAATTAGTTTTTCCTTCAACAACATAGGTAGCAGGCTTAGAACGATGAGCTCTTTAAGCTGTAGATAGTTTGCTGCACGACTGGACTTGAAACTATCTGAATATAGAGATGTGAACGATTTCAGTGCTTGAACGTTTTATTCATGAGAGTTTCTAGTTTCAAGTTTTTCAAGTTGGTCTGGTGACCATCAAGTCTCAATCTTCTTCTATTTATAGGTGATGAGAATTCTGCCCGTTGGACAGAGCTTTCTTCTTGCAGAATGTATGGGGCGACATGGCCTCTTCTGATTAGTCCGTACGGGGTTGTTGAGATCGTACGACTCTGTTACTGCAATCGTCATACTCAGTTATTATGTAAGGTCAAGACAATTTAATAAATTTTCTCGTATATAAAATAATAAAATTGTGAAGCTAGTAGATATTATAATTCTGACTACATTATTGGAACTTTGATTTATAAAAATAAATAGTGACTATATACACTTAATTTTTTTTTTTCAAATTGTAAAGTAAGATATGAAACTTAAACATAAATAAAAGTTTGATGTAGTGGGTGGTTCTATAACAATAAAGGGATTAAAAAGACTTATTACGATTGTTCTTACTAATATTTATAATACGTAAATCAATATCAATATCTAAATTAAAATAGAAGGAAAATAATTAGAATCTTAAACAATAAATTAATATTTTTACCATGCATATTAACAATAAACATATATTATTTGTCCCCTAATTTTGTGAAACATATACATGCATTCCTTTTTTTTATTAATCTTATTAAATATAGAGGATGTCTGATTTTTTCTATTCTATTATTAATTTGTTGAGTAAGCCCTGAATTTAAAACATGCATGTCTTTGTTAGGTAATTATTAGTATTTGATAAATAGTTTTCTAGGGTTAAATTCAATTTTAGTCCATTTAAAAAGTCACTGTCCAATTTTCGTCCACCATGGAAACGGTTTTCAATTTTAGTCCAATTAAGCCAAAAATCGTAACTATTTGGTCCATTTTTGTCACTATTTCGTCCACCATGTAAGCGATTTTCAATTTTAGTCCAATTAAGCCAAAAATAGACAAAATATATTTTCGTCCACTATGATAAATATATTTTTTCTATATAAATTATTTTTTACTTTATTTATTACATTTAATATATTTAAACCTGTGTATTACACGGGTCTTATACTAGTGTAAAGATGTATTTTCTACCATTAGAGATCGTAGAGAAATACGTTCGATTAAAGTATATCGAACAAATTGTGTTTGACTTTTTCTATTCGAACAAATGGTATTATGTTTGATCTGTGTTCACCTAATTCTTTAAGCTACTCCCGCAAGTGTACGATGTAGATCGTAGATACGACAAGCAAGGTCGATCCCTCAGAGACTATCGTTAGAATTGATTAATTACCTAAATTTTATCCTAATTTTATCTAGGAATCGAATTCAAAAGATGTTGAATTAATTATACTAACTAAAAATGCAATTAAAAATCACGAGGTTAAACAATTATTCTAAGACAGGTTCTAGAACATGCTTTCATCCGATTCTCCCCTCAACGTCACCTTGATCAATCCAATTTCATTGATTAATAATCCTATATGAGCAATCACGAATATCAAATTAAAAGCTCTCTCGAGTCAATTTAATCGGTTGATTATTATGCTACCAGAGGTATCTCTACTCAATCTGATATAACACAACAACTCCCAAAAGCACCTAGGATTGAAAATCTCATCACATATGTCATTTATCTCTCGATCTCATGCTGCATATATGTCATGTGTTTACTTTTCCGTAATTAAATATCCTCTCTCTAGAATTTTGACTTAATTGCTTAAACATGCTCAATTAGGGGCCCTCTAATCAAACAAGCAATCAAATCATAAACACATGAATAGGATCGAAAAATCAAGAAATTGAATTAAAATCAAAGATCCATCAAGGTTTGAATCGAACTACTTACATATCCTAGAAACCTACAAAAATCTAGCCAGACATAATATTAATCAAAATTATAGACAAAATGGATAACATTATATCAAAACCAAAATTCAACAAAAAGTAGAAAAGTAGAAAGAAAAACTCTAAGACGACGATCTCGTGATTCTCGATCTTCGAATTCTCCTTCGTATTTCCTCCTGGATGCTCTCAGAATTTATGTTTTCTCTCTATGAATGCTTCTGTCTTGATTTCTGGAATTATTGGGGTATATTTATCTTCTTTGGAGTCTTGGAGGTCAAGAAATCGGATAAAAATCATCCAAAAGTCGAGTTTTAGATGAATTAGGACACTCGGGCACGGTCGTGCCCCACGGCACAGCCAGACACTACCCTGCTGCGCTCTCGCTTGCCAGCCGCGCACGATCATGCCCCCAGACACGGTCGTCCGTGCTTGGCTGCTTCCTTCTCTGGACATTCGCGCACGGTCGTGCGCCAGTGCAGCCCTGACCGTGCGCAGCTGCATCTGTCCGTGCCCCAATGCACAGCTCCGTTTTTCCTCATTTTCGACCTCGTTTCCTCCTCGTTTTTTCCTCAATCATTAATCACATTTGAACTTCATACTTTTTCCACTAAAATCATGAAACTTAGCACAAAAACGTCAAATGCAACTAATATATGAAAAGTAACCAAATTGCTATAAAAACGTACACAAACACACTCAATTGACCATAAAATTGTACGTAAAGCTATAGCAAAATTGACACTTATCAATTTCCCCCAAACTTAAACCATTGCTCGTCCTCGAGCAACATCAAGAACTCTTCTTCAACACAAATCACAAAAGAATGAACCAAGTTTCACAACCAAAGACTCAAAGTACTTAATCAAAATCGAAACTTTCCAAACTTAAGCAAACACTCCAAACAATCCACAATCATGCACCTCAAGGAGTAATGAACCTCATAAGGTAAAAGTGTGTCACTCACGCTCAAAAGTGTATAAAATAGGTCATGTATACGCTCAAATCAATCAATCAAGTAACATCTACCATAGGCTTGCAAATCGTCTCACTTCTCCACCACTTTCGTACATGTGAATATAAGAATCAAAAAGGACTTTTATTTGGACACAATGAGGCTCTTTGGACAATGTAGGAAAAATTTGGATCAAAGTGACTACAAAAATATATGATTGAAGCTACTCCATGGATTTTCACTTAACTCACGAATATTTTTTTTCCACTTCCATGAAATTTCTCCAACCAATCCCTATCTCCAACATGAGTTCCAGAAAAATATATCAAAAAGACTTACTCAATCGAATTCCATAAAAGGCACAACTCGACTAAGTGTCAACATTAAATTAATAAGGCACCACTTATGCACAAATTTCTTTTCCACCAATCACTTCCTCATTTATTTTTTCTATTTTTTTCTCAAACCACTTTTTTTTTTTTCAACAAAACCGTCGATTTTTTTCAACTCTACCAATTCTTTAAACTCTATTCACATTCCCAACTATTCAACTCAAGCTCTTTTCACCCAATCACTTCTCATCCTAGCTTCACAATCATATAAAATAGGTAGGCTCAAAAGATAAGGATTATTCACATGATTATTCGGCTAGTCAAAGAAATAAGGCTCAAAGGGGCTAACTAGGAAATTATAATGATTTTGGTAGGGAAATATTTGGCTAAGTGACTTAAAAAAATCAAAGATGGCCTTAGATCATTTTCAAATATTCACATGTAGATGTGGTCTCAAAGGAGATACCAAAGCAAGTTCTAGAGATGTATACAAGACAATTGATACTCACTCAATCAAGAAAACAAGACTCGATGTAATGTCAAGTCAAGGCTCAAATCTACTCGGCTTGTTTTCATACTCCTCAAAATACACAATCATTTCATGCTCAAAATATTCACCAAAATTAGAAAATTCCAACTCAATCAAGCAATAAATCGTCAAGATCATTCAACTCAATTCATGCTTTTCAAAGATCGAGAATTCAAATCACATAGTTTTCCACAATATCAAAAGATCATCATCCATCCTAATAAAAAATCTAATCCTAGAAAAAAAAATCTACCTAAAAAGCAATAAACGTGATAATGCAATAAAATCATATGTGCAGCTAAAATGTAATGCAAAAAATCCATTGTCATTTTTCTTTAATCTCACAACCATCCCCCCAAACTTATTTGTCATCAATTCCAAAGAGGACAATTAATAAAATCAAAAGAAAAAATGCAATGGAAAACTCACAAAGTTTTTTTTTTCTTCCTTTTCTTCCAATTGGGTACAAGATTTGAATTATCGTTACCCAAAAATGCATATTGAAGATGGTCGGGAAGTGGCTTGAGTTCCAGAGCAGGAGCGTCTTGAACGGGGGTTTTCTCCTCAGGGCCTTCTTCATGATCTCGTTTTTTCACCTTTTCTCCAATTTTCTTCGCTGAAAATTCCTGCAAAGCATCCAAATAATACATCTCATCAATTACATGCTCATTTTCTAAATGCAAAATTTTATCATGAGTAGTAAGAGATTTTGATAAACAAAGCTCCAAGGAATCTTTCATCAAGATGCGATCCACTTGCTCCTCCACACAAAAGTCCACAACGTCAACAAAGCTGCACGTTTCTCTATCATCGTGAAATTTCATTGTCTTGTAAATGTTGAACAACACATGTTCATCATTCACTCTTAACGTGAGCTCGCCTTTTTGTACATCAATTAACGCTCTTCCCGTAGCTAAAAATGAACGTCCTAGAATCAAGGGCACGTCGTGATCCTCCTCCATGTCTAGGACCACAAAATCCACCGGAAAAATAAATCGATCAACCTTCACTAACACATCTTCAATGATGCCCTTAGGATATGTTATCGACCTATCCGCTAATTGTAACATAACCGTTGAAGGCTTCACATCTCCAAGCCCAAGCTTTTGAAAAATTGAGAACGGCATAAGATTTATGCTTGCACCTAGATCACACAATGCCTTATCAAAATAAGATTCACCAATTACGCATGGAATTGTGAAACTTCCCGGATCCTTCAACTTTTATGGTAACTTCCGTTGTAGGATTGCACTACATTCCTCCGTTAGATTCACTCTTTCATAATCTGCTATCTTTCTCTTCTTTGACATCACATCCTTCAAGAATTTTGCATAATTCGGCATTTGTTCCAAGGCATCTGCAAAAGGAATGTTAATGTGAATTTTCTTGAAAATTTCCAGAAATTTAGCAAATTGTGAATCCAACCTTTTCTTTTGGAATCTTTGAGGAAAAGGAAGAGAAGTAGTAGTAAAAGGTAATGGAGAGTTAGAAATCGATTTTGGCTTCTCCGCCCCTTTTTGTGATATATGATCTTTTTCTTCCTCCATCACCGGATTTTCTTTTTCTTTCTCCATCTCTTGTTCTTCCTCGATTGGCATGCTTGGCCCTTCATAGTTCGTTCCACTTCTCAAATTGATGGCTTGACATTGCTCCCTTGGGTTAATCTTCGTCGTACTTGGATATTGCCCTTGCTTGTGTTGGTTTCCCAAAATCGTAGCAAGCTGTCCCATCTGCACTTCCAATGCTTTGAGACGAGCATCCAATTGCCTTTCCGAAGATTTGGTACGAGCATCGATTTCTTTAAAACGCTCATCCGTACTTTTTATGAATTCCCTCATTAAATCCTTAAGTGGCTGTTTCCTTGGCTCATCAATCATTCCATTTGTAACGGAGAACCCTGGAAGAGGTTGCAAACAATTATTATTGTTTGCATATGAGAAGTTCTCGTGATTCCTCCCACCGTGCTTGTACTGATACATGCCTCTGTTTCGGAAATTGTTATTGTAATTTTGCCAGCCCAAATAGTTGATGTCCTCCACTTCTTCTTGCGGTGCAACTTCACGATTTTGATTTCCTACTTGCGCTCCAGTTTGATTTCTAAACTCGGTCATCATTGATACTAGAGCTGCCATTTGTGTAGTCAAGGCTGAGATTTGATCAGTACTTTGAACTTCAGCTACCTTTTTATATGTATCCCTCTCAGACGGCCATTGGTAGCTGTTGGTTGCCATTTCTTCAAGAATGTACATAGCATCTTCCGGACATTTTGCCAACAATGCTCCACCTGCTGCAGCATCAATCATTGCTCGAGTAGGCCCAAACAGTCCATTATAAAAGAAACAAACTTGTTGGTCCTCCGGAAAACCATGTTGTGGGCATCTTCTAAGCATGTCTCTAAATCGTTCCTAAGCTTCTCCCAAGGATTCCCCATCAAGTTATCGGAATTGTGTGATCTCACTTTTCAGTCTCAATGTCTTACTTGGGGGAAAGTACTTGAAGAGAAAACGGTTGCTCAATTCTTCCCATGTAGTGATTGATCCGGGTGGAATGGATGACAACCACAACTTTGCCTTATCTCGTAAAGAGAACGAGAATAATCGAAGTCTGATTGCATCTTCAGAAACTCCGTTGAACTTGATCGTGTCACATACTTCCAAAAATTGCGCTAGATGCGCATTCGGGTCTTCCAAGTGACTTCCACCAAACTGATTTTGTTGAACCATGTTAATCAACGCCGGCTTCAACTCAAAATTGTTTGCATTGATAGGGGGTCTCACAACCCCCCGTCCATTTTGTCTCGGTTGGAAGTAATCTCGGATGACCCTTTGGTTGGGAACTCCTCGTGGAATATCGTCTTCCATTTGACTAAAAAACTGTCTTCGTGTTCTATTACGTCTACAGGTAGCTTCAATCTCTGGATCAACTGCAATCAATGCTGCCTTTTTAGAGCGCGTGTTCATGCACTATTTGAAATATCCACAAGCAAGCATTAACCACTCACAATAAAATAATGGCAAACTAAAATAAAATAAAAATCCTAGATTAAAATCAACAAACAAATCTAGATATCAACTATCCTAACGTCTAGTCCCCGGCAACGGCGCCAAAAACTTGTTCACCTAATTCTTTAAGCTACTCCCGCAAGTGTACGGTGTAGATCGTAGATACGACAAGCAAGGTCGATCCCTCAGAGACTACCGTTAGAATTGATTAATTACCAAAATTTTATCCCTAATTTTATCTAGGAATCGAATTCAAAAGATGTTGAATTAATTATACTAACTAAAAATGCAATTAAAAATCACGAGGTTAAACAATTATTCTAAGACAGGTTCTAGAACATGCTTTCATCCGATTCTCCCCTCAACGTCACCTCGATCAATCCAATTTCATTGATTAATAATCCTATATGAGCAATCACGAATATCAAATTAAAAGCTCTCTCGAGTCAATTTAACCGGTTGATTATTATGCTACCAGAGGTATCTCTACTCAATCTGATATAACACAACAACTCCCAAAAGCACCTAGGATTGAAAATCTCATCACATATATCATTTATCTCTCGATTTCATGCTGCATATATGTCATGTGTTTACTTTTCCGTAATTAAATCTTCTCTCTCGAATTTTGACTTAATTACTTAAACATGCTCAATTAGGGGCCCTCTAAGCAAACAAGCAATCAAATCATAAACACATGAATAGGATCGAAAAATCAAGAAATTGAATTAAAATCAAAGATCCATCAAAGTTTGAATCGAACTACTTACATATCCTAGAAACCTACGAAAATCTAGCCAGACATAATATTAATCAAAATTATAGACAAAATTGATAACATTATATCAAAACCAAAATTCAACAAAAAGTAGAAAAGTAGAAAGAAAAACTCTAAGACGACTATCTCGTGATTCTCGATCTTCGAATTCTCCTTCGTATTTCCTCCTGGATGCTCTCAGAATTTATGTTTTCTCTCTATGAATGCTTCTGTCTTGATTTCTGGAATTATTGGGGTATATCTATCTTCTTGGGAGTCTTGGAGGTCAAGAAATCGGATAAAAATCATCCAAAAGTCGAGTTTTAGATGAATTAGGACACTCGGGCACGGTCGTGCCCCACGGCACGGCCAGACCGTGCCCCGCTGCGCTCTCGCTTGCCAGCCGCGCACGATCGTGCCCCCAGACACGGTCGTCTGTGCGTGGCTGCTTCCTTCTCTGGACATTCGCGCACGGTCGTGCGCCAGTGCAGCCCTGACCCTGCGTGGCTGCATCTGTCCGTGCCCCAATGCACAGCTCCGTTTTTCCTCATTTTCGACCTCGTTTCCTCCTCGTTTTTTCCTCAATCCTTAATCACATTTGAACTTCATACTTTTTCCACTAAAATCATGAAACTTAGCACAAAAACGTCAAATGCAACTAATATATGAAAAGTAACCAAATTGCTATAAAAACGTACACAAACACACTCAATTGACCATAAAATTGTACGCAAAGCTATAGCAAAATTGACACTTATCAATCTGCACAAATCCAATGTATTTTCAACACATCTATTTGTGGGGAGGTATATGAAGGAACAAATTATGAGTGGATTGAGGAATGAAATGTTCTTGAGCATGTTAGGGGATTACACAACAAGTCTGTCCAGGATCAACATTTAAAACTAATGAAGAAGTTTGACAGTCAGTTGCACATCACATCATGGAACAGGTAGAAGACTATCACAGGTGGGACTGCACCGTATCCGGAAATTCAGAGTTACGAAGGTGTAGCTCAGGATACGTTCCTCTCGATGATGAAGCTTATCCCCCATTGTCTCAATTTGTAGAAAAATTGATTTGATTGATGGGATTTCGTATAAGATCTAGAGAGTAGAGGGGGGAAGGAAGATGACAAGAAAAGAATGAAGGACAAAGAAAAAGAATGAAGAGAAGTAGTATTTTGTGGTGTATTATTAGGGTTAGGTTTTGAATTAATTTGCAATATTATAAAGAATTTAGGATATTATACTCCAACATTAAATAAATGATGGTTTTTTTTAATTTTACGATTTGATATGGAATTTATAAATGTCAAGAATTACATAGCATTCGATTTGGCATATGACGTGACATATGTCAAGAATTTTACTTCAACTGGGTTTGCTAATTGAGATCGAGAGCATTATCTTTATTAATCAAGAATAATGTATATAAATATAATTAATATTTTATAAATAATAATATGTCATATGAATTTATATCAATGGTATTACAATAAATAAAATATATTACATAAAACTAAAAATAAATAATAATTATATATTGGAAGATGTAATTGACTATGATTAATGAAGGGGAAAATTTCAATTTTAGTCCATATAGAAAGTCACTGTCCAATTTTCGTCCACCATGAAAGCGATTTTCAATGTTAGTCCAATTAAGCCAAAACTTATGCACTACGTGGCCACGAATTCACTTCTTTTTAAATATTTTTAAGGGAATAATTTATATTTATTAAATCATGATATAGGATATGATTCGATAATAACTAGAAATGCCAACATGGCAACAACTATTGCTCCAAAAATCAAACTTAATTCCAATTAGTTAAAGTCGAATTAAAGTTGGGAAAAATGTGAACACTAATTAAAGGATCGATCGTTATAAATCTTGTGAAATTAATGGTTAAAATCTCACCATATCTTTTGTGTTCGATGCAAGTTAATTTCCCTGGCCAATTGATCAAGATCTTTGCATTTGGCAACAATTCAGGAATGGTTTACTTGCAGTAAGCCCGACAAAATTATGGAAGATCTTCATATTCACCATCAAACTCTTTTTATCACACGATATATATATATATATATATTATACGAGTTGGACATTTAACTCACTAAACTAATTCTCCGGTCATTTTTTCATCAGGTGTTAACACATGACTTGCCCGTGACTTCAAGTTTACAGCAACCCCACCATGCTATCAATGATTTTGCACATAAACCATCGAACGTTTTTTTTTCTTGTGGCACCAATATAAATAAACTATACGGGTTTGACACTAAAATAATCAAACTCTTTTTCCCGGGTACTTTTCAATGAATTTTTTGACATGTGACTTGTGCATGACATTGAATCATTGATTAATTATTTGAAGTACTCAAAAACTCGTAATGATGATGAAAAGATGTTCATAAATTCCATAAAAAGTTAATATAAAAATACAATAGTCAGGGGTTTATGTTCAAAATCACTAACATTTTGGTGAGATTTTTGCAATTAACTTGATGCCACGAGCAAGTCACCTATCAAACTCCAATTTTAACACCGAAAAAATTAATCATGTGGTTCTGGATTCGGAAAATATTTTGATCTGCACTATAGATCTTTCTTGGTGCAGATAATCTCAAAGGAGTCAAGAATGAGGAGCTCCTTGTGCTAATGACAAGTATGTGATGATTTTTCTTGACCTTTTTACTTGTTCTTGTGGATAGAATATATAGTCCTTGTGCACTTTTATGTGAGGAGTTGCTATCAAACTTGGCATCAGATATTAAATGCAGAATACTTAAATTGTTGTGAATTTTAGAGAAAATTAAGTCCATTTTAGAGATATATCTGTCAAGTTTAAAGAATTTAAGTCACAACAGATATATAGGTCTAATTTATAGAAGGGTTAAATTCAATTTTAGTCCATTTAAAAAGTCACTGTCCAATTTTCGTCCACCATAGAAGTGGTTTTGAATTTTAGTCCAATTAAGTCAAAAATCATTACTATTTGGTCCATTTTTGTCACTATTTCGTCCACCATGAAAGCGGTTTTCAATTTTCAGTTTTAAATTTAGTCCAATTAAGCCAAAAATGGATCAAATAGTGACGATTTTTGGCTTAATTTGACTAAAATTGAAAACCGCTTTCATGTTGGATGAAAATTGGACAGTGACTTTTTAAATAAACTAAAATTGAAATTTTCCCCTTATATAATAATAATTGTAGTTTAGATCTAGATGTATCTGAAATTGTAGCTTTTCTAACTTATTTGCAATGTTTGTTGTCTAATGTTGTCTGTAGTTGTATTTATTGTTGTGTAAATAACATAAACGGAAATCCTGATTTTATTATTGCTAATAGTTATGTACACTTCCATTCTAGAGTTTAAATGAAGCATATCCTGCTGAAATAATATATCTGTGATATCTCTTGAATTTAACACCAGTTTTGAAGATTTTGCAAATTGTGAAATCATTCTAGTTGACATCATTTGCTGTAAGTAAATCATTCATCAGCTGCTATTGATATTGGACAGAAGGATAAATACAATGGACATGTTGTTAATGCTTGAACATTGACATTGAGAACTTTGTAGTTTGTAGACAATATTTAGTATATTATGATTGTTTAATCGAAAGCTTGATGTTTATTTTTATTCATATTTAATCTTAAAATATTTAATATAAAAGAAAAAAAAAAAGTTAAGGGACTCAATATAACAAAACATTAAAGTTAAGGGCTTTAAGATAAAGGGATGAAGATTCACAACCCTTATCGATTTTTATGCAATTAATTATTCTAAATTACAAAATACATATGATCTCCTGTGAAAATCAATATTTTTATGAAGATTACTCGCAAATTGTTTGATGTTTTGTTTGTTTGAATCTTGACAGGTCAAAGTGGTGGATTTTCTTGCTATTTCTGAGATGTTTCAAAAGGAATAGAGAGAGAGACGAAGGTGAAGATTTTGTAGTTTTTGAGGTAGTTATAGCTTGTTCAAGTTGTATAGTAGAAGTCAATGATCTTAAGCTTTGTTGTTTTTTTGATGGATTCTTTTATAATAAATTTTATGTTATGTTGATCGATCTTAACTATGTACAAGATATAAGATATTGATTGCCATTGAAATTTGAAGTATTTTGAAATAGTAATTTTTTACTTATAGATCATTGATTATGAATTACTATGGGTTATAAAAGTGTTCTAAATAAAAGAGTGCTACAAAACAATAAAAGAAAAAAATGTTGTGGAAAAAGATAAAGACAACGGTTAACAACCTTCATAACATTGTTGTCATTTTCCACAACAACGGTTATTAACCATTGTGGAAGACAATTTTTAACGTTGTTGTAGATGGTGTTGTAGTAGATCCCCCTCCTTGAGCGAAATTCTTGTAGTGAATCAAGATTTTGGATGGGTTCAATCTAGTTCATGTTTTGATATGCACGGTTTATAATTCATAATAGTAATATATATCAAAATATGTATCATAATAGTAATATATATCAAAATATGTATCAATACAATTTTGTAAGTATACATATTGTATATAACTCAAATATTAAATGTACGTAGCATATTAGGTAATGTAGTTTATACAAATTCACTAAAATTATAATGGCTAAAAATGGGGTATAGTGAACACTTAACTAAACAAAGATTTTAGTTCTACACACCAATTAATGAATTATTTAGTGATATTATTGTTGACATAATTTTTGTAAGAAGAAGCCTTGATGTATTTTGATGAGACAAAACCCGCTGTAACTTTACTATACTTAATTGCTTATATTTTCCCAATTTGTACTTCGTTTTTAGTTCCAATTAGTTAAAGTCGAATTAAAGTCGGGAAAAATGTGAATACAAACTAAAGGATCGAGCATTATAAATCTTATGAAATAAATGGTTAAACTTTGGAAAGGCCCAAGTTAAAATCTCACCAACTTATCAAGATCTTCGCATTTGCAACAATTCAGGAATGGCTTACTTGCAGTAAGCACAACAAATTATGGAAATTTTCATATTGAACAACAAACACTTTTTATTGCACGATATATATAAATTATACGAGTTGAATATTTAAATCACTAAACTAATTCTCCGGTCACTTTTTCATCGGATTTTAACATATGACTTTGCTCGTGACTTCAAGTTTACAGCAACCCCACCATGCTATCAACGATTTTGCACATAAACTATCGAACTTTTTTTTCTTGTGACATCAATATATATATAAACTATACGGGTTTGACTCTAAAATAATCAAAGTTATTTTCCCGGGCACTTTTCAATGAATTTTTTGACATGTGACTTGTGCGTGACATTGAATAATTGATTAATTAATATCACCGGATTTTTACTGGAAGAACTCAAAAACTCGTAATGATGATGAAAAGATGTTTATAAATCCCATAAAATGTAATATAAAAATACAATAGTCAGGGGTTTATGTTCAAAATCACTGACATTTTGGTGAGATTTTTGCAATTAACTTGATGCCACGAGCAAGTCACCTATTTTAAGGCTGAAAAATTAATCTGGTGGTTCTGGATTCGGCAAATCAAGATGTTTTGAAAGATTCAATCCAGTTCATGTTTGGATAAGGATTTGTAAAATCCTACAACACTACCTACTTTCCTATTTCTTATATAACTAGTAGTCTACTAGCACGATGCACGGTTTATAATTCATAATACTAATATATATCAAAATATGTATCAATGCAATTTTGTAGGTATACATATTGTATATAACTCAAACATTAAATGTATATAGCATATTAGGTAATGTAGTTAATACAAATTCACTAAAATAATGGCTAAAAAATGGGGTATAGTGAACACTTAATTGAACAAAGATTTTAGTTCTTATCACACCCCATTTTCGAAACAAAATAAAAATACATATATATGATATATAGAGAAAGCGCAACCGTTTAATAGGGTGTCTAATAATTATCTAAACCCTTGCAATTTAATAATAACTAAGCATTTCAATAGTTAATCCTCGTAAACACGAACGGTTATATGTACAACGGAAAGTAAAGTTTTCGTTTAGTACGTAAACGTTTAAACATTATGTAGAAAACTAGGTTTCAGAGTATGCCGTAAATATATACATGTAAAAGATCAGGCATTTCTGTTCATCCCTCTTTGCATCTGGGGCTTTCTGTAGAATAAAAATCATGGAAGGGGTGAGTGCAAAAAGAATCACTCAGTGGAGGGGAAAACACATATACACATTCATATTCGAACAGTTAATTATTCACTGCACATAACATAAGAGATTAATTCAATTCCCTCTGGACTTTAAGCTCGGCGTAATTCTGGAGACTTTTAGTCCAGCGTGAAAGGGCCATATTTGAAACCCCTTGGGTATTTAACCTGGTGTGAATTCCTAAGTCTTTAAGTCCAGCGTGAAAGGGCCATATTTCATACCCCTTGAGAATTGAAATCCCACCATGAAGATACATCATTCATCAATCAACATTCAACATTGGAAATGAACGCTAAAGGTTAACGTCCAAATTCTAAATAAACATTTACGGCCAATTTGATAACATATAACATATATAGGCGCATATAAACAAACGCATTTACATCAATATATAAAGTAGAAAAATAACAAGAATTTATCCTCAGCTTCGATCACAGAGACACTTGTCAAAAACTTCTTGCCTTACGTCCCCCTATTCCGGTTCCTTGTTCGTATTCTCTGCATGGTATAGAAAGTCGACTTAGCATCTAACTTAATTATCTGTTTGTAATAGAAAATAATGTAATTATTAAGAAGTGTTAATAACTAAAGACTCTAAGATTAAGGTTTATTCAAAAAAAAAAAAAACCTAAGGTTTTTTGTGCGACCATAACCCTAAAATTTGGGTTTTCTTAATTAGGGTTTAATGCAAAAGTATAATCGAGCATCCGTGTGAAGTCATACAAATCCAAAGGGCTTAAATCGTTGCATTTTCTATTACCTTGGGCTATACATGTCATTTTGTTATATTTGCGGGCTTATTTAGCATTTTATGGAATTATATGGTATTTTCTATAATAAACATAAGGTCTTGGGGTCAATTGTAAAATCAAGAATTCTTTGGGGTGAAATTGAAACCTTTATGAAGTGCAGGGACTGAATTCAAAGCCTTACAAATATTAGGGACCAAAAAGTAATATACAGAAAATTTAAGAATTGATTTATAAATAAGAAAAAGCTAGAATTTGCAATCCAGTCCTTGGAATTAATTGAATACTCAAAAAGTAACCTTAGCCCCCTCCCCCCCCACCCGGGTGGCTTCCTCCACTGCCTGCCACCATCATTGCCGGCGACGGGCTCGTCTCTAGCGACCAACACAACCACACACACGCACAACCCAACACGGTGCTAATTGAGACCGAACTCTTTCAACTGGATTTTCTAATTGATTTATTAGTTTGTGAATATTTAAAAAATATTAGATCGGACTCTTTCAACTGGGTTTGCTAATTGAGATCGAGAGCATTATCTTTATAAATCAAGAATAATGTATATAAATATAATTAATATTTTATAAATAATAAAATGTCATATGAATTTATATCAATGGTATTACAATAAATAAAATAGATAGATATATGACATAAAACTAAAAATAAATAATAATTATATATTGGAAGATGAAATTGACTATGGTTAATGAAGATGTAGCTTTTTTTATCCAAAGGTAGTGCCACATGTCACACATTTATGTGGTTATGATATTACCCATATGGTAGGGTTGGATGAGCCACTCTTTGGGCTCGTTTGGTTTGGATGTTGGGTACTTAGTTAATATTGTTGTGCTATGGTGGGTTAGTACTCTTTACAGAAAGTGTCTTGTATTTTCGGTTTGATAAGGTTTGAGTTTGTGGTAAATTTATATTTGTTTTGAATGATAGTTGATTTCGATAAATGTTAGCATTTACTAACTCATGTTTGGGTCATGTGTTAATTTGATTTTATGTTTGAAATTACTCATATACCCTTTTATATTTTAAATCCATAGAATTTGATGCTATTAATTGATTAATAATAAAAATGTTTCCATAATTAACAAAGATGAAAGATGATGAAGATGAACTAATAACATTGCAACTTTAAAAATATATAACGAAGTCCCCCTCTCTCGCGATGTTCTTTGTCCTCCCGCCCCCGCTCCCCATCCAAACTATCTCTGTCGGATCATATTGCTTTAGCTCTTCACTACGAGCCCTTTGAGTTCTCTTTCTTTCCTTTTAAATTTTTATTAATTAAGTTAGAAGGTTATAAAAAACTTGTTAGCATTTGAAAATTTTAAAATCCTGGTCATTCTATCTTTGTTCTCCAAATGTTAATATGTATTTTCTACCATTAGAGATCATAGAGAAGTACGTTCGATTAAAATACGTCGAACAAATTGTGTTTGACTTTTTCTGGTCGAACAAATTGTATTATGTTTGATTTGCACAAATCCAATGTGTTTTCAACGTATCTGTCACGCCCCAAATTTACTTTTTGAAAAATAACGGACTTTTCTTGAAACATAGGACGCGCTTTTCTTAACGAAAATAACAAACATTTGAAAACTTTGCGGAAGCGTATTTATTAAATAAAAACTTCTTAAAATAACGTTATATCCCAAAGAGGGAACCCAAAAGCAAGAAGAATTCTTGTTCAAACACAAATAAACCAAACATTAAGAGGACATTGTTCATAAATGAAGGAAATTGTTTAAAAACATTTATTTAGGAAAAACGATTCTTGGAAATAACGATTAAGCCACCACCACTCCACCATAGCTCGACTCCTTAACCTGTAAGTATTAAATTAGGGGGGGGGGTGAGCTACACATGCTCAGCGGGGTTCACTTCCGTCAATATCAAACAAAACATGCTCAATGTCATCACGTAACAAAAGTAATTCACAAAATAAAACACAAATTCATTTAAACATTCCTTTCCTTTCATTCCTTTACATTGGCCAATGCATTATTGCACGACGGGCAAAACCCGAAGACCGATTAACGATCTCGGACCTTTTTGGGTGGTCCTTGGCAATCCTTTAGCACTACGGGCAAAACCCGAAGACCATATAACGATCTCGGACCTTTTTGGGTGGTCCTTGGCTACCTTTAGCACTACGGGCAAAACCCGAAGACCGTATAACGATCTCGGACCCTTTTGGGTGGTCCTTGGCTACTTTCTTTCATATCATTCAACATGCATCATCATCAACATCATCAATTAAGCTTTGCATGAAAGTAATCATCATTATCATCATCATATGTTACATAGATCAACATCATTAATTACATCTTCTATCATAAAGAATAATTCATAACATATCATCATAATCATCATATAATCAACTTCACATTGACACGTAACATATTTCATTCAACATTAATGAAAGTAGAAAACACCCACCTTAAAAGCAATTAACCCTTTGTGCGTTTTATGCAATTCCTTACGACTCTCTCTCTCCGAATTCCTCGTTTCCTTAAAAGAATAAAACAAAAGGTGTTAGAATCTAAACCTTATAGGATTCTAAGAATAGAATAAAAGGATGAAAAGGCTTTGGGCAAAAGGCTTGGGGTTTAGATTTGAGAAGAAGATAAGGGGGGTCTTGGTGATGTACTCGCCGGAAAATACTTCCGGCGGCGGCTCCGGCGGTTAGGGTTTGAGAGGGGATGAAGAAACTCTTACCTTGATGTTGATGCTCCAAAAGTGAAAAAGGAGTGTTTAAGAGATTTGAGGTATTTATAGAGAGTGACTAGGGTTTATGGTCAAAAAACTTTCCTTGTTTAGATTAGGAATCTTCCTTTCTTATGAGCCCTAATTTGAGTATTGATTGATTTTATTTTCCCCCAAATCATCCCCTTTCCCTAGATATCAAATCCCTAATTAGGGTTAAGATTTTCTCCATGTATTTGGTTAGAAATTGAGTCCCAATTCATGGGGTCTCACAACCCTACCCCCTTAAAAAAAATTTCGTCCTCGAAATTAGGCTATTAGGTACTTACTTCGCATTAGGAAACTTGGATACTTCTCTTGAATTTCATCTTCTCGTTCCCATGTTGCTTCATCTTCATTATGACGGCGCCACTTGATTTTGACGAGTGCCACTTCTTTGTTTCTTAGCACGTGCACTTTTCTTTCTAACACTTCTTCTGGCATCTCTTCATATGTAAGGTTATTGTTGACCGTCAAACTCTTATGGTGAATAATGTGGCCTGGGTCGTGTACGTATTTCCTCAGCATTGACACATGGAAAACATTGTGAATGTTCGATAGCTCTGGTGGTAACGCCAATCTGTAGGCTAGACCTCCAACTCTTTCTAGGATCTCGAATGGTCCCACAAATCTCGGGCTGAGCTTATTCTTCCTTCCGAAGCGTACGACTCCTTTAATTGGCGCCACTTTTAGGAAAACTTTCTCGCCTTGTTCGAATTGTAGATCTTTTCTTCTCTTGTCAGCATATGACTTTTGTCTATCCTGGGCTGCTTTAACTCGTTCCCGCACCTTGTTGACTATTCTTATGGTCTCTTCAACAATTTCTGGACCCAACAACTTCTTTTCACCTACTTCGTCCCAATGAATGGGAGACCGACATCTTCTTCCATATAGAGCCTCGTACGGCGCCATTCCTATAGTTGCTTGATAGCTGTTGTTATAAGCAAATTCCACCAAGTGCAGGTAGCGTTCCCATTGACTTCCCATGTCAAGAACACAAGCCCTGAACATGTCTTCTAAGGTTTGAATTGTTCGCTCGGATTGTCCGTCTGTCTGGGGATGGTATGCTGTGCTAAAATTTAGTTTTGTTCCCATGGCGTTCTGCAAGCTCCTCCAGAATTTTGATGTGAAACGAGTGTCTCTATCTGACACTATAGAAACTGGAACTCCATGTAGTCGAACAATCTCCTTGCAGTAAAGGTGAGCATATTGATCCATGTAGAATGTCATCTTCACCGGTAGAAAATGAGCAGACTTCGTTAGTCGGTCCACAACAACCCAAACAGCTTGGTTTCCTTTCAGCGATCGTGGTAAGGCCACCACGAAGTCCATCGTTATGTGTTCCCACTTCCATTCCGGAATCTCCAACGGTTTCAGTAACCCAGACGGTCGTTGGTGTTCAGCTTTCACTTGTTGACACGTTAGACACTTCTCCACAAATTCGGCTATTTCCCCCTTCATTCTTCTCCACCAAAACAACTGGCGCAAATCACGATACATCTTCGTGCTTCCTGGATGAGCTGTGTATGGGGTGCAGTGAGCTTCTTCAAGAATTTCTCTCTTTATCTCTTCAATTTTAGGAACACAAATCCTTCCCTCGAATGTTAAAACACCATCTTCTGCCATTATGAATCCTTTTATACTTCCGGCAGTGGCTCGATCCTTTATCTTGCATAAGAATTTGTCATTGACCTGTGCTTCTTTAATCCTCTCTCGTAAGGTAGGTTGCACCATTAGGGTTGCAAGGACTGATTCCGTACTTGTTGGTGGTGTGATAATTTCGATCTTTAACTTTGAGAAGTCACTGATCAATAGGTCTTGTTGGGTTGGTAAACTTGCTTTGACTCCTCTTGTCTTACGGCTCAAGGCGTCTGCTACTACGTTAGCTTTTCCCGGATGGTAATGTATTGTGCAATCGTAATCTTTTACCAATTCCAACCATCTTCTTTGCCTCATGTTAAGCTCCTTTTGAGTGAAAAGATACTTCAAACTCTTGTGGTCTGTGTAGATCTCGCATCTTCCCCCATACAAATAATGTCGCCAAATCTTCAAGGCATGCACAAGAGCAGCTAATTCCAAATCGTGTGTTGGGTAGCTCGACTCGTGTGGTTTCAATTGTCTGGATGCATATGCTACCACCTTCCCATGTTGCATGAGAACACATCCCAAGCCTTGCTTAGACGCATCGCTGTAAACTACGAAGTCTTCGGAAGTATTTGGAATGACCAAAACTGGTGCAGTGGTCAATCTCTGTTTGAGTTCTTGGAAACTCTTTTCACACTGCTCAGTCCACGAGAATTTCTCTCCCTTTCTCGTTAAGCGTGTCATCGGTGCTGCTATCTTGGAAAATCCCTCAATGAACCTCCGGTAGTATCCTGCCAGACCGAGGAAACTTCGAACTTCATTAGCATTTGAAGGCGTGCTCCAACTGTTCACAGCCTCAACTTTCGACGGATCAACCTCTATTCCACATGCCGTTACCACATGACCGAGGAAAGCTATACGATCTAACCAAAACTCGCATTTCTTGAATTTCGCGTACAACTTTTCCTTGCGAAGTGTTCCCATTACCCTCCTTAGATGTTCCTCATGCTGTTGTTGATCTCTCGAGAAAACCAATATGTCATCGATGAAGACGATGACAAACTTATCCAGGAAAGGATGAAAGACCCTATTCATTAAATCCATGAACACTGCCGGCGCGTTACTCAAACCGAATGGCATCACCACGAATTCGTAATGTCCGTACCGAGTTCTGAAAGCTGTTTTCGATATGTCTTCTTCTTTAATCCTTAGCTGGTGATAACCGGACCTCAAGTCAATTTTTGAGAAAACACTTGCCCCTCTTAGCTGATCAAAAAGGTCGTCGATCCTTGGTAGTGGATACTTATTTTTAATGGTGAGTCGGTTCAGCTCCCTATAGTCGATACACATTCTTAGAGACCCATCCTTCTTCTTCACAAATAAGACCGGTGCCCCCCATGGTGATACACTTGGACGGATAAAACCCATGTCCAGCAGCTCTTGCAGTTGTACCTTCAGTTCCTGCAGTTCCTTTGGCGCCATGCGATATGGTGCTTTCGATACCGGTACGGCTCCAGGGACTAAGTCGATGGAAAACTCTACTTGTCGGTTAGGTGGAATCCCCGACAAATCCTTTGGAAAGACATCAGGAAACTCTTTTATGACTGGAACGTCTTCGACTCTTATCTCTGGGGTATTAGTATTTACCACACTCGCTAGGAATCCTTGGTAGGTACCCTTCATCAACATCTTTGTTGCCTTCATTGCAGATATCACTCTTGGTACGGCCGTCGACTTTGTTCCATAAAAGATGATTTCTCCTTCCTCGGGTACATGTAATGTTATCTCTCTATCTTGACACTTGATACCCGCTCTATATGTACTAAGCCAATCCATCCCCAAAATTATATCAAAATCCTTCATTTCTAGCACGTAAGGTTCGGCCCTCAAGATCTTCCCACACATTTCTATATTAACGTTTCTCACTACAGAGCTAGCAAACAAAATCTTTCCAGATGGTATAACTATTTCAAGGGGGTTATCTACTTTAACACCTTTATGTCCAGACAAAGCGGAAAACTTGGCAGATATGAAAGAATGAGATGCTCCGGTATCGAACAGAACCAAAGCAGGTATTCCAAAAACGGATAACATACCTGACATCGTGCCCGGATTCTCCTCCGTCTCTTGCTGCGTCATAGCATACATTCGAGCTCTACCTCCGGATCCTTGGTTAACTGCCGACTTCTGCCCCTGACCCTCCTTCTCTTGTTCGTTCTTCATGTTGTGGCAATTGTATGAAGAATGCCCAGGTTGTTGGCACTTGTAGCATAAGCCCGATCCCATCAAACATTTACCCAAATGATTCTTTCCACACGTGGAGCATGTTTGTCTCGCAGTCGGTGGGTTTGATGCAAATCCTCCATTAACCCTCGGCTGTTTACTGGAATTTCCTTAGTTGAATTGCTTATTTCCTTCCCACTTCCTCTTTCCCGACGACTCTGTAGGCCTTAAGGTCGTATTCTCCAAGTTGAGACGAGTTGATATCGTTTGCGCTCTTTCAAACATCTCGTCATACGTGGTGACTCCATGACCTGCCAGAATTCCTCCAATTTCGGGTCGTAGCCCTGCTTCGAATCGTTCGGCCTTTTCCATATCTGAACCCACTAGACGAGTCGCAAAACGGGATAACTGGTTAAACTTTCTCTCATAGTCTATCACTGACATGTTCCCCTGCTTCAAGTTGAGAAACTCCGTCTCCTTCTGATTTCTGTAAGAGCGTGAGAAGTACTTCTGCGTCACCACTTCTTTAAAGCCCTCCCAAGTCATATTTCGTCTGTCTTGTTCTGAAACGGTACGCTCGTAAGCTTCCCACCAAAATCCGGCATCTTCAGTCAGCTGAAAAATGGCGCATGAGATCTTTTGGGAGTCGTTGCAGGCTAAATGTTTGAAAATTCGATCTAGTGATCGCATCCACTCTTCTACCACCAAAGGTCCACCTCTTCCGTTGAAAGTTGGTGGTTTGTAGCGATGGAAGTGATCCATCATTCTTGCATGTGAATGATTATCTTCTTGTTCGGGGCGAGTCGTCTGATTTTGGTTTTGGTTGGCTGCTTGGAAGAGGTTCATTAGATCAGCAAAAGTCACAGCTTGCCCTGCGGGGACTTGAGTTGATTGGTTGTCTTCAACTTGTTCATTGTCGCGGTTATTGCGTCTTGGAGCCATTTCCTAGTGTCATTATAAATTCCGATTCAATTCATGATGTGGTAAAGCGTTTGAGAAGGTACGCACGTATTTGATTGTCCAAAAAAAAAAAAAAATAAAGGTATACACGAACTCCAAATAATGAACTATATAAAAAAAATAATAAGAGGTAAAACTCAAGATTTATTAGCTTCATAACATAAAAGTTTGAAACATTATTCATAAGCTTTCAATTAAAAATAAAATAAAATATCCATATCCATAAATAAAACAATGAACGACTTAAACTACTAGCATCGCTCTCAAGCTCACTCCTCGTCATCGCTAATCACGTAGGGCTTGGCAGGAGTTCCCCAACTGGGCGAGGCGGCTGAGACACCTTCTTCTTCGTTCATCCCTTGTCCATCTTCTTCATCCTGTTTTTCCGAGTCTTCCTCGAGGTCCTCTTCCGGATCTTCCTCGGGGTCCTCTTCCGGATCTTCCTCCGGATCTTCCTCTTTCGGGTCTTCCTCCGGATCTTCCTCTTCCGGATCTTCCTCCGGATCTTCCTCTTCTGATTCCATTGTTTCTAGCATGTCATCAATCATGTTCCTAACACTGGAGTTGCCCGGCTCACGATAACGATTCACCCATTTCTTGAACATCTTGACACAAAATCTCTCATACTCTATCACTTCTTCCCCTGTGTCTGCATCGATCTTGGCTATCTTCTTGAACAACCTGAGAGCTTTTCTTGCCCACGTATAAGGCAAACTTCGTATTAACTTCCATGTGGCAGCTTTTTCACTAGCTTCATCACGTTGCGAGCCTTGGGTCCTTGCCCAATCGCTCAACATTCTTGCGATATGGATACCGACGTCCTCCACATCGTAGCCTCGGTACTCAGCCTTAATGGAGCATTTCCAACGTACAGTGCGGTGACCGGCGATGCACTTCCTTGCGGTACATCGAACTCGAGTCATCTACGTTTTATGTATTATCGTGAGCGCGCTTAACTAAGGTTCATTATGCAATTAATTCAAGGCATTATCTCATTCTAACCCTTCTTTGTTTTCTACAAGCATCCTTTAGTTTACTCTTTCATAAACAAACATTACTCAACAATAGCAATCATTCTCATATTATATCATTCAACATAAAAACATTCACACTTTCTCGCATACCTTGGTTGAGCCGGCACGGTAGGTGGTGGTGTTTAACATTTTTTTTTTTTAACAACAAACATGTATAATTTTATAAAAATTTTATTTTGCAAGTCTACAGAAACGTGAACCTGGCACTGATACCACAATGTCACGCCCTAAATTTACTTTTTGAAAAATAACGGACTTTTCTTGAAACATAGGACGCGCTTTTCTTAACGAAAATAACAAACATTTGAAAACTTTGCGGAAGCGTATTTATTAAATAAAAACTTCTTAAAATAACGTTATATCCCAAAGAGGGAACCCAAAAGCAAGAAGAATTCTTGTTCAAACACAAATAAACCAAACATTAAGAGGGCATTGTTCATAAATGAAGGAAATTGTTTAAAAACATTTATTTAGGAAAAACGATTCTTGGAAATAACGATTAAGCCACCACCACTCCACCATAGCTCGAATCCTTAACCTGTAAGTATTAAATTAGGGGGGGGTGAGCTACACATGCTCAGCGGGGTTCACTTCCGTCAACATCAAACAAAACATGCTCAATGTCATCATAAACAAAAGTAATTCACCAAAATAAAACACAAATTCATTTAAACATTCCTTTCCTTTCATTCCTTTACATTGGCCAATGCATTATTGCACGACGGGCAAAACCCGAAGACCGATTAACGATCTCGGACCTTTTTGGGTGGTCCTTGGCAATCCTTTAGCACTACGGGCAAAACCCGAAGACCATATAATGATCTCGGACCTTTTTGGGTGGTCCTTGGCTACCTTTAGCACTACGGGCAAAACCCGAAGACCGTATAACGATCTCGGACCCTTTTGGGTGGTCCTTGGCTACTTTCTTTCATATCATTCAACATGCATCATCATCAACATCATCAATTAAGCTTTGCATAAAAGTAATCATCATTATCATAATCATATGTTACATAGATCAACATCATTAATTACATCTTCTATCATAAAGAATAATTCATAACATATCATCATAATCATCATATAATCAACTTCACATTGACACGTAACATATTTCATTCAACATTAATGAAAGTAGAAAACACCCACCTTAAAAGCAATTAACCCTTTGTGCGTTTTATGCGATTCCTTACGACTCTCTCTCTCCGAATTCCTCGTTTCCTTAAAAGAATAAAACAAAAGGTGTTAGAATCTAAACCTTATAGGATTCTAAGAATAGAATAAAAGGATGAAAAGGCTTTGGGCAAAAGGCTTGGGGTTTAGATTTGAGAAGAAGATAAGGGGGGTCTTGGTGATGTACTCGCCGGAAAATACTTCCGGCGGCGGCTCCGGCGGCGGCTCCGGCGGTTAGGGTTTGAGAGGGATGAAGAAACTCTTACCTTGATGTTGATGCTCCAAAAGTGAAAATGGAGTGTTTAAGAGATTTGAGGTATTTATAGAGAGTGACTAGGGTTTATGGTCAAAAAACTTTCCTTGTTTAGATTAGGAATCTTCCTTTCTTATGAGCCCTAATTTGAGTATTGATTGATTTTATTTTCCCCCAAATCATCCCCTTTCCCTAGATATCAAATCCCTAATTAGGGTTAAGATTTTCTCCATGTATTTGGTTAGAAATTGAGTCCCAATTCATGGGGTCTCACAGTATCTATTTGTGGGGAGGTATATGAAGGAACAAATTATCAGTGGATTGAGGAATGAAATGTTCTTGAGCATGTTAGGGGATTAGGCAGCAAATCTGTCCAGGATCAACATTTCAAACTGTGAAGAATAGGCTGAGTTATGCATGGAGTTTGTAAAAGATTAAAACAATGGGTCTTTTACAACAGTTCTAAAAGGTGTTGTAAAATGGGTTTGAAAAGCAAAGGCATAGGCGCGTTTCCACATAAAGAAACGTGACACGTTGGCAGCGCTTTTGTTTCTGATTGGCTGGGAAGAAGCGCGTTTCTACTTATAGAAGCGCAATTCAGTTTTTGGAGCAATGACATAGATTGGCTTGGCGAATCGGGAAGCGACGCGTGGCGGCAGTTATGTCTGTTAACTTGGATCACGAGCCAAGCAACAGAAATGAGCTACGGTTTTGGTTTCGAGGGTCCAGATTCAAGAGATCATATCTCACTCGTTTTTTAACGGATTTGATTGATTATTTCTACTATAAATAGCTTAGTTGTAGTTCTTTATGTCAATGTAATTCTCAGCTTTCGAGTTTATATGTAGAGAGAGAAATCAGAGAGCGAAAGAGGCTGTGTGTGTGTGTGATTCTTGATTGTAATCATTTGCGTTGTGTTTTCGATTCAATAAGAAAGATCCCTCCCCATTGTTCCCGTGGATGTAAGCAATTGCTGAACCACATAAATCCCTCATGTGTTATTGTTTTATCTTTGATCTTCTTCTTGGTTTAATTAGGATCAAAGTTAGGGTTTTCTCATCAAAGTATTGGATACATTCTTGAGTTCTTGGTTGATTCTCAAGTTGAATTGACAAGTGGCGCCGTCTGTGGGAAGAGGTACGTTCAACCAAGATGTCTACTGCAAGGTTTGATGTGGAGAAATTCAATGACAAAGGGGATTTTGGGCTGTGGCGCATCAAGGTGAAAGCATTACTCGTGCAGCTGGGGCTTGATCTAGCCCTTCAAGGAGCACAAGCTTTTCCGGAGTCTATGGAGGCAGAGGACAAGGCTCAGATCCTGGATAAAACACATAGCACCCTGATCTTGTGCTTAGGAGACAAGGTCTTGATGGAAGTTTCGAAAGAAGTCACTGCTCAAGCTGTTTAGGAGAGATTGGCAGCACTTTATCAAATCAATTCTCTGGCAAACAGGCTTTATATGAAGAAGAGACTCTACTCTTACAAAATAGCTGAAGATAAACCGGTGGCTGATCAACTAGAGGAGTTTTGCAAGATCATGGATGATCTTGAAGATGTAGAGGTCTCCTTGGTAGAGGAAGACAAGGCTCTTATGCTTCTTGGTTTTTTGCCTAAGTCCTTTGAAAATTTCTGTGATTCTTTGTTGTATGGCAGACAATTAGCTCTAACTCTAGATGATGTCATCACTGCATTGAGGACCAAGGAGTTGTCCAAAACAAATGATGCCAAGTCTGTAAATGGAGAAGGGCTTACAGTCACTCACAAGGCAAAGAAGCAATTCAAGAAAGGAGGAAAAGGACAGCAAAGGAAGGATGTAAATCAGACTCAAGATCTCAAGGATGACATTGAGCAACAAAGGTGTTTCCATTGCCACAAACCAGGGCACTTCAAGAAGGACTCCTTGAAGTTCAAGAAGCTGAAGCAAAGCCAAGGAAATCAAAATCAGAAGCAGGTTAATCAGGTATCTCAAACCTCTGAACCATCTACTCCTAACTCTGGTTATGAATCTGCAGATGTCCTTGCTGTGACCACCAAGGGAACTGAGGAGGTTTGGGTGCTAGACTCTGGGTGCTCTTTCCATATGAGCCCCAACAAGGAGTGGTTTGATCAATTAGCTCTCAGTGATGGTGGATTGGTGATGCTAGGGAACAACCAAACCTGTAGAGTTGCAGGCATTGTCTCCATTCTATTGAAGATGCATGATGGAGCAGTAAGAGTTCTATCAAAAGTCAGGTATGTTCCTGACCTCAAAAGGAACTTGATCTCTCTGGGAATGTTGGATTCTCAAGGCTACACCTTCAAGTCTAAGAATGGTCAAATGAAGATCACAAGGGGTTCTTTAGTGGTTATGAGAGGCAGCAAGAAGAATGAACTCTACTACTTAGATGGTGCCACTGCTATAGAGGAAGCTCACTCAGTAAAAGAGATGGACAAAACTCAGTTATGACACAAGAGGCTTGGTCATATCAGTGAGAGAGGACTGCTGGAGCTTCATAAACAAAAGGTATTTGGAAATGACAGGATCACCAGCTTGGATACTTGTGAATATTGCATTCTTGGCAAAACAAAGAGGTTAAACTTCAAGACTGGAAATCACACTACCGAGGGGATTCTTGATTATGTCGATTCAGACCTTTAGGGGCCAGCCACTACTCAAACAAGGAATGGAGGAAGGTATTCCATGTCACTCATTGATGACTACTCAAGGAAGGTGTGGGTTATTATCTTGAAGTCAAAGGATCAGGCATTTCAAAGCTTCAAGGATTGGCTAACTGAAATTGAGATCATAACAAGCAGGAAGTTGAAGTGTCTTAGGACTGATAATGGGCTGGAGTTTACCTCTGACAAATTCAACTCATTTTGAAAAGAGAAGGGGATCCTAAGACACAAGATCGTGCCAAACACTCCACAGTAAAATGGATTAGCTGAGAGGATGAATCAAACTCTATTGAACAAGGTAAGGTGTATGCTCCTAAGTTCAGGCTTATCTAAGTGCTTTTGGGAAGAGGCTGTTACTACTGCAGCATTCCTTGTAAATAGATGCCCCTTATCTGCAATTCAACTCAAAACACCAGAGGAAGTATGGAGTGGCAAGCCTGCAAATTACACTGAGCTTAAAGTCTTTGGCAGTCAAGCTTATGTTCATATTAGGTAAGACAAACTGGAGTCAAGGGCTTTGAGATGTGTTCTCTTAGGCTATCCAAAGGGAGTGAAAGGTTACAAGCTATGGTGCTATGAGAAGGATTATCAAAAGTGTATAATCAGTAGAGATGTAACATTTGATGAAGCTAAAATGCCATTGAAGTAAGAGGAATCAATTTAGAAACCAGGTTCAGAAAATGAGAGCTCTAAGCTTGAGGTGGAGACTCTGCTTGATAGAGACCAAGCTAAGGAGGTACAAGATGATGTTCAGGCCCATGGTTCATCTAACTCAGACTCTGAAGAAGATCACCAAGATGAGAATAGTATGGATAACTATCTGTTGGTAAGGGACAGGTCTAGAAGGAATATAAAACCTCCTACAAGATTTGGACATGCTGATAATGTGTATTTTGCTCTCCTTGTTGCTGAAGATATGGATGCTGAGGAACCAAAGGATTTCAGAAAGGCTATCACATGCAAAGATAAGAGAAAATGGCTAGGAGCTGTCCAGGAGAAATTGAACTCTCTTGAAAAGTACAAAACATGGATCATTGTAGACAAGCCAAACAACAAAATGCTTGTGGGATGCAAGTGGATTTTCAGGAGAAAATCAGAGGCTAAACCAGGTGGAGGAGTAAGGTACAAGGCCAGACTTGTGGCCAAGGGATTCACTCAAAAGGAAGGAGTGGATTATAATGAGATTTTTTCCCCAGTGGTCAAGCACAGTTCAATAAGGATTCTTCTTGCCATGGCTGCACAGTTTAGGATGCACTTGAACCAAATGGATGTCACTACTGCCTTCCTGCATGGGGAATTGAAAGAAACTATATACATGAAGGTGCTTGAAGGAGTACAAGTAGAAGGAAAATAAACTAAGGCTTGCATGCTCAAGAAGTCTTTATATGGCTTAAAGCAAAGTCCAAGGCAATGGTACTTAACGTTTGATCACTTCATGCATAGAATCAAATTCCAAAGGAGCAAGTTTGATAACTGTGTATACTTTAAGCATTCTCAGAAGTTTCATAGTTATCTTTTGCTTTATGTTGATGACATGTTAATAGCTAGCACTGAGTTGATAAGTATTGATCAAATCAAAGAGCAACTGAAATCTGAATTTGAGATGAAGGATCTTGGGATGGCAAGGAAGATGCTGGGAATGGAGATCATTAGAGAAGGTGATCAAGGCTCAGTTGTTCTCAGCCAAACTGAATACCTTAAGAAGGTGTTGATCAGATATCAAATGAATCAATCCAAGGCCACCTCAATCCCTATCCAACCTCAGATCAAGCTTCGCAAAGCTCAGTGTCCTCAGAGCAAGAAGGAGGAGGAGGAGATGGCCAGAATACCCTATGCTAATGCTATGGGGAGCACTATGTATGTAATGTTGTGTTGCAGGCTAGATTTGGCTCATGCCATGAGCTTGGTAAGCAGGTACATGGCAAATCCAGGAATGGTACATTGGAGTGCAGTGAAGTACATGTTAAGATATATAAATGGCTCATTGAGCAAATCTTAAGCTTCAGTAACAAGAGATGCACTGATGATGCTGTGATTGGCTATGTGGATGCTGATTTTGCCTCTAATCAAGGAAGTCTACTACAGGCTATGTTTTTACTTTGTTTGGCAGTGCAGTGAGTTGGAGGTCAGCTCAACAATCAATAGTTGTCTTATCATCTACTGAATCAGAGTTCATAGCCTTAACAGATGCTGCAAAGGACGCTGTTTGGATGAAAGGAATTCTAGAAGATTTGGCTTATTTCAGCAAAGTGTTACAGTGAATTGTGATAACTCAAGTGCCATACATTTAGCCAAACATCCAGGAATGCATGAGAAGACAAAGCATATAGATGTCAGGCTATACTTCATTAGAGATTTAGTGGAGAAACAAGTGCTGAAAGTGAAGAAAATTTCCACTAAAATCAATCCGGCTGATGCTTTTACGAAGGGGGTTCCACCATCGAAGTTTCAACTATGTATGGACTTGATTGGACTGAAAAGGAAGCCCTCAACTAATTCTACTTGAAGTGTGTTGCAGTGGAGTGATGCTTGCTCAGCCTAAGGTGGAGATTTGTGAAGAATAGACTAAGTTATGCATGGAGTTTGTAAAAGATTAAAACAACGGGTCTTTTACAACAGTTCTAAAAAGTGTTGTTAAATAAGTGTTGTTAAATGGGTTTGAAAAGCAAAGGCATTGGCGCGTTTCCACTTAAAGAAACGTGACACGCTGGCAGCGCTTTTGTTTCTGATTGGCTGGGAAGAAGCGCGTTTCTACTTATAGAAGCGCAATTCAGTTTTTGGAGCAATGACATGGATTGGCTTGGCGAATCGGGAAGCGACGCGTGGCGACAGTTATGTCTGTTAACTTGGATCACGAGCCAAGCAACAGAAATGAGCTACGGTTTTGGTTTCGAGGGTCCAGATTCAAGAGATCATATCTCACTCGTTTTTCAACGGATTTGAATGATTCTTTCTTCTATAAATAGCTTAGTTGTAGTTCTTTATGTCAATGTAATTCTCAGCTTTCGAGTTTATATGTAGAGAGAGAAATTAGAGAGCGAAAGAGGTTGTGTGTTTGTGTGATTCTTGATTGTAATCATTTGCGCTGTGTTTTCGATTCAATAAGAAAGATCCCTCCCCATTGTTCCCGTGGATGTAAGCAATTGCCGAACCACGTAAATCCCTCGTGTGTTGTTGTTTTATCTTTGATCTTGTTCTTGGTTTAGTTAGGATCAAAGTTAGGGTTTTCTCATCAAAGTATTGGATACATTCTTGAGTTCTTGGTTGATTCTCAAGTTGAATTGACACAAACTAGAGGTAGTCGAATGAAGAAGTTTGACAGTTAAGTTGCACATCACATCACGGAACATGAAGGAGACTATCACAGGAGGGACTGTACCGAATCTGGAAATTCGGTCCGTTCCTCTCGAAGATGAAATTTATCCCCCATTGTCTTGATTTCTAGAAAAAGTTATTTGATTGATTGGATTCGGTATGAGATCGAGAGGGTGGGGGGGGGGGGGGGGGGGGGGGAAGGAATTTGCAAGAAAAGAATGAAGAGAAGTAGTAATTTGCGGTGTATTATTAGGGTTAGGTTTTGATATGTTTTGCAATGTTATAAAGAATTTAAGATATTATACTGCAACTTTTAAATAAATGATTATTTTCGTGATTTGACATTTAATTTATTAATGTCGGGAATTACATAACATTTGATTTTTCATATGGCGTGACATATCTGTCAAACACGTGGACTCTGATCACCAAAAAATATTAATGTGATCTAAATTATAATAGTGAATAATAGGCGTGAGTATTAATTCACAATATCTGTAAAACTCCGTTTTTTTTTTTTTCTTTTTTGTCATTACCACTTTCTATTAGTGTATTTCCAATTAATACAAAGTTTGAAATTTGAATGTAGTATATAGAAATGAGTAATATAAATTGTGTTATATATGCCAAGATTACTTTAATCCCCCCCCCCCCCCTCCCCCCCAAAAAAAAAAATTGTATCCTGAATTTCTCTTCTTTTTGGCATTATTATACAGCAGTAGTGAAGGTAATTGTATATGTTACATCTATAAATTAATCAGCTAGCAAGAATTCCTTGAAGAAAAGAGAGAGAGAGAGAGAGAGAGAGAATTAAAGGTGGAAGATAAAAAGTAATATTTATTAATAATATTGAAATGATCACATTCCGAGAAAGGAAAATACAAATTGAAATATATAAAGACAAGAATGAAACAGATGAAATTATGTAATGAAAGTGAATCCAAATATTATGTGATTGGAATATCACACAATATACCATAATTATTGAAAAAGCAAGCATATGATATGAGAATCAAACACTTGTAATAAGGAGATAAAAAAGAGATCTAGTGAATTAATATTTAGAGTGGGGGTTTTCGTTTCTTAACCAACGGACCCAACAAACCCAAACCCCCCAACAAGTCATCGAGCAACCCCTTCTTCTTCTTCTCCGTTTTAGGAGGCACTGTGTCGGGCTGTTCGATTTTTGAAGCCACATCGGAATTGGCCGTCTGCAAGAGAGAGCGTGCGGCTTGGCTCTTATGGGAGAAGGCAACAATGG
Organism: Scutellaria baicalensis; assembly: GCA_005771605.1. NCBI lineage: Eukaryota > Viridiplantae > Streptophyta > Magnoliopsida > Lamiales > Lamiaceae > Scutellaria > Scutellaria baicalensis. The sequence goes on along the minus strand of CM016722.1, from coordinate 9,189,708 downwards.
CCAAAAGAATGAAAATGCATGCATACATCTTATTTGTCTTCATCATTAGTAATTGTCGACAAAATATATATGTATATATGAAGTGGAGGATGGAAACCATGTAATGATAATGCCATATTTATATACACTGGAGATGGCAAATTTTATTATATATGTATGGATTAATTTATAATATGCTTTATTCTCAATCAAATTAAAGATTTGGAGATCAATTTGCACGTCTTAAAGTCATGATGTGCCCATAACTTCACTCAATAATTATAGAAATGCCAACATGGCAACAACTATTGCTCCAAACATCAAACTTCCAATTAGTTAAAGTCGGATTAAAGTTGGGAAAAATGTGAACACAAATTAAAGGATCGAGCATTAGAAATCTTATAAAATTAATGGTTAAACTTTGGAAAGGCCCAAGTTAAAATCTCACCATATCTTTTGTGTTCGATGCAAGTTAATTTCCCTGGCCAATTGATCAAGATCTTTGCATTTGGCAACAATTTAGGAATGGGTTACTTGCAGTAAGCCCAACAAATTATGGAAGATCTCCATATTCACCATCAAACTCTTTTTATCGCACGATATATATAAATTATATGAGTTGGACATTTAACTCACTAAACTAATTCTCTAGTCACTTTTTCATCAGGTTTTAACACATGACTTGCCTGTGACTTCAAGTTTACAGCAACCCCACCATGCTATCAATGCTTTTGCACATAAACCATCGAACTTTTTTTTTTTTTTTTATAGAAAATGAGTTTTATGCACAGCGGAAATTCTTTTTTAAGGTTATGCTTCTTTTATGAAAACAATTAGTATGCTTATGATAGATATGCAGCAAGCAAAACAAATAAGCAAGATATAAGGTATGAATAGCAGAAAGCTAAACTAAATGATGGTCCCAAGTGGTAATAGTCTTAGAGAGGGGGGAGTGGAATAAGCCTACTCAATTTTCAAACATTTTCTTTTAAAACAAAATGATAAGTCACTTAGGCAGATAGCTAAATAGCTTACTGTCCTGAAGGTTACTGCTTGAGCAGTTACGTTCAGTGATCTTAGAGAAAATGAGTTTTATGCACAACGAAAATTCATTTGGCCAAAACTTCTTTTCTGAAAACAGTTGATATATGCTTATGAGAGTTATACAGTAGGTAAGACTAATAAGCAAGATATAAGATATAAACAACAGTAAGCTAAACAGAATAATAAACACATCGGTTTATAGAGGTTCAAGGGTGGAGTAATCCCTCTACGTCCTCTCTACTCCTTCACAAGGAGGAACTTTGGTAAGTAAACTAGTTAATTTACACAAGCCTCGCTTATACAACCTAAACCTAACAAGAACTGTCAGTCAATCCCACACAGGGTTACTGCACAGTGACCAAACTCAACTAGCCCACACAGAGCTCTTGTTCTTCTACTAAGAACGCAAATACTTGATCAGGAACAGCCTCCGATCAAGCAACTCCTATCAGTCTAAAGAAAATTAGTTTTTCCTTCAACAACATAGGTAGCAGGCTTAGAACGATGAGCTCTTTAAGCTGTAGATAGCTTGCTGCATGACTGGACTTGAAACTATCTGAATATAGAGATATGAACGATTTCAGTGCTTGAACGTTTTATTCATGAGAGTTTCTAGTTTCAAGTTTTTCAAGTTGGTCTGGTGACCATCAAGTCTCAATCTTCTTCTATTTATAGGTGAGGAGAATTTTGCCCGTTGGACAGAGCTTTCTTCTTGCAGCATGCATGGGGCGACGTCGCCTCTTTTGATTAGTCCGTACGGGGTTGTTGAGATCGTATGACTCTGTTACTGCAATCGCCATACTCAGTTATTATGTATGGTCAAGACAATTTCATAAATCTTCTCGTATATAAAATAATAAAATTGTGAAGCTAGTAGATATTATAATTCTGACTACATTATTGGAACTTTGATTTATAAAAATAAATAGTGACTATATATATACTTAATTTTTTTTTTTTCAAATTGTAAAGTAAGATATGAAACTTTAAACATAAATAAAAGTTTGATGTAGTGGGTGGTTCTATAACAATAAAGGGATTAAAAAGACTCATTACGATTGTTCTTACTAATATTTATAATACGTAAATCAATATCAATATCTAAATTAAAATAGAAGGAAAATAATTAGAATCTTAAACAATAAATTAATATTTTTACCATGCATATTAACAATAAACATATATTATTTGTCCCCTAATTTTGTGAAACATATACATGCATTCCTTTTTTTTATTAATTAATCTTATTAAATATAGAGGATGTCTGATTTTTTCTATTATATTATTAATTTGTCGAGTAAGCCCTGAATTTAAAACATGCATGTCTTTGTTAGGTAATTAGTATTTGATAAATAGTTTTGTAGAATTGAATATTGGGTTAAATTCAATTTTAGTCCATTTAATAAGTCACTGTCCAATTTTCGTCCACCATGGAAACGGTTTTCAATTTTAGTCCAATTAAGCAAAAAATCGTCACTATTTGGTCCATTTTTGTCACTATTTCGTCCACCATGGAAGCGATTTTCAATTTTAGTCCAATTAAGCCAAAAATAGACAAAATATATTTTCGTCCACTATGATAAATATATTTTTTCTATATAAATTATTTTTTACTTTATTTATTACATTTAATATATTTAAACCTGTGTATTACACGGGTCTTATACTAGTGTAAAGATGTATTTTCTACCATTAGAGATCGTAGAGAAATACGTTCGATTAAAGTATATCGAACAAATTGTGTTTGACTTTTTCTATTCGAACAAATGGTATTATGTTTGATCTGCACAAATCCAATGTATTTTCAACACATCTATTTGTGGGGAGGTATATGAAGGAACAAATTATGAGTGGATTGAGGAATGAAATGTTCTTGAGCATGTTAGGGGATTACACAACAAGTCTGTCCAGGATCAACATTTAAAACTAATAAAGAAGTTTGACAGTCAGTTGCACATCACATCATGGAACAGGTAGAAGACTATCACAGGTGGGACTGTACCGTATCCGGAAATTCAGAGTTACGAAGGTGTAGCTCAGGATACGTTCCTCTCGATGATGAAGCTTATCCCCCATTGTCTCAATTTGTAGAAAAATTGATTTGATTGATGGGATTTCGTATAAGATCTAGAGAGTAGAGGGGGGAAGGAAGATGACAAGAAAAGAATGAACGACAAAGAAAAAGAATGAAGAGAAGTAGTATTTTATGGTGTATTATTAGGGTTAGGTTTTGAATTAATTATTACAAATTGAAATACAAAGAGAAGAAGAATTAATGCAAATGAAGTGGTTACAAGAATGAAAAAGGTGATGAATTATGTAATGAAAGTGAATCCAAAAATTAATGTGATTGGAATATCACACAATATACCATAATTATTGAAAAAGCAAGCATATGATATGAGAATCAAACACTTGTAATAAGGAGATAAAAAAGAGATCTAGTGAATTAATATTTAGAGTGGGGGTTTTCGTTTCTTAACCAACGGACGTCCCAACAAAGCCCCCAACAAGCCACCGAGCACTGTGTCGGGCTGTTCGGAATTGGCCGTCTGCAAGAGAGAGCGTGCGGCTTGGCTCTCATGGGAGAAGGCAACAATGGCCAAAAGAATGAAAATGCATGCATACATCTTATTTGTCTTCATCATTAGTAGTAATTATCAACAAAATATGAAGTTGAGGATGGAAACCATGTAATCATAATGCCATATTTATATACACTGGAGATGGCAAATTTTATTATTATATATGTATGTATGGATTAATTTATAATATGCTTTATTCTCAATCAAATTAAAGATTTGGAGATCAATTTGCACGTCTTAAAGTCATGATGTGCCCATAACTTCACTCAATAATTATAGAAATGCCAACATGGCAACAACTATTGCTCCAAACATCAAACTTAATTCCAATTAGTTAAAGTCGAATTAAAGTTGGGAAAAATGTGAACACTAATTAAAGGATCGAGTGTTATAAATCTTGTGAAATTAATGGTTAAAATCTCACCATATCTTTTGTGTTCGATGCAAGTTAATTTCCCTGGCCAATTGATCAAGATCTTTGCATTTGGCAACAATTCAGGAATTAATGGGTTACTTGCAGTAAGCCCAACAAATTATGGAACATCTTCATATTCACCATCAAACTCTTTTTATCGCACGATATATATAAATTATATGAGTTGGACATTTAACTCACTAAACTAATTCTCTGGTCACTTTTTCATCAAGTTTTAACACATGACTTGCCTGTGACTTCAAGTTTACAGCAACCCCACCATGCTATCAATGCTTTTGCACATAAACCATCGTACTTTTTTTTTTATAAAAAATGAGTTTTATGCACAGCGGAAATTCTTTTTTAAGGTTATGCTTCTTTTATGAAAACAGTTAGTATGCTTATGATAGATATGCAGCAAGCAAAACAAATGAGCAAGATAGAAGGTATGAATAGCAGAAAGCTAAACAGAATGATGGTTCCAAGTGGTAATAGTCTTAGAGAGGGGGGAGTGGAATAAGCCTACTCAATTTTCAAACATTTTCTTTTAAAACAAAATGATAAGTCACTTAGGCAGATAGCTAAATAGCTTACTGTCCTGAAGGTTACTGCTTGAGCAGTTACCTTCAGTGATCTTAGAGAAAATGAGTTTTATGCACAACGAAAATTCATTTGGCCAAAACTTCTTTTCTGAAAACAGTTGATATATGCTTATGAGAGTTATACAGTAGGTAAGACTAATAAGCAAGATATAAGATATAAACAGCAGTAAGCTAAACAGAATAAAAAACACAGCGGTTTATAGAGGTTCAAGGGTGGAGTAATCCCTCCACGTCCTTTCTACTCCTTCACAAGGAGGAACTTTGGTAAGTAAACTGGTTGATTTACACAAGTCTCGCTTATACAACCTAAACCTAACAAGAACTGCCAGTTAATCCCACACAGGGTTACTGCACAGTGACCAAACTCAACTAGCCCATACAGAGCTCTTGTTCTTCTACTAAGAACGCAAATACTTGATCAGGAACAGCCTCCGATCAAGCAACTCCTATCAGTCTAAAGAAAAATAGTTTTTCCTTCAACAACATAGGTAGCAAGCTTAGAACGATGAGCTCTTTAAGCTGTAGATAGCTTGCTGCACGACTGGACTTGAAACTATCTGAATATAGAGATATGAACGATTTCAGTGCTTGAACGTTTGATTCATGAGAGTTTCTAGTTTCAAGTTTTTCAAGTTGGTCTGGTGACCATCAAGTCTCAGTCTTCTTCTTTTTATAGGTGATGAGAATTCTGCCCGTTGGACAGAGCTTTCTTCTTGCAGCATGCATGGGGCGACGTGACCTCTTCTGATTAGTCCGTACGGGGTTGTTGAGATCGTACGACTCTGTTACTGGAATCACCATACTCAGTCTGACATATCTTCAGACTCCTTCTTGCTTTATTACGTGGCATCATTTCATTGGATGACTTTGCGGCTATGCCTAACGTAAACCTCGTACACGTATTCCGAGGTAACTGCTTCCGAAAAGGTTGTTGATGCTTCCTGGTTCTTCAGTCGGCTTTTAGCTTACTTATCTCATATTCAGCTAGCAGACTTAGAATCCTTATGCAATGTGCGTCCAGTATCCTTTTCTAACAGCCTACTGTAGTGACTTCTATTTTTCCCATTTTAAGGCTTTCCTTTGCAGCAAGGTTTTCAAGCTTTAGTCTTGATCGTCCAGCCTCCTTATCCTACACTTAGAGTTTTTACACAGAATCTAAATACATAGGATCCTAGGCCTTAATCTATTACATGCGTTGTCTTCATCAAAATCTATACAATGTTCCTTACAATTTTCCTCTTTTTGATGATGACAAAACTCCTTTAAGAGGATCAAAGACTTATCAGATTTTATTTCAGAACATAAGCTTGAATCATAGCAAAAGTGATCAGCAAGATATATATAAAGAAGTAAGGTACCAGAGCAGAAACTAAGAATAAGTTCACAAGTAGTGAGCTTTTCAGAATATAAAGATGGTTTCATTGAGATGATAAAACATAAGGTACAAGGGAGAAATTAAAGAGCAGTAAGCAACAATCAGGAGTCAGAGACTTCAGGGTCTTTTTAACCATATGACTTTTGGTCTTCTTTCATTGTGAGAACCCTTCCACCAGTTCAGGATAGATTCCTAGTAAGTTGGCTCCATTACACTCTTTATCTCTGGAGTTTCATCGTACCTCAACCAAAAGTCCTCACAGAAGGGAATGATTTCACCTTTGTTCATGTGGCCTTTTAGTTTTATTTGAAGTGGAAGCATATCTCTGCTGGCAAGGTTTTTGAAATATTTGAGTTCCTCGCGATGATTTTTTCCTTTAATAAAGGTGGACTCCTTGCACAGCTTGATATAGTACTTTAGGTACTCGACTTGTTTGAAGGTCTCGATCTGCAGGTATGTTGGACAGTGAGTAGTAGGCAGATCGATTTTAGGAAGTTACCATATTTGGAATCTGGAGCTTCGATTATCTGGACTTCTATCCAGGAAGGTGAGTAGTGATTTCGGTGCATGCTTCTCATCAGTTGTGAGAGCTTCCAAGTCAGGTTACTTCTGAGAAGGGTAGAGGTTTGAAGGACTTTCTTTTGTCAGTTTCTCAATTTGAGCATCTGATGCTTTGCACAGTTCTTCAACTTTCCTCTTATTCTCCTCCCTTTCATCTACTCTTCTGCAAAGACCAGGATGAAATTCCAAGATAGCATCAGATTTCCTTTTGGTTGAGCTGCTATCCGGGCGTCCTCTGGAGCTTCCTCCATAGCCTTCTCCATCTTCTCCTGAATCCTTCCTTGGTAGAATAGCTAGCTGCCTGCAAGAAAAAGGATCATGCTGCTTCATTTGCTTGATCCTCTTTGCTGCATCTACCCCCTTTTTGTCATCATTATAGGCCGAGCATACTCCAAACCTTATCATTGAATGCATGCTGGTCAGAATGTCAGTATGATCCTATAAGGTTTTCTTTTGCTCTAACTGAGAATCGTCAATTTTCTTCAAGGTGGAAGACACAGATTTTTGCTCAAGCTCAATCTCTAGTAGCTTCTTCTCTTGTCCGTTGAGCTTCTCATTCAGGCTTTTGATGGTGTCGACAAGGATAGTGGATGGCTTCTGAGAACTGATAGATGCCTGAAGCTACGATAGAGTTGCATTTAGAGTGTCAACTACAAAGGGGGCTTTAAATCGATCCTTCTATGCTTCAGCTCTCATTTTTCGGCTAGCTTTGGTTAGGGATTTGCCAACATTTTCCACTGTTTTGAGCACGTCGTTAATGGACTTGTCGTTAGCATCCTGCATAGAAAGAGAAGGAGTTAGAGTATTGGATTTTTCAGCTCCGGTTGTACATTGTTCACTGGGTGCACCATCATCGCTGTTGGAGGATCTAGTCAGTTTCCATTCTTCAGTATTCGCCACCTCATCTGCTGATTTCTCCACATAAGCAGCTCCCAATACTACATCCTGAGGGACATCTCACCTCCAGGCCTGCATCCTCCTTATTTCTTTTTCAGAAGGCCCTTTCTCCAAAGGCACCTCCTTAACTTTTGTCTGTTTCATCGAAGTTTCTAAGTTGGTAGACTCCTCAACAGTAGGCTCTTTAGGAACATCCTCTTTAGCTGTAGGCTCTGTTTGAGCAGCTTGTACCATTGGAATTTCTTCAACAGCAGGCTCTATGTTAGCAGTCTGTCCTGTTAAGGCCTCCTCTTGAATCATCTCACCATGATTCGCAGGGTCCTCAGAAATTACTCCCTCCATCTCTATTGGAGTAATTTCCTCAGTCGACTTATCAACCTCCATTAGTGCCTGATCATCTGAGGGTACTGGCACAGAGGTTACTCCTTCAACAATTGCTGCTTCAAGCGTTTCTTCTAGTACGGCAGCAACCGCAAGTACTTCCAACTTTTCAGCCTCCGGAGTAGTTGGTGGCTCTATCCTCGGCGATTCAACTTTCACGAGGATGGAAGGAGCATCTTGATGAACAGTGTGCTGGTCCCAAGTGGTAGTAGGCTTAGAGGGGGGGGGGGTGAATAAGCCTACTTATTTTTCAAACCTTTTCTTTTTGTTCATAAAGACTTACATCCAGAAGCAGTAACCTGCAGTAACCTTTTGGGAGATTACTTTAGGTATTATAAGAGTTCTGTTGCGGAAGCTTTCTTTCATTGAAAACATAAGAATAGAAGATGTGCATCTAATATAGGATATGTATATAGAACAGTAAGCACAGACAAACGCATAGATATACAGAGGTTCGAAGATGAAGTAATCCTTCTACATCCTCTCTGCCTTTTCTCAAGAGGAAACATTTGTTAATCTTGTTGATTTACATAACCCTTATCTATTACAACACAGACTTAAAAAGTAAGTAGCAAGCCTCCTCATAGCTGCTCACAGCTGTTTGCCTACCTTCCTAACTAACCCACATAGGATCCTATCTGACCCACTCAGGATCCTTACTTCCGTCTATAGAAAGCGAACAGCTTATCAGGAACCTAGTCCCAACTAAGCACTCTGAGACAGTCTTTAAAAGGTTTGTCTTCCTCTTCAACTGGATGCAGCAAGCTTTAGCTTCTTTTGCAGGTTGCTCTTCTGTAGCTTGCTGCAGGACTGAGTAATTGAGTATTCTAGCGTTTCTGGGGTTTAGAGTGTCTGAGCTTTATACTCTTCTTTTGATCTTTTTATACACTCTTTGCTCTCTACTTCTCTTCTCTGCGCTCTCTCTTGTGCTCTTCTCTTCTATCTTCTCTTTTATTCTCAATCTTCAGTCTTCTTCTACTTATAAATTATGAAATCTGCCCATTAAAGGTGGGTAGGTTTCCAGCATTAAATGCACCGTTCTTCTTCTGATACACATCAGCTTTTCACTTTCCATGTGTCTTTATTTGATTGGCTCCATTCCTTTTCTCTCTACCGGTTACTTGTAGTTTCCTTCCCAAGCTTGTTTTGTAGCTTCCTTTTTGGCCTCGCTCTGTCAGATGGCTTGAAGCTTCTGTAGCTTGCTGTTTGCAATATGCTGTGGCATGGTCTCTTTCAGGTAGCTTTCTGTCAGGAAGCTTGAGTCTTCGGTAGCTTGCTGCTTTGCAGTATGTTTAGGTATAGTCTCTTCCAGGTAGCTTCATGCAGTAAGCAGTATCATTTTTAGTCTTCCAGATTTCTTTCACCATTCTCTTCAGTATCCTTCCTCTGAAGCTTTCTCTGTCGTATCTTTCTGCAGTAACCTCGTTGCAGTAACCTTACAAGTTAGGTTATGCTTTATAGATTGAGATTACTATTCTATGGTTTTGTCTCATCAAAACATACTTCAATATGTTCTAACAATTTTCCCCCTTTTGGATGATGACAAAACCTTTTGCAGATAAGATCTAAAGTTCATAATCAATTAAGCACAGAACTCTCTCTACAGTAACCATGGGCTGTAAAGATAGTCTAAGCTTTTGAAAGAAAACTAACCAAGAAGGACTCATACTTGTATGAGTACCAATATATGATAGTTGTTATGCAGGTACATCTGACAAAGAGTTAGTAAATTTAGGGGGAACCATTGACAAAATGAAAAACTCTGACTATAGTATGCTGAACATTCGGCTACTGGATACTAGGTTATGGGATAATAGGACGTTGCACACCTAGACTCTAGATACCAAGCTACTGGATGCTAAGCTACTAGAAATCAAGAGCACTTGTCATTAAGTCAATAGAAAAGGTAGGAGGACTCAAAACGAATAGATAACATTCTGATGAAGAGAAACACTAGATACCAGGACATTGAATACTAGGTCGTTGGATAGCAGGATGTTGGACATCAGGATGCTAGATACCAGGCTGATTAGAAATTAGGTCGCTGGGTGGTAGGACGCTAGATATCAGGATGCTAGATACCAGGGGCTGGAAACTAGATCGCTGAACACTAGGTCGCTGGGCAACAGGACGCTAAATTCCAGGAAGCTGGACACTAGATCGCTGAACACCAGGTCGCTGGGTATCAGGATGCTAGACATCAATGTATTGGATACTAGGTTACTTGACATCAGAATTTATCATCATGACACTGGATAAAGGGATCTCTTGGATGTTACAAGTCAAAAGCAGTTACTTAGGAAATATTTATTGGTAACATGCGTACATTTAAAGGAGATCACCTTTTCCAGATATAGACTACCTTTTCTAAACCCTAAAAGAATTCCAGTAGTGCGATTAGAAGAATCCAAAGGTGGAGATCAAGTAGTTGACCACGTCATCTCAAACAAAGGAGAAAAGACATAAAGCTGTGGAAACTGTCAACACCTTTATTGGAAACCGGCGAAGCAGTTAATGAGATCTCAGAAGATCCAACTGCAACAGGGAGTATCTATATCCCTATAAATACATGCACTCTTATTCTTCATAAAGCACAAAAAAATATCCTCTCCATTTCTGTCATCCTTATGTTCATCATGGAACCCGATTGTTGGAAACCCTTCTCTTCATTCCTTCCAAAAGACACATTCTCTGCAAATAATCAACCAAGCACACCCCAAATCTCATACAATCACTCTTCACATTTGACACTAGCTAAGCATACCCTTCTCAGAAGAGTTGATCTTCTAGCCTTCAACTCCCATCTCACCAGCAAGAACTTGCAATCAAGTTCTTTTCGTTAAGGTCGGAGGATAGAGCTAAGGACCCCACTCCAGTGGCCTAAGTGCGTCATCTCTGTTGATGATGCCAAAAAGAGGGAAGAAACTGCGAAGGGTCATGGAAGATCAAAAGACTTCCAGGGGTGGAGGAAAAGAGATTTCACCCCTTTTATGAGGTGAATTCTCTTTTGAGATGCAAGAGAATTAGAAGGAAGGATAGTTGGAGGGATGAGTGGAGATTGAAGGAGAAGGAAAGGTGGCAGTAAGCTACTAGCGTTTGAACTTCTCTGCTTCTTTACACACTTTTCTCCACACGAATTCCTTCTCTCTCTAGCATCGCCTCTCACACCTCCCAATAGCTCTCCCCTCTAGTTGAAGAGAAGAAACCACTGGGAGCAGATGACTGCATTAAGTGAGGGGGAAGGAAAGCAGAAAGAGAAAGGAGCCATCAACAAACAAAAAGGGAAAAGAAAGATAGGAAAGAGTAAGAAAAATAGAAGAATGAATTTATATAGGATATTTATTGTACTCTGCTTACTGTATTGTAATGTACATGTTTTATCTTAATGAAATGTCTTATGTTCTTCAAAATTGCTTATTCTTATGCACTTTCTTTTAGACTTATATGTGATTTGTGTATGAAAGTAGTATGCCCGTTTGTGTCATGCTTTAAATATGCTTTCTGTGCTTAAGAGATTATACACTTTTGATCTTCTGTAAAGGTTTAGTCATCATCAAAAAGGGGGAAATTGTTGGATATATTTATAGAATGTTTTGATGAGACAAATCCTTAAAGTAACTCTAAAGCATAACCAATCTTAGGATAGGTTACTGCAATAGAGTTACTGTAGAGGATTAAAAAGGATCAGAGAATATGTCGAAGGAAGGATATTGAAGAGAATGGTTATAAAGAATCGGATGAACTAATAAGGATGCTATTGACTTCAGGAAGCTACTGGAAGGGACCTCGCCAAAGCAGAACACAGCGGGACAGGAAGCTACCTGGAATACCATGCCGAAAGCATACTACAGAGGGCGGCATGCTACAAAAGCCTCGAGCCACCCGAAGGAACAAGCAGGAAGCTCTAGAGTGAAATAAGAGGAGGGAGCTACAAAGAGACATGGGCAGAAAGTCAAAGTTACTGGTAGACATAAGAAGTTACTGGTAGAGAGAAAAGAGAAGAGGAGCCAATCGGGAGAAGACACGTGGAAAGCGAAAAACTTGCGTATGTCAGGAGTGCGGCGTAGAAATGATGGAAATATGTCTACCTTCGATGGACAGATTTCACACCCTATAAAGAGGAGGACTGAAGATTGAAAATGTGTGTGAGAGAGAGCACACCCAGAAAGAGAGTGTGTGGTAGAGAGAAGAAGTGAGCACATCAGAATATCCAAGCTCACAGAGAGAAGCGCAAAAGAAAGAGAGAAGAGCTTAAAAGAGAGAAACACAGAAAAGGGGGAAATCTAGAGAAGAAGAGAGTGTTCAAGTAGATCATATGAAAAGAAGAAGAGCTCGAACACTCCACACCCCAAGAAGGCGCACACCCAATCTACCAGTCATGCAGCAAGCTTCAGCAGATCTGTCTACAAACGAAGGCCAAGCTTGCTGCACCAAGTTGAAGATGAAGGAGATAAACCTCTCTAAAAGGTTATCTCGGAGTACTCAGTGCGAGGAGTAATGTCCTACTGAGTTTACCACTTTTTAGGAGAGAAAGTGAGGACCCTGGGTGGGTAGAGTAGGATCCTGTGTGGATCAGGGAAAGTAGGCAAGTATTTGTGTTAAAGGCTTGCTACTTACTTGTTAAGGGTGGGTTGTAATAGATAGGTCTATGTAAATCAACCAACTTAACAAAGGTTCCCTCCTATGTGGAGGAAGAGAGGACGTATAAGGATTACTCCACCTTTGAACCTCTATACATGCTTGCATCTTTATCTGCCTTCTGCATTACATATATTCTCTCTAATAAGCTACACATCTTCTACTCGGCTCAGTATTAAAATCTTCCGCAAACCACTCTAATCAGTAACCTCCCAAAAGGTTACTGATCTTAGAAGTGAGCTGAAAGAGTTAGAAGAAAAGTTTGAAAAGAAGGTACACTTATTTACCCCCCCCCCCCTCTAAGCATACCTACAGTAGTTTTGGGACCAATAACCTCTTTTCCAGTGACTTGATGATAAGTGCCTTGATTGTCCAGTAACCTAGTATCCAGAAGTTTGGTGTCTAACGTCCTGGTATGCAGTGACCCGGTGTTCAGCGACCTAGTATCCAACAACCTGGTATCTAGCGTCCTGATATCGAGCGACATGTTATCCAGTTACCTAGTATCCAGTAGCCTGGTTTCTAGCGTCCTGTTTTCAGAACTTCATTTTTCCTTAACTTCGTCAAGTCTTTCCCCCTGGATACAATAGCCTATTGTCTGAGGTGGGGTGACCTTCTTTTAGAATTTTCAGCTTCCTATGGCAATCACATCTTGCTTCTGTTGTTTGGTTTTCTCTTGGTGTTTGCTTCCTGTTGATTTAGTCGAGATATGATTCATGAAGCCTGCTTTATTTCATGTATAACATTTCTTAGCCATGAGATCTTTCTTCTCGGTTGTTCAAAGGTCTTAATATTGTTTCTTGTAGCCTTCTGTCAGAGGTACCTGTAGAACGAGTATCCTTACATAGGTACCTATATGAGTATAGGTCCTTTTGGGTTAGTTTTCTTTTAGGAACCCAAACTTTCCTTACAACAGGTAGTTGTTGTAGAGATAGTTTGCTCCTTTAAGATTTTTGTCAGTAAGCATAAGATAAATGCGAGATTGTGTGTGTACAGGTGTTTTACTTAATGTATTTTTTTTAGAGTAGGTAAATATAGGATACAATAAGTAAACATGATATCAGCAAGGTTGACAGTTTTCTTCCCTTTTAGAGTTGTTGTTGTCTGTTTGGTTTCTTCAGAGAATGTTGTTGCAGACATCTTACAACATACTCATATCCATAAGGTTCTATCAATGTTTTATATCCCTTGCCACCTGATTTACCTTGATTTGTACTATAAGTTCCCTCTTACTCTATGATTATTTCTTTAAGATGCAGTGTTACTTTTAGTATGTATAAAGTTTCAGTATGAGTAGGTGAAGCTTTCTTAATCAACATATAGGCTTCTCTTCTCATATATAAATTAAGTGACCATAATTTTTCAAGCCTATTATCTTTTGCCCTCAGATCACTCTTATTTGAGCTGAAGATTCTTTTCTTTGGCTTTCTTGAATAATCGCTCAGGGTCACTTAAACTTTTAGCCAGATAGTGATAATTGGAGCTAATCATGACATAGAATATAATTGAGCAAACATTTAGAAAAAGATACCTTGTCATCGTTATTGTCTTTTTACGAGTTGGCTTACTGAGTAGACTCTTGCTTCCTTTTGAAGTATGAGCTTTTTGATGGAGTGTGCTTCTCATCTTACTTCTTTGCTAGACTTCTTCAGCACTTTCTTTCAAGGTTATTTGTCTGCTCATTGCTGTCGTTTAGAGGCTCCTGTATGATCCATACTCCCAGCTTTGCATTGTAGTAGCTTCCCTTTATCCAAGTTTCGTATTTAGCAGCTTGTTTGACTTGTTGAACTGTTCCGCCCTTTTTCTAAGTAGAAGCTTGCTCCTAATGCACAACTTCCTGCTAAGTAGCCTGTTTCTCGAGCACAGCGTGCTGTTCACCAGCTTCCTGCTCGCGAGCAACTTTTCTCCATAACTCAGTCTGCTCTTCAATTTTCTTCTTAGCCGCTGTTGTCTTCACATCAGTCATACTCTTCAAAGAAGACAATAAATTTTTCTGATCTATGATGTGAGGGAGAAGGAGATATATATATTCAATGATTTTCAATGATGGGATCTAGATTGATCAATTAGATCAGACGTTTCATCCAATCTGCTCTGATACCACTTGTTGGTCCAAAGTGGTAGTAGGCTTAGAGGGGGGGGGGGGATGAATAAGCCTACTCAATTTTCGAACTTTTTCTTTTTCTTTATAAAGACTTACATCCAGAAGTAGTAACCTGCAGTAACCTTTTGGGAGGTTATTTTAAGTATTATCAGAGTTCTGTTGCAGAAGCTTTCTTTCATTGAAAACATAAGAATAGAAAATGTGCATCTAATATAGGATATACATATAGAACAGTAAGCACAAACAAACATATAGATATAAGAGGTTCGAAGGTGAAGTAATCCTTCTACATCCTCTCTGCCTCTTCTTAAGAGGGAACATTTGTTAATCTTGTTGATTTACATAGTTCTATTTATTACAACGCTGACTTAACAAGTAAGTAGCAAGCCTTCTCATAATTGTTCACAGCTGCTTGCCTACCTTCCTAACTGACCCACACAGGATCGTATCTGACCCACTCAGGATCCATACTTCATTCTATAGAAAGCGAACATCTTATCAGGAACCTAGTCCTAACTAAGCACTTCGAGACAGTCCTTAAAAGTTTTGTCTTCTTCTTCAATTGGATGCAGCAAGCTTTGGCTTCTTTTGCAGGTTGCTCTGCTGTAGCTTGCTGCAGGACTCAGTGACTGAGTATTCTAGCGTTTTTAGGGTTTAGAGTGTTTGAGTTTTATACTTTTCTTTTGATCTTTTTATACACTCTTTGCTCTCCACTTCTCTTCTCTGCGCTCTCTCTTACGCTCTTTTATTCTCTATTCTCTTTTATTCTTAGTCTTCAGTGTTCTTCTACTTATAGATTAGGAAATCTGCCCATTGAAGGTGGGTAGGTTTCCAACAATAAATGCGCCGTTCTTCTTCTGATACATGCCAGCTTTTCATTTTCCACATGTCTTTATTTTTGTTTGGCTCCATTCCTTTTCTCTCTACCGGTAACTTGTAGCTTTCTTTCCATTCTTGCTTTGTAGCTTACTTCTTGACCTCGGTCTGTAAGATGGCTTGAAGCTTCTGTAGCTTGTTGCTATGCAGTATGCTGTGGCATGGTCTCTTCCAGGTAGCTTTATGGCAGATAGCTTGAGTCTTCGGTAGCTTGCTATTTTGCAGTATGCTCAGGCATAGTCTCTTCCAAGTAGCTTCCTGCAGTAAGCAATATCCTTTTTAGTCTACCAGATTCCT
This sequence comes from Scutellaria baicalensis, assembly GCA_005771605.1. NCBI lineage: Eukaryota > Viridiplantae > Streptophyta > Magnoliopsida > Lamiales > Lamiaceae > Scutellaria > Scutellaria baicalensis. The sequence goes on along the minus strand of CM016722.1, from coordinate 9,173,954 downwards.
TTCACCATTCTATTCAGTATCCTTCCTCTAAAGCTTTCTCTGTTGTATCTTTCTGCAGTAACCTTATAAGTTAGGTTATGCTTTATAGATTGAGGGTTACTATTCTATGGTTTTGTCTCATCAAAACATACTTAAATATGTTCTAACACAGTGATAGTTCCTGCGACACCTGAGCCTTCCACCTCCTCATCAGGAAGGGTCTCGATGTCCACCAGTTGACTGAATGCCCTGCTGGATTCATCTTTAGATACTGCTGGTGAAGGGATCTCTGACTTATTGGCTTAATAGCTAGAGGTTGCTCACAGCTTGTTGCTCCACAGGAGGAACCTTCACCTGGCTAGATGGGCAGGGGCCTATGCCTCATCCTTGTTTCCACTAGACTGGCATCCAAAACTAATTCTTACATCCTTTCATATGCTTCATCTACCCCAAATGTCTTTGCTTGCTTTTCTGCGAAGCCTACATCATCGTCGGCTTTAACCTGATCTGTTGGTCCCAAATACGATGGTAGTAGGCTTAGAGGGGGGGTGAATAAGCCTACTATAAATTCAAACTTTTTCTTCATCTCAGATGGCTTTGGTCAATAGACAATAACCTTTTGGGAGGGTGTAAGGAAAATTGTATAGATTTTTATTAAGACAAAACATGTAATAGATTAAGACTTAGGATCCTATGTATTTAGATTCTATTGTAAATTCTCTAGTATAGGATCAAGAGGCTTGATGATCAAAACTGAAGCGTGAGGACCTTACTGCATAAGAAATACCTTAAAGATTAAATAAAGTATAAGTCAATGAAGTAGACAACTTGGAAAGGTTATTGGACGCTCACTGCACAAGGATGCGGAACCAGGAAACATCAGCAAACTGCTCGGAAGCGGTTACCTCGAAGTACGTGTACAAGGTTTACGTTAGGCACAACCACAAACGCATCCAATCAGGAGATGCCACGTAATAAAGCAAAAAGCAAGTCTGAAGAAATGTCAGACTAGGTATGGCGATTGCAGCAACAGACGTACAATCTCGACAACTATGTACGGATCAATCAAAAGAAAAAGCTACATTGTCTCAAACATGCTGCAAGGAGGAAGCTCTCTCTAACGGGCAGATTTCTCCCTCGCCTATAAATAGAAGAAGATTGGAACTTGAAGACTACTTGAAACCTGAACGCACAATCTCTTAATCCTTAGAAGTTTCAAGTCCAGTCTAGCAGCAAGCTATCTTTAGTTTAAAGAGCTCATCATTCTAAGCTTGCTGCCTGTGTTGTTAAAATAAAATTCATCTTTCGTAGACTGTTAGGCGTTGCTTGATCAGAGGCTATTCCTGATAAAGTATTTACGTTCTTTGTAGAAAGAACAAGAGCTCTGTGTGGGCTAGATGAGTTTGGTCACTGTGCAGCAACCCTGTGTGGGATAGACTGGTAGTTCTTATTAAGTTTAGGTTGTCTAAGCGAGTCTTGTGTAAATCAACCGTTTGACCTAACAAAGTTCCTCCTTGAGAAGAAGAAGAGAGGATGTAGAGGGATTACTCCACCCTTGAACCTCTGTATAGCCATGCGTCTATATGTGCTTACAGCTTTATCTGCATACTCTATGATAAGTTGCACATCTTCTATATTTGGCGTTATCAATGAGAGAAAGCTTTCGCAACCACTCTGATCAGTAACCTCCCAAAAGGTTACTGATTCTGGAACTAAGCCTTCAGAAGTAGAAAAAGTTTGAAAATTTAGTAGGTTTATTCACCCCCCCCCCCCACTTCTCTAAGCCTACTACCAGCAGTTTTGGGACCAACAGAGGTTACTGATCAGAGTTATATGTGGAAGCTTTTTCTCCTATAAAGACCAATTATGCAAGACATGCATCTAACATAAGGTATGCATATAGAGCAGTAAGCATAAATAGATGTATAGATATACAGAGGTTCGAAGGTGGAGTAATCATTCTATATCCTCTCTGCCTCTTCTCAAGAGGGAACTTTTGTTAAGCTAGTTGATTTACATAGCCCTATCTATTACAACCCTCACTTAATAAGTAAGTAACAAGCTTACACGTAGCTGCTCACAGCTGCTTGCCTATTTTCCCAACTGACCCACGCAGGATCCTACCCAACCCACAAAGGGTCCTCACTTTCTTCTTTAGAAAGTGGACAACATAGCAGGACTTGGTTCCTTGCACTAAGCACTCCAAGACAGTCCTTAAAAGGTTTGTCTTCTTCTTTTTCAACTGGAGGCAGCAAGCTTAGGCTTTTTTTGCAGGTTGATCAGCTGAAGCAGCTTGCTACCGGACTGACCGACTAAGTATGCGTCTTGGGGAATAGAGTGTTTGAGCTTTTCTTCTCTTCTTCTTATCTTTTGAACAATCTTTTCTTTGTTTGGTCTTCCCCCTCTATTTGAGCTCTCTCAGTATTTTTTCTTCTTCTATTCTTTTCAGCGCTCTTTTTTCTCTTGCATGCTACTTGTTTGCACACTTTGTGCTTCTCTCTTTTGCATGCATTTCTCTATGTTGGAAATGATGAAGTATGTTTTGATGAGACAAAACCTTAAGTAACTCTAACAAGCATAACCAATCTAAGGATAGGTTACTACAACAAAGTTACTGTAGAAGATTAAAAGAACAGAGAAAAGTGTCAAAGGAAGGATACTGAAGAGAATAGTGGAAAAGAATAAGGTGAACTAATTAGGATACTAATGACTACAGGAAGCTACTGGAAAGGACCTCGCAGCAGCAGAATACAGCGAGACATGAAGCTACCTGAGAGACCATGCCGAAAGCATACTGCAGGAGCAACATGCTACAGAAGCCTCAAGCCACCTGAAGGAGCAAGCCAGAGAAGGAAGCTCCAGAGTGAAGCAAGAGGAGGAAGCTACAAAACAGGGATGGGTAGAAAGTCAAAAGTTGCTGGTAGACACATGAAGTTACCGGTAGAGAGCAGAGAAGAGGAGCCAGTCAGAAGAAGACATGTGGAAAGCGAAAAGCTGGCGTGTGTCAGGAGTGCAGGACATTTATAGTTTAGGAAGCCTACCTACCTCCAACGGGCAGATTTCCTAATCTATAAATAAGAAGAAGACTGATGAAAAGAAAAAGGGAGAAGTGTGTGCAAGAGACAAGATAGTGAGCACAACATAATATACAAGCTCACAGAGAGAAGCGTAAAAAGAAGAGCTCAACAGAGAGAAGGCTCATAAGAAGAAAGCGCAGAGAGAGGGGAAGATAATAGAAGAAAAAGAGAGTGTTCAGAAGAGCAGTAGAAAAGAAGAAAAGCTCGAACAATTCACACCCCAAAGACGCACACTCAATCAGTTAGTCCGGCAGCAAGCTTCAGCAGATCAATCTGCAAACGAAGGCCAAGCTTGCTGCCCCCAGTTGAAGAAGAAGACAAACTCCTTCTAAAGGACTGTCTTGGAGTACTTAGTGTGAGGAGTAGAGTTCTGCTGACTTTTCCACTTTCTATGAGAGAAAGTGAAGACCCTGGGTGGGTAGAATAGGATCTTGTGTGGGTCAGTGGGAAAGTAGGCAAGCATCTGTGTGAAGGCTTGCTACTTATTTGTTAAGTGAGGGTTGTAATAGATAGGTCTTTGTAAATCAACTAGCTTAATAAAGGTTCCCTCTTGAGAAGAGGCAAAGAGGACGTAGAAGGATTACTCCACCTTCGAACCTCTATATATCGATGCATCTCTATGTGCTTATTCTTTACCTGCATGATAAGCTGCACATCTTCTATACTTGGCTCTGTAATAAGAGAAAAGCTTCCGCAACCACTCTGATCAGTAACATCCTAAAAGGTTACTGATTCTAGAAAAGAGCCAATAGAAGAAGAAAAGTTTGTAAATACAGTAGGCTTATTCACCCTCCTCTAAGCCTACTACCAGTAGGTTTCAGACCAACAAGTGGTATCAGAGCAGGTGGATTATTCATCCAAGCTCACCGCTCAATCTGATACCAACGAGTGGTATCAGAGCAGGTGGATGAAACAAAAGATCTAATCGATCTATCCAGATCCCATCTGTAAAAAGTCTCTCTCAAGAAAAATTCTCTCTCTCTCTCTCTCTCTCTCTTCTCCTCACATCAAAGATCATTTCATTGCCTTTTATTTTAAAAAGGGATATGATTGATGTGAAGACAACTAGCAGCTAAAAGATACAGAAAATCAAGCTGAGTTGTGAAGAAAAGCTACTCGAGGATCAAACTACGAAGAAGGAAGCCGTGCACAAGAAGCAGGATTCTACCTATCACAGAGTAGACCAACACGGAGCAGATCAACAAGGAAGACATGTTGCTGAGCATGAAGAAGAAGCTGATACAAAGTGAAGCTGGGAAGTATGGACCATACTAAAGCTTCAAGTCTACAGCAACGGGCAAGCAAGCAACCTTGGAGGAAAATGTGGAGGATGTCAAGCAAAGAAGAGAGAATAGAAGCTCACTCCATCAAAGAAACCATTCCCAGACGGAAGCAGAGAATGAAAGAGGAACTACTCTTTTAACCAAAGGAACAACAATGACCAGGTACCTCGTTCCACCTTATTCTTATATTTTTGGTCTAGCTTATCTTTATCCTGTTGAGGATCTCGAGTGACTATATATCAAATTTATAGGCTTAAAAATCATTGTCACTTGACATGAAAATGAGAAGGAAGCCTGCATATTTATTTTCATATTAGAACGCTTCACATTCTCATGCAAACCTCATAGTTACCCGAAATAGTACTGATAAGTTACCCCACATCTTAATAGATAGAATCATATAGTAAGGGGGAACTTCTAGTACAAATCAAGGTAACTTAGTAGACAAAAAGAGCCAAAATCTTTGAAGAAACCCAAATACGGGTATGCTGAAAAAATGTCTGGAACAAATTGACATTCCCTAAGGGAACCAAGCAGAACAACAACTCCAATTAGAAAGAAAATTTGTCTACATTACTGGTATCTTAGTTTATCATTTCCATATCTGAAAGAGTTCATACTCTAAAGAAATACAGTAAGCACATACCTGCACACACTATCTTGTTGCTCTTCAATTTTAGGTCTTAAATGAATTAAACTCTCACTATAGCAACCAAGGGCTGTAAGGAAAGTCTAAATTCCTAAAAGTAATTTAACACAGAAGGACTCATACTTATGTGAGTACCTATACAAGAAAACTCGATTTTGCAGGCACCTCTGATCAAAGGTTATTGAATTCAGGGGAAATTTGTGACGAAATGCCAAGCTCTGACTACAGGACGCTAGACACCAGGTGGCTGGATAAGGTCGCTGCAAAGCAGGACGCTGATAATCAGGAAGCGAGACACCAGATGGATGGATACTAGGTCGCTGAATATCAGATCGCTGCACACCAGGACGCTAGACTCCGAGCTACTGGATACTAGGTTGCTGGACATCAGAACTTGTCATCAAGTCATTACTAAATGATGGAAAGGACTCCTTGATATCAAGAAACAAGATAAAGTTCTGACAATAGAACGCTAGATACCAGGACGTTGGATACTAGATCGTTGTATAACAGGACGCTGGACATCAGGATGCTAGATACCAGGCTGACTGGAAATTAGGTCGCTGGATGAAAGGATGCTAGATATCAGGATGCTAGATACCGGATGCTGGATACTAGATCGCTGAACACTAGGTCGCTGGGCACCAGGACGCTAAACACCAAGATGTTGGACACTAGATCGCTGAACACTAGGTTGCTGTGTATCAGGAGACACAAACATACTGGATACTAGGTTGCTAGACATCAGAACTTAACATCAAGTCACTAGACAAAGCGATCACTTGGAGGTTACAAATCAGAGCACTTACTGAAGATTTTCTTGGTAACGTGCATACATAAAAAGTTGATCACCTTTCCAGAAATAGACTACCTTTTCAGAACCCTAGAAGGATCTCAGCCGTGCGATCAGAAAAATCAAAAGGTGGAGATCAGCTGTTGACCACACACTCAAGCAAATCAACTCATGCAGAGGAGAAAAGAAATAAAGTTGTAGAAACTGCCAACACCTTTATTGGAAACCGACATGCTACTAGAAAAATTTGCTACAACTACATTAATTTTGTGACATTTAAAAATAAATGTCTAGATAGGGGTCCATTTAAGACATTTTATTAACTGGTATCTATTAAGACACTATGACTACAAAAATAATAACCTTAATAAGGCACTACAAGTTACATGTATTATATTAATATCTACTACAACTTAATAATAACCTTATTCTTTTAACAATTTATTTAGTAATGCTATTATTAAGACACTAAAGTAAAATGCCTCTATAAATTTAATTAAAGTTAAAACCTCTATTAATTAATTAATTGACTAATTCTCGACTACCAACTCCACACCCCATTCACCACTCCCCAACCCACTATCCTACTGCTGCCAACCTACATATACTCACTAAAGATCTCAAATTGTGTATTTGGTAAAATTGAGTAAGCAATTCCTTTCGATTTCAATTCCAGTTTTTTTTGCATAATAGGAGATGAATTATATGGATTGCCAACATTTTATTCGATTAGGGAAAATTAATTGACATGGTTTTGATCTGTGAATAAACTTTAAGGGTTTAGTTGTTAAATGTTCATTGAATTTTCTGTGATGATGTTCATGTGTTCCATTATTTCATTCTCTTTTGTTTCTTTCGAATTTTTAGGTTATAGGAGTAGATGATAAATTCTTGAAATTTTATAAATGCTAGGACTCTTCTTATCTTGTGCGACCATATGATTCTCGTTTCTCTTCTAATTATTGTTAAAATTGCTAGAAGTTTCCATCAATTTGGCAATTGTTGCTCTGCAAAACAACCACAACAAGGTATCTTTTATCTTTATTTTTTTATTTTCTCTGTTTGCTTTCCGATTAATTTTTCACGGATAAGAGATTTTTTTTGTGTATTGGCTTATTTTTTTCAGCATGTCAATGTGTGTCTATCTCATTAATTTAATGAAGAGAAAATGAGGTACATTATGATTAGATTTATTTTATTAACTTGCATCTTATGTGTACCCTTCTGCATTTGATTGTTTACGCGAGTGTTTTCGATAACTTGCAATTCAATTTTAATAATGCTCATAATATGCTTATTTTTTGAAGTTTATGGAGGCCACGAATGTAAGCAGAGATAAAGAAAAAAGGTGTACAAGGTCACGGTTAGATGTGGATAAATTTAAAAGAAGTTTAGAGGTTCAAACTTGCTGGCGATCCTCGATTTTGCATCTGATTTGTGTAGTAGCTAGCTAGTTTTAGTATTATGTAATACTTGTCAAATGTAAAATATTCTTAATTTTTGCATTTTATGTTTTTAATTGTTTATGGAATGATTTCAAGAAGAATTTGATATGGATTGCAATTTTTTTATTCAACTTTGCATTATATTAAAACCATTTATATAAACATTGTTATGGAATAAAATGTTATCTATAGCTTTAAAAAAATTAACTAAGATGTGAAATAGGAGCTAGAAAGCTTCGTAATTAAACATGAAACTTAATTTTAACAATATATTTAAAAGTGTATTAAAAATTAAATCTATTAATTAAGATATGTATAAATATCTTTTCAATTTTTTAATTAACAAATAAATAGTATGATAAATACTTTAGAAGACACTTATGAATGTCATCTTAGATAATTTAATAGGACACTTAAAGATGACTTATAATAAAGCTTATAAAGACATTTCAAAATGCATTAATAGGATGTCTTTCAATACATTTGAGCTATTGCTACATTAGAATAGAAGACACTTTTAGGAAGTGTCCTAATAGCTTAAATGTATTAATATATAATCTATTAGGACATTTTTTAGTGTCATGTAAAGGTAATTTTGTAGTAGTCAGTTAATGAAGATCTTGGAAAATCTAACTGCAACAGGGAGTATCTCAAACCCTATAGATACTTGCACCCCTTATTCTTCATTAAGCATACAAATATCCTCTCTCTCTTTCTTATCCTCTATGCGTAATGACACCAGATTGTTTGAAACCCTTCTATTCATTCCTTACAAAGAAGACATTTTCTGCAAATAATCAATCAAGCACACCTCAAATCACGTATAGTCACCTCTCACGCTTGTCACTTGCTAAGCAAGTCTTTCTTAGAAGACTTGATCTTCTAGCGTTCCTTCCTCATCTCAAATCCGAGGGTGCCTAAGGACTTGCCCCAAAGATCCCTCTTGAAGTCTGGACGATGAGTTGGAGGAATCCCTCTCCAATGACCCCTGAGTCTTAGCTCATTTTTTATGATGTCAAAAAGGGGGAAGAACTGTGAAGGATTCAGGAAAATCAAAAGTCTTCCAAAGGTGAAGAACGGAAGATGCAAGCCCTTCCATCGGGTGAGCTTTCTTCCGTGTCTAAGAAGAAAGAGGAAGAGGGGACAGATACAGGAGTTGGAGAAAATAATATGAGAAGAAATGTTGCAGCAAGCTACTACACCCGGACTTCTTTGCTCTTTCACCGACTCTCGTGTAAAAACCTCAGTTCTTTCTTCTAGTGACATCCTCACCTTTACTCCAATTCTCCTCCATGATCAAAAGAGGAAAATCGATTAGGAGCAAGTCCAGCACAATAGAGGAAGAAGTGAGAAAGAAGCTAAGAGGGAAAAGAAAGAAATGAAAAAACAAGAAGAATAGAAGAACAAGTTTAGATAGGATGTTTATTCTACTTTACTTAACTGTGCTGCACTGTAAACGTTTTATCTAAATAAAATCCTTCTGTTCTTTAAAAAGCTCATTCCTACATGTGATTTAAATGAAAGCAATATGTTCTATTTTGTTATATCATACATCTGCTTTATGTGCTTGAGAGATTATATTCTTTTGATCTTCTGTAAAGGTTTTGTCATCATCAAAAAGGGGGAAATTGTTGGAAACGTTGAAGTATGTTTTGATGAGACAAAACCTTAAGTAACTCTAACAAGCATAACCAATCTAAGTATATGTTACTGCAGAAGATTCACTACTAGAAAAATGATTTTACATGACACAAAAAAATGTCCTATTTTGTTAGATAATAATACATTTAACCTATTATGGCACTTTCTAAAAATGTCATGTATTCTAATGTAGCAATATGTCAAATGCATTAATAGGTGTCATATTAATGCACTTTTAATTGTCTTCAAACATAACAATATAACACATTTTGAAGTGCCTTAATAGGTTACATTTTTATTTTATTTTCAAAGCTATAAGAATTAATATTTTTTTCTATAATAAATGTTAATATAATTTTTTTTGTTAATTAAATATAATAGCATGTTGAATATAATATTTATATTTAAAATTTGACCCATATGAAATTGTTTTTGTATTATTCGAGTGGAATCAACAATTAAGAATCAACAAGTATAAAACATTTAAAAAATTATACATTATGTGAAAAATAATGAGAACAACATCATATTTGATAGGTACAAATCAACTAAATGTGATATACAAATCAGATGCAAATTCAAGCATCACCATATTTGATAGGTACAAATCAACACTAAATCTGATATACAAATCAGATGCAAATTCAAGCATCGCGAACCAACTTGAATCTTTCATGAAATTCATCCCTGACTTCATCCTCATCTTGGTCACCATTTGTCTTCTTAAAAATCAAAAAATATTCTGAAACCAAAAATAAGAAAATCAACATCACTTCGTCTTCTTAAACTTCAAAAAACATATTTTGAAACTAAAAATAAGAAAAATCAACAAGAACAATTAAATGTTATTTACAATGTTTGTATAGATAATAAATAACAAACCTGTTTGTAATGACAACAATAGTTTCTCGATCAGAATCACTAAGATATCTGTAAACATGAAAGGAAATTAAATCAATATACACATATGATGTTGGAAAGAAATTAAATTAAGATACAATTACATCAACTTCTGGTAGAAGAAATGAAGTATTTCATGCGTATGTAAGATGTGGAAGTTGAGGATTTAAATATTTCATCATTTGAGATTTTTTAGGACAGTGGCAAAAACCACCCATATTGGGCCACATGTAGTTTTAGTTTTAGTGGATCTTTTTCTTTTTTTTTTTTTCTAATTTTATTTTTCCTTTAATATTTTTTGAATATAAGTACTATTTTTAGAATAAAAATTAAGATTTTAATTGTTAATCTGCTTTCGTGCATTCAAGATAATTTAATTTCTCTTTCTATTAATAGTTAATAGGCTTTTTTTTTTTGGAAATTTCGGTAAAGTTTTTTAAATAAATATATAATACTAAAGGACTTTTAATTTGTAAAAAATTTGATTCCATAATTTATTAAATAAGAGTTTTATTAAAAGTGTAGTTATAGATATTATATTATGACATATAGTTTAGAATGCCTTAATAGATTTATTATAATTGTAGTTATAGGTATGAAACTAATAAGTGCCTCAAATGAACCTCTATTATGACAATTACTTTGAAGTGTCCTAAAATTAGTGTAGCAACAGATCATTTTTCTACTAGTGATTAAAAGAACAGAGAAAAGTGTCAAAGGAAGGATACTGAATAGAATGATGGAAAAGAATAAGGTGAACTAATTAGGATACTAATGACTACAGGAAGCTACTGGAAAGGACCTCGCAGCAGCAGAATACAGCGAGACATGAAGCTACCTGAGAGACCATGCCGAAAGCATACTGCAGGAGCAAGCCAGAGAAGGAAGCTCCAGAGTGAAGCAAGAGGAGGAAGCTACAAAACAGGGATGGGTAGAAAGTCAAAAGTTACTGGTAGACACATGAAGTTACCGGTAGAGAGCAGAGAAGATGAGCCAGTCAGAAGAAGACACGTGGAAAGCGAAAAGCTGGCATGTGTCAGGAGTGCAGGACATTTATAGATTAGGAAGCCTACCTACCTCCAACGGGCAGATTTCCTAATCTATAAATAAGAAGAAGGCTGATGAAAAGAAAAAGGGAGAAGTGTGTGCAAGAGACAAGATAGTGAGCACAACAGAATATACAAGCTCACAGAGAGAAGCGTAAAAAGAAGAGCTCAACAGAGAGAAGGCTCATAAGAAGAAAGCGCAGAGAGAGGGGAAGATAATAGAAGAAAAGGAGAGTGTTCAGAAGAGCAGTAGAAAAGAAGAAAAGCTCGAACAATCCACACCCCAAAGACGCACACTCAGTCAGTCAGTCCGGCAGCAAGCTTCAGCAGATCATCTGCAAACGAATGTCAAGCTTGCTGCACCCAGTTTAAGAAGAAGAAGACAAACTCCTTCTAAAGGACTGTCTTGGAGTACTCAGTGTGAGGAGTAGAGTAGGAGAGAAAGTGAAGACCCTGGGTGGGTAGAATAGGATCATGTGTTGGTCAGTGGGAAAGTAGGCCAACAGCTGTGTGAAGGCTTGCTACTTACTTGTTAAGTGAGGGTTGTAATAGATAGATATTGGTCCCAAAACTGTTGTAGGTAGTCTTAGAGGGAGGGGGGGTGAATAAGCCTACTGCTGAAGAGGTTGCTCCCAAAGAACCTACTGTTGAGGAGCCTACGAACTTAAAGACTTCGATGAAACAGATAGAAGTTGAGGAGGCATCTTTGGAGGAATGGCCTTCTGAAGAAGAAATAAGGAGGATGTAGGCCTGGAAGGAAGATGTCCCTCATGATGTAGTATTGGGAGCTTCTGATGAGGAGAAATCAGCAGATGAAAAGGAGGATAATGATGAATGGAAGCTGATTAGCTCCTCCGACAGCGATGATGGTGCACCAAGTAAACAGGGTGCAACCGGAGTCGAAAAATCAAATACTTTTTCTGTGCAGGATGCTGAAGACAGGTCCATTAACGATGTGCTCAAGGCTGTGGAAAATGTTGGCAAATCCCTGACCAAAGCTAGCCGAAAAATGAGAGCTGAAGCAAAGAATGATCGATTTAAAGTCACCTTCCTGGTTGACACTCTAAATGCAACTCTGGCGCAGCTTCAGGCGTCTATCAGTTCTCAGAAACCATCCACTACCCTTGTCGACACCATCAAAAGCCTGAATGAGAAGCTCAACGCACAAGAGAAGAAGTTACTGGAGATTGAGCTTGAGCAAAAATCTGTGTCTTCCACCCTGAAGAAAATTGACGATTCTCAGTTCGAGTAGAAGCAAACCTTAGAGGATCATACTGACATTCTTACCAGCATGCATTAAATTATAAGGTTTGGAGTAGGCTCGGCCTATGATGATGACAAAAAGGAGGAAGATACAGCAATGAGGATCGAGCAAAGGAAGCAGCAAGATCCTTCTTCTTGCAGGCAGCTAGCTATTCTACCAAGGAAGGATTCAGGAGAAGATGGAGGAGGCCATGGAGGATGCTCCAGAGGATGCCCGGATAGCAGCTCAACCAAAAGGAAATCTGATGCTATATCGAAAGTCTATCCTGGTCTTCGTAGAGGAGTAGTTGAAAGGGAGGAGAAGATGAGGAAAGTTGAAGAACTGTGCTAAGCGTCAGATGCTCAAATTGAGAAACTGACAAAAGAAAGTCTTTCAAACCTCTACCCTTCTCAGAAGCAACCTGACTTTGAAGCTCTTGCAACGGATAAAAAGCATGCACCGAAATCACTACTCACCTTCCTGGATGGAAGTCCGGATAATCGAAACTCCAGATTCCAAATATGGCAACTTCCTGAAATCGATCTGCCTACTACTCACTGTCCAACCTACCTGCACATCGAAACCTTCAAACGAGCCGAGTACCTGAAGTACTAATTCAAGTTGTGCAAGGAGTCCACCTTTATTAAAGGAAAAACTCATCGCGAGAGACTCCAATATTTCAAAAACCTTGCCAGCAGAGGTATGCTTCCACTTCAAATAAAACTAAAAGGCCGCATGAACAAGGGTTCTCATAATGAAAGAAGACCAAGAGCCACATGGTTGAAAAGACCCTGAAGTCTCTGACTCCTGATTCCTGCCTACTGCTCTTTAATTTCTCCTTTGTACCTTTTACTCATTTTTGTGTTTATGTTATGCTCTGCTATCTCTCTGTTTTATCATCTCAATAAAACTATCTTTCTATTCTGAAAAACTCACTACTTGTGAACTTATGCTTAGTTTCTGTTCTGGTACCTTACTGCTTTATATATATATATATATATATATCTTGCTGATCACTTTTGCTATAGTTCAAGCTTATGTTCTTAAATAAAATCTGATAAGTCATTGATCCTCTTAAAGGAGTTTTGTCATCATAAAAAAAGGGGTAATTGTAATTCACTACAAGAAAATTGCCCGACAGTGATGGAAAAATTTGTCACTAAATTCAGAATTTCTGTCATTAGCAGGTAGTAGTGACGGATTTGTGACGGAAATAGTCTGTCAAAATCAGTTTTGTCACTAAACTTTAGCGACGGATTTTAGTTCCGTCACTACAGTTGTGACGGAATTTTATGTCACAACAATAAAAATTTATGTCGCTAATTTTTTTTGTCACTTGGCTTTTTGTTTGACTAGTTAAGAAATTTATGATGGAAAATTCCGTCACTAAAATCCATCACTGTCGGGCAGTTTTCTTGTAGTATAAGGAACATTATATAGATTTTGATGAAGACAAAACATGTAATAGATTAAGGCCTAGGATCCTATGTATTTAGATTCTGTTATAAAAACTCTAAGTATAGGATCAGGAGGCTGGACGATCAATACTAAAACTTGAAGACCTTGTTGCATAAGGAAAACTTTAAAATAGGAAGAATACAAGTCACTGCAGCAGACTGCTAGAAAAGGATACTGGACGCACACTGCATAAGGATGCTAAGTCTGCTAGTTGAATACAGGTAAGCTAAAAGCCGACTGAAGAACCAGGAAGCATCAACAACCTTTTCGGAAGTAGTTACCTCGAAATACCTGTACGAGGTTTACGTTAGGCACAGTTGCAAACTCATCTAATCAAATGATGCCACGTAATAAAGCAAAAAGGAGTCTGAAGATATGTTAGACTGAGTATCGCGATTGCATCAACAGAGTCGTACGATCTCAACAACCACTTATGGACTAATCAGATGAGGCCACGTTGCCCCATGCATGCTGCAAGGAGGAAGCTCTCTCCAACGGGCAGAATTCTCATCACCTATAAATAGAAGAAGACTGAGACTTGAAGGTCACCTGACCAACTTGAAAAACTTGAAACTAGAAACTCTCATGAATCAAATGTTCAAGCACTGAAATCATTCATATCTCTATATTCTGATAGTTTCAAGTCAAGTCGTGCAACAAGTTATATGCAGCTTAAAGAGCTCATCGTTCTAAGCTTGTTATCTGTGTTGTTGAAGGAAAAACTATTTTTCTTTAGACTGATAGGAGTTACTTTATCGGAGGCTGTTCTTGATCAAGTATTTGCGATTTTAGTAAAAGAACAAGAGCTCTGTGTGGGCTAGTTGAGTTTGGTCATTGTGCAGTAACCCTGTGTGGGATTGACTAGCAGTTCTTGTTAGGTTTAGGTTGTATAAACGAGGCTTGTGTAAATCAACTAGTTTACTTAACAGAGTTCCTCATTGTGAAGGAGTAGATAGGACGTAGAGGGATTACTCCACCTTTGAACCTCTATAAACCGTTGTGTTTATTATTCTGTTTAGCTTACTGATATTTATATCTTATATCCTGCTTATTTGTCTTACCTAATGCATACCTCTCATACGCATATCTACTGTTTTCAGAAAAGAAGTGTTGGTCTCAAGTAGTAGTAGGCTTAGAGGGGGGGGTGAATAAGCCTACTCAATATTTTCAAATTTTTCTTACTTTGTAGGTTCCTGCTTGAGCAGTTACCTTGAAGTTTGAAACAAAAGAGTATTATGCACAGTTGAAATACTTTTTCTAAACAATACTTGTTTTCTGAAAACCGTGACTAAGCTTAGAGATGATATGCAGTAGATAGATTCAGATATGCAATAATATAGTCAGGATAAACAACAGTAAAGAACACAACAATTTATAGAGACTCGAGGGTGGAGTAATCGCTCTACGTCCTCTCTTCTCCTACACAAGGAGGAACTTTCGTTAGGTCAAACGGTTGATTTACACAAGCCTCGCTTAGACAACCTAAACCTAACGAGAACTGCCAGTCTTTCCCACACAGGGTTACTGCATAGTGACCAAATCTCCAGCCCACACAGGACTCTTGCTCTTCTACTTAAGAGCAAAACCTCTAGCCCACACAGGACTCTTGCTCTGCTACTAAGAGTGAAAATACTTGATCAGGCACACCCTCTGATCAAGCAACTCCACACGGTCTAACAAATAGAATAAAACTCTAGTAACATAGGCAGCAAGCTTAAAGCAGTTGAGCTCTTTAAGCTGAGAGTAGCTTGCTACTTAGACTGGACTTGAAACTTCTTTAAGTGTTTGTAAATGATCTGCAGTGTATATCTTGAGCGTTTTGATTGTGAGAGTTTCAGGTACACTTCAAGTCCCATTCTTCTTCTATTTATAAGTGATTTGAATTTTGTCCGTTAGAGAGAACATTCAGTTTGCTGCCTCTTTGGAGTGACGTGACATTTCTTGATTTGATCGTGCACTGTTTGCTCAGGCTGTCACTTCAGAAACTGCAATCGCCGTCCTAGTCTGTCATTTTTTCTGACTTCCCTTTTTGCTTTTGGATAAGTGGCACTGCTTGGTTGGTTGCAGCTGCGGCTTGTGCCTACCGTAAACTTTTGAGCGCATCCTTCTAGATAACCGCTACTTCTTAGGTAGCTAGAGCTCTCTGATACTTTAGTATCCTCTTCTGTTTATCTTAGCATCCTTGGACATTGTATAGTCAGTAGCCTATCTGAAGCAACCTGCTGCAGATTATTTGTCTCCACGGTTTTGTGTAGCAAGGTCTTCAATCTTCAGTTTCTGATCTTCAAACCTTCAGATCCTAATCTAAAGAGTATTACAATGGAATCTAACACATAGGATCCTCACCTATTTCACGTTTTGTCATTCATCAAAATCTTACATAATGTTCCTTACAATTTCCCCTTTTTGATGATGACAAAACTCCTTCTAAGAGGATTTAAAGATTATTTGTCCAATAATTGTTAATCACATTGACAAAATACATATATGCAATCATACAAGTTTCAGATCAAGAGATAAATCATAAGTTCACGAGCAGTGAGCATTATCAGATCAAAATGGATGTAGATTTATATCAAGTTTAAACAAGATCAGAGCATAAAAAAATATAAAACATTAAGTAGAAGATGTGCAAAATTAGGGAGCGTGAAGGTTTACTATATCTTGAGCCTTTCTTTCTTTCTTTCCTTGATCCCTTCTACCAGTTGAGGAGAGACTCTTGATAGGTTGGTTTCACTCTCTATTTCATCTCCGACATCTCATCGTATCTTAACCAAAAATCTTCACAGAAGGGAATGGTTTCTCCTCTATTTAATCTACTTTTCAACTTCACCTGGATTGGGAGAACTCCTCTACTAGCAAGGTCCCTAAAACATTTAAGCCTTTCGCGATGATTTTTCCCTTTGATAAGTATGGACTCTTTGCATAGTAGATTGTAGTACTTCAGATACTCTGCCTGTTTGAAAGTATCGATTTGTGGAAATGATGGATAGTGAGTGGTAGGCAGATCAATCTCAGGGAGTTCCCATTCTTGGAATGTGGGACTTCTGCAATCTGGACTCCCATCTAAGAAGATACGAAGTGACTCTAGTGCACTCCCTTCTATTTCAGTAATATCTTCCAGATCATGTTGTTTCTGAGGAGAGTAAAGTTTGTCCGAACTCTCTTAGGCAAATTTCTCAAAGTGAACATTTGATGCTTTAAAGAGTTCTTCTTCAACTCTTCTCCTTTTCTCTTCTCTCTCCTCTATTCCTCTGCGAAGGCCAGGGTGGACTTCTGAGATAGCTTCAGATTTTCTTTTGATAGACCTGCTAATCTGTCCACTGGAGCTTCCTCCATGGCTGCCTCCATCGTCTCCTGAATCCTTCCTAGGCAGCACTGCTAGCTGTTTGTAAGAGAGAGGAACTTGCTGTCTTCCATGCTCAATCCTCTTAGCTGCCTCTTCCCCCTTTTTGTTATCATCAAAACCTGAGCCAACCTCAAACTGGAGCATTGAATGTATGCTGCTTACCATCTCAGTAAGATCGTCCAAGGTTTGCTTTTGTTCATGCTAAGTGTTGGAAACTTCTTCGAGGGAAGCGGACATAAATTGTTGCTCTAGCTCAATTGCAACTGTTTTGTTTGCTTGGAAATTGAGCTTGTCATTCATGCTTGTGATTGTGTCAGCAAGAGTAGAGGATTTTATAGATGAGATAGACTGTTGTAATTTGGCTAACGTTGCATTCAAAGTATCCAGCTTGAAGGCGGCTTGGAACCTATCCTTTCTTGCCTCAGCTCTCATTAGCTTACTTGTTTCGCTTAGGGATATCCCAAGTTCTCCTATTGCTTTAATAACATCATCAAGGGATTTTTGTTCTTCAGTCTGCACAAAAGAAGAAGGATTTAGAGGCTTGGATTTTTCGGCTCCAGATTCACCCTGTTCACTGGGTGACCCTTCATCGTTGTTGGAGTTTGACATAAAACTCTGAGTATCTGCATTATCACGTGCTGAATCATCTGCTACCGCGTGAGCTGATATCTCCTTATCAGCTGGCAACCTCTTCTGAGGGACATATCCCTTCCAGGTCTGCAGTTTCCGTATTGCTTATTCAGAGAGTCCTCCCTCCTTCTGCGTATCTTCAGCAACTGTTTGTTTTAGTAAAGTCTCTTGTTAGGCAATTTCTTCTGCAATAGATTCTCTGGAAGCATCTTGTTCAGCTGGAATCATATCAACAGTAGGCTCTTTGTTAGCCGTCTGTCCTGTCGTGGCATCCTCTGTAACCATCTCTCCATGGTTCGCAGGATCCTCAGAAATTACATCCTCTATGTTAATGGGTGTAATTTCTTCAGCCGTTGTATCAGTCTCCATTGGAGCTTGATCAATGGGAAGTTCGGGCACAAAATCTCTCTCTTCAGGGAGTGCAGCTCTAAGGGTTTCTTCAAGAGCTGCAGCAACTGCGAGAGCATCCAGCTTTGCACCCTCCGGAGTAGCTGGTAGCACCATCATTGGCATGTCAGCCGGTTCCATAGTGATAGCAGTATCTCTTATGGTATGAATTTCTCCAGCAATTTCAGATCTTGCTTCCTCCTCATCTGTCAGGACCACTATATCAACCAGCTGATTGTAAGCTCCATTAGATCCATCTTTTGATGCAGATGGTGAGGGAGTCTTCTGAGTGATTGGAGGAGCATTTAAGGATGCTCAATCGATGCTGCTCCAGTAGAGGAACCTTCACCTGGTTGTATGATCACGACCTTCTGCTTTCTCCGTGGTTCCATCAAACTGGCATCTAGGGCCTGTTTCATCATCCTTTCTTCTGCTTCATCAACCCCAAAAGCTTCTGCTTGTTTATCAGCAAAATCAATGTCATCACCAGCAACCACTTGTTCAGGTGCTCCCATTAGGATAACATCATCCTTGTAGAAGTCAGGTTGCTCAATGGGCTTCTTTCCCTTCAGAGTTATTAGGGATGGTGGAAGCATTTCAAGAGGTGCTACATGTTTCTTCTTTTCTGCATGGGCAGCTAATCTCAATTCTGCCTCATAGTTTTCCTTGAAAACACTCCACTTTCTTTTCCGCAGTCCTTTTTAGAAACTTGAGTCCAGTACTTTCTCTTCTCCAATGTCAGACACTTCAGCCCGGTTTAGTGCCCAATCTTCCTCTGTATGTAGGTCTTGCCATTGAACCATGATCATACTGGGAAGGTGTCGATAATTCCACCATGTTATGAATCTTTCCCACTGTTTCTTAAACTCCTCCATCATCTTAACTACATCCACAACTACTTCAGGTTCAGACTCCTCATCACTCTCTTCTTCATCTATACCCAACTATTTTTGTAGCTCAGCAGTTACCGTTCGTACGACCACTTCTGCTTGCTCAGTGGTCTGAATCTCTGGTTCAGTATCCGATCTTTCCTTGGGGGAGCAGGGAGCATTAACACAAATGATGGTGACACTTCATCATCAGAAATCCTCAACTTCCTTCTCAATATTTGTTTTGCCCTTGCC
Source organism: Scutellaria baicalensis (assembly GCA_005771605.1). Lineage (NCBI taxonomy): Eukaryota > Viridiplantae > Streptophyta > Magnoliopsida > Lamiales > Lamiaceae > Scutellaria > Scutellaria baicalensis. Next base: position 9,154,950 of record CM016722.1, on the reverse strand, counting down.
CTTGTACTCCTTACTTCCTTCTCCTGCCTTGGTGGAGAAGAAATGGCTGCTGAGCTTTCCCCCTAAGATGAACTTTCCTGCACCTCCTTTCTTTGAGATCTCTTTTCTTTTACTGTAGGGGCCCTTTTGGTAACTGGGGAACCCTTAGTTACTTTCTTGGCAAAAATTCCGCCATAGCCTTTGAACTTGCCCTTTTGAATGGGCTTACCCTTTTACAGGTCGTGACCCGCAAATCCTAAGATGGTGTTGATCACTAGTCCATAGGTAGGCTTGCCCACTTTCTTTTCAACCTCCTCTTTGAGCCTAGTGAGCACATACTCAGCCCAATTTATCTCCTCTGTCTCCATCAGAGCCATCATCATCCTGTATCTTAGGCTGGTACATTTTTCGAAGGAGCAAGATCGGTTTTCAATAATATGACAGCATATATCATGAAGCATTTATTATTCCACAAGAAAAAGCTTCTTGTTGCAACTCTTTTTCAGTGTCAATAGATCATCTAAACCAGTAAACATCTTCTAATATTCTTCCACCATTGATTCTCCATAGGTGGCTAGCTCGCCGCCATCCATTCATTCACTAGGTAGTTGAAAGGTTCTGCCTAGGAGACTAGCAGTGACCTCGATTATTTTCTTCCCTATCTTGGATATGATCTTTGTTTTGTCTTTAGATAACTCAGTGTTGTTGTAGAACTGTATGACCAGGTCCTCACAGTAGGGTTCTCTGAAACGTGAGCAGAAACTCCATACCTTGGATTGATGGAGATTATTCAGAACCATCTGCATTAAGTCAATGGAGCGACCTTCATCTCTGATGGCTTGTAGTAGGATTTTCTCATTGACGAGGTGACCATCAATGACTTGTGTGACCTTGGGTGCCATTTCAGTGAAGTGGTAGGGAAGATGAGTTTTTTGCACACAAACTTGATTTCTAGGTTACTTGTTAGCCGAAGGTTAGAGAGCTAGAGGATATGAGAGCATAAAAAGATTTGATCAAAGTGTAAATTTCCATTTTATAGGAGATCTTCCAGTTTTTTGATCAACGGCGTAGATCTTCTTGAATTTGAAAGGTCTCTTATCCCGCGGTTTCTTGCATTTAATGCGCTGATTTGCTTTTGTCTTTTCAAAGATCTTGAGGGACTTATTTGCAAATATCGCCACCTCTTATTGGGTATCTTACCCTGATTTGATGCGTCACGTCTTGGGATTGACAGTCTCTGTTTATCGTGCGCTTCGTGGGTTCCTGTGTGATGATTAGTTCACGAGATGGCTTTTGCTGACGTATATTTCAGTAGGCTTCATCAGCTACCTTCATCAAAGACCTTTTGTCAGGAATTTCTCTCAGTATCCTTTCTTGAAAAAGGCTTCTGTGCTTCCCCCTGAGCTGTAGAGTACTTAAACAAATATATTAGAAGTTTTAGCTTATTTTGATAATACCCAACTCGTTTCTCAACAAGGAAAATCTTAATTCACAGAGAGGTTTTGTAAAAATGTCAGCTAACTGTTGATCGGTATGAATCTTCTCTAGTGAGATGTCTTTCTTTTCGACATGATCTCTGATGAAGTGATGTCTAACATCAATCTGTTTGGTTCTTGAGTGGAAGACTGGATTGTGCGTGATTGTTATTGCACTTGTATTATCACACATAATTGGAGTATCCTTTTCCACAATATCATAATCTCAAAGTTGTTGTTGAATCCAGAGAATTTGCGCACAGCAGCTTCCTGCAGCAACATATTCAGCCTCGGCCGTAGATGTGGCTATTGATGTTTGCTTCCTGCAGAACCAGGATACTAAGCGATTTCCTAGCATTTGACAAGTTCCAATAGTGCTTTTTCTGTCAATTTTGCAACCTGCAGAATCAGAGTCAGTATATCCAATTAATTTGATATCACATTCTTTTGGCTACCACAAGCCTACATCTTGGGTTCCCTTGAGATATCTGATTATTCTTTTTGCTGCTGTAAGGTGAGATTCTTTGGGTGCAGCTTGATATCGTGTACACATTCTTACAGAGAACATGATGTCTGGTCTGCTTGCATTAAGGTAAAGTAGTGACCCAATTAGTCTTCTGTATCTTGTGATGTCAACTATTTTTCCTCCTTCGTCTTTATCTAGACCTTTTGAAGTTTGCATTGGAATGCTTACTGCACTGGCATTCTCCATTCTGATTTTCTTGATCAGCTCCTTGGTATACTTCATCTGATTTATAAAGGTCCCTTGATCAAGCTGCTTAACTTGCAATCCAAGGAAGAAACTTAATTCTCCCATCATGCTCATTTCAAACTTGGATTGCATCAAGTTGGAAAACTTCCTGCATAGCTCTTTGTTGGTAGATCCAAAAATGATGTCATCCACATAGATCTGAACAAGTAGGATGTTATCTCCATCCTAGATTCTAAATAGGGTTTTATCCACTTTGCCCTTCTTGAATCCATTATCCAGTAGGTATTTTGACAAGGTGTCATACCATGCTCTTGGCGCATGCTTTAGTCCATAAAGAACTTTTCTCAATCTATACACCATCTTATCAGCATGTTCTTCAAACCCGGGTGGTTGTTCAACATAGACTTCTTCTACCAACATCCCATTTAAGAAGGCGCTCTTCACATCCATTTGATATACAGTGAGATTCTTATATGCTGCATATGCTAGAAAGATTCTGATTGCTTCAAGTCTGGCTACTGGAGCAAAAGTTTCATCAAAATCAATGCCCTCCTCCTGGCAATATCTTTTTGCTACTAGCCTAGTCTTGTTCCTTACAACTTGTCCTTCTTCATCTAGCTTATTCTTGAATAACCACTTTGTTCCAATAACTCCTTGATGAGTGGGTCTGGGAACCAGATACCAAACTTGATTCCTTTCAAATCCATTCAGCTCTTCTTGTATAGCTTGAACCCAGTTGGTGTCTTGTAGAGCTTCTTCTGAATGTTTTGGTTTTATCTGTGATATAAAGCAAGCGAACATGGCTTCGTACGGATTTGTTCTTCTTGTTCTTACTCCAGATGAGTAATCTCCCATAGTTAAGTCTCTGGGGTGATCTTTTAGCCACCTTCTCCTTGCTTCATCGATTTGCTGGGGTTCCCCCTCAATTAGGTTCTGATTCAGGTCTGCAGTCTGATCAACTTCAAGTTCCTAATTAAATTCAGGTACCTATCTCTGAGTCGGTACCTGCATGTCAAGAACATATGTGGTATGGGATGGTGATATTCCATCCATATTTTGAAGGTTTGGTAACTTCACATCAATATATTCAACATGATTGTTGTTGATTTGAGTTCTGTCCAATTCTTCTTGAAGTTCCTTAATATCAGTCTTACTACAGTGTGATTCATCAAAGATCACATGTACAGATTCTTCCACAAAAGTGTTCTCTTGTTGAAGACTCCGAAGGCTTTACTCACTAATGAGTATCCAATGAATATTCCTTCGTCAGATTTAGCATCAAAGGCTTTAAGGTATTCCTTTCCATTGTTGAGCACAAAGCACCTGCATCCAAAGATGTGAAAATAATCAACACAAGGGGAATAACCATAATACAGCTCGTAGGGCGTCTTGTTTAGATCCTTGTTTATCAGGCATCTGTTCTGTGTGTAGTATACTGTGTTGGTAGCTTCTGCCCAAAATCTCTTTGGTAACTCAGCTTCAGCTAACATTGTTCTTGTGGCTTCCTTCAAAGTTCTATTTCTTCTCTCGGCAACCCCATTTTGTTGAGGCGTCCTGGCTGTTGAATATTCATGCTTGATTCCATTGTTTAAACAGTAGTCTTCTATGAATTTGTTAGTAAATTTAGTTCCTCTGTTGTTTTGATCTTTATTATACTCAGGCGCTTTTCTGTTTGCAGTCTTCTCAGGAACTCTGGTAGTCGTTGCTGAGTGTTAGACTTCTTTGCAAGAAAGATCGTCCAAGTGAACTTTGAATAGTCATCCACTACTACTAAGGTGTATTTCTTTCAAAATATACTGATTGGATCAATTGGTCCAAAAAGATCCATATGGAGCATATCTAATACCCTTTCAGTACAGCGACGAGTTTTGTTTTTAAAGAAGCTTTTTACTTGTTTACCCTTTTGACATGCCCCACATATAGCTTCCTTTCTGTGGACAATGTCTGGTAATCCTCTTACTAGTCCCTTTGTGGCCAGCTTGTTCATAGTTTTGAAGTTCAGATGACTCAGTCTCTTGTGCCACAGCTAGCTAGCTTCAGAGGTGTCTTTGGCAACAAAACATATAGCAGTGGTTGGTGAGTCCCATTCAGCAATGTAGATGTTTCATTTCCTAGTTCCTGTGAGCTTGACTTCCTGAGTTTTATTGTCTTTGATTAGGCACTTGTTGTGATTGAACTCTACACAGTGCCCTTTATCACAGAATTGGCTTATGCTCAGAAGGTTGTATTTCAAGCCTTCTACATAGGATACTTCTTTGATACAGATCTTTCCATTGATTAGGTCCCCAGTGCCTTTTGTACTTCCTTTAGAGTTATCTCCAAATATGACTTTAGGTCCTTTGGAAGCTTTAAAATTGATAAGGCTCTTCTGGTTTCCCGTCATGTGTCTTGAGCAGCCACTGTCACTATACCATATTTCCCTGTTGTTCTCAATCACATGTTCCTGCACTTACAAGAGAGATCACTTCTTTTTAGGTACCCATACAAGTACGGGTCCATTCTTGTTTGTTTTCATTCTCCTTTTAGGAACCCATACTTGCTTTACAACAATCTTTTGGTTGTAAGTCTTGATGGTTCCTGGATTACCCCAAGTATCCTTAGGGTACTGCATATATATTTGTGATTTCCTCTTTTGCTTTCTAGAAGTGAAGGTTCCACACATCTCTGGTATACATGACAATTGAGTTATTTTAAACTTCTTAGATTATTGTCTATAGTTCATATTTTTAGCATACCTAGGTTGTTGGAGCCAACTTTTAACAGATTCAGATTCATCATTCGTTCTTAAATGTTTATTTCCTTTTTCTACAAGGCTTTATACATTTGTGTTTATGCTTCCCCCTAAATTAGACAATTCATTCTGATGAGGAATGGTTGCAGGCACAAACGTAGGTGCCCTTGAGGTATTAGCAACTGAAGTAGAGTCCTCTTCATAGTAACCTATACCAAAATAATCTCTTAGGCTTCTCTAAATGTTTAGCATGGCATTTAAGTCTTTAGAGGATTTGTTGAAGGTGTTAATTATTTCAGTAAGGACTTTATTCTCATTTACTAGCTTAGTGACCTGTAATTTGAATTAATTGATTTCATCTTTGTGGTTACTGCATGCTTGATTTTTTGATTTTTCTATCGCTAATTGTCTTTCTAGTGTAGCATGCTTGTTCCTAAATTCTATGTTCTTTACTTTTAGCTCCTCATGAGTTGAAGTGATTTGCTCAAAGTCACTCGTGATTTGTTTAAAAGAGCATATCATATTCATTTTTTCATCATTTTGAACAGGAGAGTTGAAATATATTACCTCGTCTTTCGAGTCATCACTTTTGGCCATGAGGTAGATTAGAGCTTCATCGTCTGATGATGAGTCCTTCGAATCACTATCTGTTATGGACTCATCTTTCTTTGGTGTCTTCTCAGGTGTGACTACTTGAGAGGATTCTCCCTCACCGAGTAATGCCCTTAACTTTTGACATTCTTGTCTTTTTCTTTCTTGTCTCACTTTCCGTTCTTCTTCTGGATATTTGTGGACTTCTGGATATGGGCACTCTCTGGCATATTGACCTGGCTTTCTGCAGTTGTAGCAGAGATCAGTGGCTTTTGAATTTGAATGGGGTGACTGCCCACTAGTTCTAGTGTCACTTTGCATTTTCCTGTAGTCATCGGTTCTTGAATTCCTTCTCATGAATTTCCGAAATCTTTTCAGAAGTAGTGCCATATCTTCTTCTGCAGTGGCCTCCAGAATAGCTGTTTGATCTTTGGATTTCCTCACTTCTTGAGGTTGTCTTGCTGTTAATGATGTGACCCTAGAGTTGCTTCCTTCAGTCTCCATCTTCCTTCTGTTGATGTCGAACTCAAAGGCTTTGAGGTCTGAGAAGAGATCGAATGAGCTCATATACTTTAAGTCCATAGACACTCTCATGGTTGTTGTCTTGCTGTCCCATTCGACAGGAAGCGACCTCAGTACTTTCATGTTCTTTTCCTTTTGAGTATAGATCTTGTCCAGGGACTCGAGCTCATTAATGATAGATGTGAACCTTAGATCCATTTGTTCTAGTGTTTCTCCAGGTATCATTTCGAACAACTCGAACTTTTGTGTTGCCGTTGAGACTTTGTTTTCTTTTGTGAGCTCAGTGCCTTCGCATATCTGCTCAAGCTTTTCCCAGATCTCTTTGGCGATTCTGCAAGTCTTTACTTTACTGAAGGTTCCCTTGTCAAGAGTAAGGAATAGAGCGTTCTTTGCTACATTATCAAGGTTTGCTCTTCTTCTTTCATCGGCAGTCCATTCCTCTCTTGGTTTATCCAAAACGACTGGATGTGGAATGGCTTCTGCGTCTCCTCACCTATCAGCTGCTTCATCAGCGGCTCTAGCAAACAATGGGTTGACTTTTGTAATCCTTGGAGGTCTTTCGGTGATAACATACCACATTTCATCATGCATGACTGACAAATGTGCCTGTATGCGAATTTTCCAATCGTCATACTCACCAATGGAAAATATAGGTACTTTATGAGAGTCCATGATGATAATGCTTTTAAAAACCAAGGGTTTTCAGAAAAGGTGATCTAGGATTGATCAGTTAGATCGGACGTTTAATCCAACCTGCTCTGATACCACTTGTTAGTCCCAAGTTGTAGTAGGCTTAGAGGGGGGTGAATAAGCCTACTCAATATTTTTAAATTTTTCTTACTTTGTAGGTCGCTACTTGAGCAGTTACCTTGAAGTTTGAAACAAAAGAGTGTTATGCACAGTTGAAATACTTTTTCAAAACAATACTTGTTTTCTGAAAACCGTGACTAAGCTTAGAGATGATATGCAGTAGATAGATTCAGATATGCAATAATATAGTCAGGATACACAACAGTAAAGAACACAACAATTTATAGAGGCTCGAGGGTGGAGTAATCGCTCTACGTCCTCTCTTCTCCTACACAAGGAGGAACTTTCGTTAGGTCAAACGGTTGATTTACACAAGCCTCACTTAGACAACCTAAACCTAACGAGAACTGCCAGTCTTTCCCACACAGGGTTACTACATAGTGACCAAATCTCCAGTCCACACAGGACTCTTGCTCTTCTACTTAAGAGCAAAACCTCTAGCCCACACAGGACTCTTGCTCTACTACTAAGAGTGAAAATACTTGATCAGGCACACCCTCTGATCAAGCAACTCCACACGGTCTAACAAATAGAATAAAACTCTAGTAACACAGGCAGCAAGCTTAAAGCAGTTGAGCTCTTTAAGCTGAGAGTAGCTTGCTGCTTAGACTGGACTTGAAACTTCTTTAAGTGTTTGTAAATGATCTGCAGTGTATATCTTGAGCGTTTTGATTGTGAGAGTTTCCGGTACACTTCAAGTCCCAGTTTTCTTCTATTTATAAGTGATTTGAATTTTGTCCGTTAGAGAGAACATTCAGTTTGCTGCCTCTTTGGAGTGACGTGATATTTCTTGATTTGATCGTGCACTGTTTGCTTAGGCTGTCACTTCAGAAGCTGCAATTGCCGTCCTAGTCTGTCATTTATTCTAACTTCCCTTTTTACCTTTTGATACGTGGCACTGCTTGGTTGGTTGCAGCTGTGGCTTGTGTCTACCATAAACTTTTGAGCGCATCCTTCAAGATAACCGCTACTTCTCTAGTAGCTGGAGCTGTCTGATACTTCAATATCCTCTTTTGTTTATCTCAGCATCCTCGGACATTGTATAGTCAGTAGCCTATCTGAAGCAGCCTGCTCCAGATTATTTGTCTCCTCGGTTTTGTGCAGCAAGGTCTTCAATCTTCAGTTTCTGATCTTCAAACCTTTAGATCCTAATCTAAAGAGTATTACAATAGAATCTAATACATAGGATCCTAGCCTATTACACGTTTTATCATTCATCAAAATCTTACATAATGTTCCTTACAAGAAGATTTGGCCAAAAGAATTTCCATTGTGCATAAAACTCATTTTCTCTAATATCACTAAAGGTTTATCTCATCGGCTGGAAGATACAGACTTTTGCTCAAGCTCGATCTCCAGCAGCTTCTTCTCCTGTGTGTTGAGCTTATCGTTGAAGCTCTTGATTGTGCCAACAAGGCCGGTGGATGGGATCTGAGAACTGATGGTCGTCTGAAGCTTCGCCAGAGTTGCATTGAGAGTGTCGACCAGAAAAGTAGCTTGAAAGCGATCTTTCTTTGCTTCAACTCTCATTTTTCTGCTAGTTTTAGTCAGGGACTTGCCAACATTTTCCACTGCCTTGAGCACATCGTCAATAGACTTGTATTCAACATCCTGCATAGAAAGAGAAGGTGTTAGAGTATTGGTTTTTTCGGCTCCGATTGCACCCAATTTACTTGGTGCACCATCATCGCTGTCGGAGGAGCTTGTGAGCTTCCATTCATCAGCATCCACCTCCTCATCTGCTGATTTCTCCTCATCAGCAACTCCCACTACTGCATCCTGAGGGACATCTCCCTTCCAGGCCTGCATCGTTCTTATTTCTTCTTTAGAAGGCCCTTCCTTCAAAGACACCTTCTCCACTTCTTTCTATTTCATCGAAGTCTCTAAGTTGGCAGACTCCTCAACAGTAGGCTTCTTTAGGAGCAGCCTCTTTAGCAGTAGGCTCTGTTTGAACCGCTTATCCCACTGGAATTTCTTCAACAGCAGGCTCTATGTTAACAACATGTTCTGTTGCGGCCTCCTCTGCAATCATCTCACCATGATTCACAGGATCCTCAGAAATTACTCCTTCCATCTTTATTGGAGTAATTTCCTCAGCCGTTTTATTTTCCTCCACTGGTGCCTGTCCTTCTGAAGTTACTGGCACCGCGATTTCTTCAAACAGTTGCTGCTTGAAGAGTTTCTTCTAAAACGGCAGCTACTGCAAGAACTTCCAACTTTTCAGTCTTCGGAGTAGTTGGCAGCTCTATCATCAGCGTGTCAACCTTCTCGAAGATGACAGGAGCTTTCTGATTAACAGGGATGGTTCCTGTGACATTTGAGGCTTTAATTTCCTCATTAGGAAGGGTCTCAATGTCCACCAGTTGACTGAATGCCCCGAAGGATTCATCTTTAAGTGTAGGTCGTGAAGGTATCCTCTGACAAATTGGCAGAACAACTAGAGGGTGCTCAGAAGTTGTTGTTCCACAAGAGGAACCTTCACTTGGCTGGATGGGCAGAGGCCTATGCCTCATCCTAGTTTCCACTAAACTGGCATCCAAAGCCTGTTTCAACATCCTTTCCTCCGCTTCATCTACTCCAAACACCTCCGCCTGCTTTTCTGCGAAGCCCACGTTATCGCTAGCTTTAACCTGATCAGCAGCAGCCTCCAAGATAACATCATCCTTGAAGTAATCAGGTTGCTCGATGGGCTTCTTCCTCTTCACCATTCTCGAGAAAGGTGGGGGCAGTTCAAGAGGTGCGGCTTGCTTTCTCTTTTCTGAAATAGCAGCGAGTCTCATCTCTGCTTCATAACTTTCCTGAAAGTCTCTCTGTTGCTTGATCCAAAGATGATATCATCTACATATATTTTGACAAGCAGAATGCTATCACCATCCTGGATCCTGAACAGGGTCTTATCGACTTTGCCCTTCTTGAATCCATTGTCCAACAGGTACTTTGACAGGGTGTCATATCATGCTCTAGGTGTCTGCTTAAGTCCATATAGAGCTTTTCTCAACCTATAGACCCTCCTGTCAGCATTCTCTTCAAATCCAGGAGGTTGTTCTACATATACCTCCTCTACTAATATTCCATTCAAAAATGCACTCTTCACATCCATTTGATAAACAGTGAGGTTCTTGTGAGCTGCATAAGCTAAGAAGATCCTGATTGCTTCGAGCCTGGCCACTAGAGCAAAGGTTTCATCAAAATCAATGCCCTCTTCCTGGTAGTATCATTTTGCTACTAGTCTGGCCTTGTTCCTTACAACTTGCCTTTTCATCTAGCTTGTTTTTGAACACCCACTTAGTTCCAATAACTCCTTGATGAGTAGGTCTAGAAACCAGGTACCAAACTTGGTTCCTTTCAAATCCATTCAATTCTTCCTGCATGACTTGAACCCAGTTGGTATCCTCTAGAGCTTCCTTAGGGTGCTTCCTTAGGGTGCTTGGGTTCTACTTGAGATATAAAGCAGACAAACATGGCTTCGTGTGGATTTGATCTTATCATCCTTACTCTGGATGTGAGATCTCCTATGATCAGGTCTCCGGGGTGATCTCTGAGCCATCTTCTTCTTGTTTCATCAGTTTGCTGAGATTGTTCTTTAGTTGGGTTTTGATTGATATTTGTATGCTGATCTTCTTGATGTTCCTGATTGTCTTCAGGTTCATGTGTCTGAGTTGGTACCTGCAAGTTAGGGTCCTGTTGGATCTGAGATAGTGGAATTCCATCCATTTGTTGAAGATTTGGTAACTGCACATCAATATATTCAACATGATTGTTGTTGATGTGAGTTTTGTCCAACTCTTCTTGGAGTTCTTCTATATCAGCCTTACTGTAATGTGGTTCATCAAAGACCACATGTATAGATTCCTCCACAACAAGTGTTCTCTTGTTGAAGATTCTGAAGGCTTTGCTAACCGATGAGTATCCTAGGAATACCCCTTCATCTGATTTGGCATCGAAGGTCTTGAGGTACTCTTTTCCATTGTTGAGCACAAAGCACCTGCACCCAAAGATGTGTAAGTAAGCTATATTGGGAGAGTAACCATACCACAACTCATAGGAAGTTTTGTTTAGATCCTTGTTGATCAGGCATCTGTTCTGTGTGTAGTATGTTGTGTTGGTTACTTTTGCCCAACATCTCTTAGGTAGCTCAGCTTCAGCTAACATCATCCTGGTAGCTTCCTTCAGGGTCTTATTCTGTCTTTCAGCAACTCCAATCTGCTGAGGTATCCTGGCCACTGAGTATTCCTGCCTGAGAGTGTAAGAGAGAAAAAAAGTGAGCACATCAGAATATCCAAGCTCACAGAAAGAAGCACAAAAAAAGAGATAAGAGCTTAAAAGAGAGAAGCGCAGAAGAAGGGGGAAGCCTTAGAAAAAAGAGTGTTCAAGGAGAGCTGATGAAAAGAAGAAGAGCTCGAACACTCTACACCCCAAGAAGACGCACACCCAGTCTACTAGTCAGCAACAAGCTTCAGCAGAATTTGTCTGCATATGAAGGCCAAGCTTGCTGCACCCAGTTGAAGAAGAAGGAGATAAACCTCTCTAAAAGGTTACCTCGGAGTACTCAGTGCGAGGAGTAATGTCCTGCTGAGTTTACCACTTTCTAGGAGAACAAGTGAGGACCATGGGTGGGTAGAGTAGGATCCTGTATGGATCAGGGAAAGTAGGCAAGTATCTATGTGAAGGCTTGCTACTTACTTGTTAAGGGTTGGTTGTAATAGATAGGTCTATGTAAATCAACCAGCTTAATAAAGGTTTCCTTCTGTGTGGAGGAAGAGAGGACGTAGAAGGATTACTCCACCTTTGAACCTCTATATATCCTTGCGTCTTTATGTGCCTTCTGCATTACATATACTCTCTCTAATAAGTTGCACATCTTCTACTCGGCTCAGTATTAAAAGCTTCCGCAAACCACTCTAATCAGTAACCTCCGAAAAGGTTACTGATCTTAAAAGTGAGCCGAAAGAGTTAAAAGAAAAAGGGAAAAAGAAGGTAGGCTTATTCACACCCCCCCCCCCCTCTAAGCCTACCTACAACAGTTTTGTTACCAACAAGTGGTATCAGAGCAGGTTGGATCATCCATCAGCTAATACATCTGATACCAACAAGTGTTATCAGAGCGGGTGGATTATTCATCCTTGTTCAACGGTCCATCTGATACCAACAAGTGGTATTAGAGCAGATGGATGAATAAAAGATCTAATTGGTCTATCCAAATCCCATCTGTGAAAAAGCCTCTCTCTCAAAAATCTCTCTCTCTCTCTCACCTTCACATCAGAGATCATTTCACTGCCTTTTGCTCTAAAAGGATATGATTGATGTGAAGACAACAAACATCTAAAAAATGTAGAAAATCATGCTGTGTTGTGAAGAAAAGTTGTTTCTGAGGGGGAACAGCAAGCCACCAAAGGAAGGACTGCGAAGAAGAAAGACATACACAAGGAGCAACGTCCTTATCTATCATGGAGGAGACCAACATAGAGCTGATCAACAAAGAAGATATGTTATTGAACATACACAGAAAGCTTCAAGGCTGCAGCAATGGATAAGCTAGCAACCATGGAGGAAAATGCTGAGGATGCCAAGCAAAAGAGCAAGAAGAAGAAGCTCAATCCATCATCCAGATCGACCTCCAGACAGAAAAAAAGAATGAAAGAGGATCTACTCTTTCAAAAGAAAAAATATGGCCAGGTACCTCGTTCTAATTCTATACTCTCCACTTCTGGTCATAATCATGTCTTTTTCTGTCAAGGAACTCAATTGACCATTTTTAAAAATAATGGATTTTCAACTGTTGTCACTTGATTCCAATAATGAAAAATGAGAAGGAAGTCTGCATGCTTATTTCTATATTATAATGTTTCACTTTCTCATGCAAAGCCTTAAAGTAACCTGGAACAGTACTGCCAGTAACCCCACATCTTAAAAGAGAAGATCATAAAGTAAGGGGGAACTTCTAGTACAAATCAAGGAAACTTTGAAGGCAAAAAGGTTAAAAATCCTTGGAGTAACCCAAATATGGGCATGCTGTAAAAAGTCTGAGACAAACTGACATTCCATAAGGAACCAAACAGAACAGCAACTCCAAAAACAAAAAGAATTTCGTCTACCTTACTTGTATCATGCTGTAAAGAAGGTCTAAGCTTCTGAAAGAAACATTAACTCAGAAGGACTAATACTATATGAGTACCTATACAAGTGCATTTGACTTGCAGGTACCTTTGACAAAAGGATAATGAATTTAGGGGGAATAATTGACAAAATGACAAATTCTGATCATAGGATGCTGAACATCCGGTTGCTGGATACTAGGTCATGGGATAACAAGACGTTGTACACCAAGACACTAGTCATCGAGCTACTGGATGATTAAGCTACTAGAAATCAGAACACTTGTCATTAAGTCAATAGAAAAGGTAGAAGGACTCAAAAGGAATAGATAAAATTCTGATGAAGAGAAACGCTAGATGCCAGGACATTGATTACTAGCTCGCTGCATACCAGGATGCTGGACATCAGGATGCTAGATATCAGGCTGATTGGAAATTAGCTCGCTGGGTGGTAGGACGCTAGATATCAAGATGCTAGATACCAGGGGCTGGAAACTAGATCGCCGAACACTAGGTCGCTGAGCAACAGGACGCTAAATACCAAGAAGTTGGACACTAGATCGCTGAACACCAGGTCGTTGGGTATCAGGATGCTAGACATTAATGTACTGGACACTAGGTTACTTGACATCAGAGTTTATCATCATGGCACTGGATAAAGGGATCTCGTGGATGTTACAAGTTAAAAGCAGTTACTGAGGAAATATTTTTTGGTAACTTGCGTACATTTAAAGGAGATCACCTTTTCCAGAAATAGACTACCTTTTCTAAACCCTAAAAGAATTCCAGTTGTGCGATTAGAAGAATCCAAAGATGGAGATCAAGCAGTTGACCACGTCATCTCAAACAAAGGAGAAAAGACATAAAGTTGTGGAAACTGTCAACACCTTTATTGGAAACCGGCGAAGCAGTTAATGAGATCCTTGAAGATCTAAACTACAACAGGGATTATCTATATCCCTATAAATACATGCACTCTTACTCTTCATAAAGCATAAAAAGATATTCTCTCCCTTTCTCTCATCCTTATGTTCATCGTGGAACCTGATTGTTGGAAACTCTTCTCTTCATCTCTTCCAAAAGACACATTCTCTGCAAATAATCAACCAAGCATACCCCAAATCTTATACAATCACTCTTCACGTTTGACACTAGCTAAGCATACCCTTTTCAGAAGAGTTGATCTTCTAACCTTCAACTCCCATCTCACCAGCAAGAACTTGCACTCAAGTTCTTCTCGTCAAGGTTGGAGGATAGAGCTGAGGACCCCTCTCCAGTGGCCCAAGTGTGTCATCTCTGATAATGATACCAAAAGGGGGGGAGAAACTGCGAAGGGTCATGAAAGATCAAAAGACTTCCAGGGGTGGAGAAAAAGAGATTTCACAATTCTCTTTTAAGATGCAAGAGAATCAGAAGGAATGATAGTTGGAGGGATGAGTGGAGATTGAAGGAGGAGGAAAGGCGGCAGCAAGCTACTGGCGTCTGATCTTCTTTGGATTCTATACACATTTTCCTTCAAACGAATTCCCTCTCTCTCTCTCTCGCATCGCCTCTCACACCCCCCAACAACTCTCTCTCACACCTCCCAACAACTCTCCCTTCTAGCCGAAGAAAAGAAACTACTGAGTGCAGGTGACTGGATCAAGTGAGGTGGAAGAAAAGCAGAAAGAAAAAGGAGTCAGCAGCAAACAAGAAAGAAAAAGAAAGATAGGAAAGAGCAAGAAGATATAGAAGAATGAATTTAGATAGGATGTCTATTATACTTTGCTTACTGCATTGTAATATGTTTTATCTTAATGAAATGTCTTCGGTTCTTCAAAAAGCTCATTCCTTGTACCATTTCTTTTGGACTTATATGTGATTTGTGTATGAAAGTAGTATGCCCAAATAATGTCATACTTTAAATATGCTTTATGTGCTTGAGAGGTTATATTCTTTTGATCTTCTGTAAAGGTTTTGTCATCATCAAAAAGGGGGAAATTGTTGGATACATTTGTAGAATGTTTTGATGAGACAAATCCTTAAAGTAACTTTAATATGCATAACTAATCTTAGGACAGGTTACTGCAATAGAGTTACCACAGAAGATTAAAAGAAACAGAGAAAGTGTCAATGGAAGGATACTAAAGAGAATGGCTATAAAGAGTCGGATGAACTAATAAGGATAGTATTGACTTCAGGGAGCTACTGGAAGGAACCTCACCAAAGCAGAACACAACGGGACAGGAAGCTACCTGGAAGACCATGCCGAGAGCATACTGCATAGGCAGCATGCTACAGAAGCCTCGAGCCATCAGAAGGAGCAAGTCGAAAGAGGAAGCTCCAAAGTGAAGCCAGAGGAGGAAGCTGCAAAGTAGGCATGGGGAGGAAAGTCAAAGTTACCGGTAGACACAAGAAGTTACCGGTAGAGAGAAAAGAGAAGAGGAGTCAATCAGAAGAAGACATGTGGAAAGCGAAAAGCTGGCGTGTGTCAGGAGTGCAGCGCAGAATTGATGGAAATTTGTCTACATTCAATGGGCAGATTCCACACCCTATAAAGAGAAGGACTGAAGACTGAAAATTGGGGCATGCGTGAGAGAAGCACAGAGTGTGCAAGAGAGAAAAGAAGTGAGCACATCAGAATATCCAAGCTCACAGTGAGAAGTGCAAAAGAAGAGAGAAGAGCTTAAAAGAGAGAAGCGCAAAAGAAGGGGGAAGCCTTAGAAAAGAGAGTGTTCAAGGAGAGCTAATGAAAAGAAGAAGAGCTCGAACACTCCACACCCCAAGAAGATGCACACCCAGTCTACTAGTCAGCAGCAAGCTTCAGTAGAATTTGTCTGCATACGAAGGCCAAGCTTGCTGCACCCAGTTGAAGAAGAAGGAGATAAACTTCTCTAAAAGGTTGTCTCGGAGTACTCAGTGCGAGGAGTAACGTCCTGCTGAGTTTACCACTTTCTAGGAAAGAAAGTGAGGATCCTGGGTGGATAGAGTAGGATCCTGTGTGGATAAGGGAATGTAGGCAAGTATATGTGTGAAAGCTTGCTACTTACTTGTTAAGGGTGGGTTGTAATAGATTGGTCTATGTAAATCAACCAGCTTAACAAAGGTTCCCTCCTGTATGGAGGAAGAGAGGATGTAAAAGGATTATTCCACCTTCGAACCTCTATATATCCTTGCGTCTTTATCTGTCTTTTGCATTACATATACTCTCTCTAATAAGCTACACATCTTCTACTCGGCTCAGTATTAAAAGCTTCCGCAAACCACTCTAATCAGTAACGTCCCAAAAGGTTACTGATCTTAGAAGTGAGCCGAAAGAGTTAGAGGAAAAAGGGAAAAAGAAGGTAGGCTTATTCAACCCCTCCCCCCCTCTAAACCTACCTACAGCAGTTTTGGGACCAACAGAAACTTACTTCTTTTTAGGTACCCATACAAGTACGGGTCCTTTCTTGTTAGTTTTCATTATCTTCTTAGGAACCCATACTTGTCTTATAATAATTGTTTATTATAAGTCTTGTTGGTTCCTACCTTTCTACCAGTATCCTTATGTTATTGCATATGTGTTTTGTGTGCTTGTGGTTTCTTCCTTTGCCTCTTAGGAACATAGGTTCCTTTAGATTTAGACATATAGGTCTCTGGCATATAGGAAGGTTGAGATCTTTTACCCTTTCTAAGCTGCTGTCTATAGCTCCTGCTTCCAACATACTAAGGTTACTAAAGCCAGCTTCTGACAGGCTTACTGTCATAGGAACTGTAAGGGGTCTTTTTCCCTTTCCTGCAAAGCTTCCTGCAGTTCTGCTTGCCATTCCCCCTGAATTAGGTAGCTCATTTTGATGAGGGATAACTACAGGCACAAATGTAGGTGCCTTTGAGGTGTTGGTTGTTGAAGTGGAAGCCTCTCCATAGTAGCCTATACCAGCATGATCCTTCAAACTTTTTTGGACATTTAACATTGCATCCAAGTCTTTAGACGATCTGTTGAGGGTATTTACCGTTTCAGTGAAGACCTTCTTCTCACTTTCCAGCTTAGTGACTTGCAAATTGAGCTTATTGAGTTCAGCCTTGAGGTCACTGCATGCTTGGCTTTTTGATTTTTCTAGAACTAGTAGCCTTTCTAGCGAAGCATGCTCTCTCTTGAGCTTTATATTTTCTAGTTTCAACTTCTCATGAGTTGAAGTAATTTGCTCAAATCACTCATGATTTATCTGCAATCACAAATTATGCTCAACCTTTCATCAAATTGAACAAAAGGGTTAAGATATACTACCTCATCTTCAGAATCATCATTTTTTGCCATGAGGTAGATTAAGGTTTCATCGTCAGAGGATGAATCCTCTGAGTTACTATCGGTGTTTGACTCTTCCTTCTTAGGTGTCTTCTCAGGTGTAGCTACCTAAGAGGTCTCTGCTTCACCGATCAGCGCCCTCAACTTATGGTGCTCCTGTCTCTTTCTCTCATGTCTCACCTTTCGCTCATCCCCTGGATAACGGTGGACTTCTGGATATGGGCATTCTCTGGCATAGTGACCTGGCTTCCTGCAGTTGTTGCATAGGTCAGTAGCTTTGGCATTCGATTGGGACACTTGCCCACTAGTTCCTGTATCATTTCACTTTTTCCTGAAGCCATCTATTCTTGAGTTCTTCTTGATGAACTACTTCTTCAGGAGTGAAGCCATATCTTCTTCTGTAGTAGCCTCCAAGGTAGTTGTCTGATCCTTAGACTTCTTAGCTTCCTGAGGCAGCCTGGAAGTCAGTGTAGTAACCTTCAAGCTACTTCCTTCAGTTTCTGTCTTTCTTCTATTAATGTCAAACTCGAAGGCTTTAAGGTCTGAGAAGAGATCAAATGTACTCATATATTTCAAATCCATGGATAATCTCATGACAGTCGTCTTGTTGTCCCATTCAGTAAGAAGGGCTCTCAGCACCTTCATGTTTTTCTCCTTCAGAGTATAGATCTTATCCATGGACTCAAGCACGTTGATGACGATTGTAAACCATAAGTCCATCTGTTCTAGGGTTTCTCCAAGTAGCATCTCAAATAGTTTGAACTTCTGGGTAGCTGTAGAGACTTTGTTTTCTTTAGTAATCTCGGTGCATTCGCATATTTGTTTGAACTTTTCCTAGATCTCCTTCGCAGTCTTGCAGGCTTTCACCTTGCTGAAGGTTCCTTTGTCGAGAGTGAGGAATAACACATTCTTTGCTACGTTGTCGAGGTTTTCTCACCTTCTCTCGTCGGCTGTCCATTCTTCTCGTGGTTTTTCCAACACAGCAGGATGTGGGATTGCTCCTGCATCTCCTTGTCCATCCGCAGCTTCATCGATGGCCCTAGTGAATAGTGGGTTTACCTTGGTGATCTTTGGTGGTCCATCAGTGATGACATACCACATTTCATCGTGCATGGCCGATAGATGTGTCTGCATACGAATCTTCCAATCATCATATTCTTCAATAGAAAACATAGGCACTTTATGAGAATCCATTCTTAAAATGCTATGAATGGTAATGAAAATAGAGGGTTTTCAGAAAGCTGGGATCAGGGATTGATTAGTTAGATCGGACGTTTAATCCAATATGCTCTGATACCACTTGTTGGTTCCAAGTGGCAGTAGGCTTAGAGGGGGGTGAATAAGCCTACTCAAATTTTCAAACTTTTTCTTTTAAAAAAAATGTTAAGTCACTCAGGCAGGTAGCTATAGAGCTTACTGTCCAAGAGGTTACTGCTTGAGCAGTTACCTTTAGTGAATTTAGAGAAAATGAGTTTTATGCACAGCGAAAATTCATTTTAAGGTTATGCTTCTTTTCTGAAAATAGTTAGTATGCTTATGAGAGATATGCAACAAGCAAACCAAATAAACAAGATATAAGATATGAACAGCAGCAAGGTAAACAGAAAGATAAACACAGCGGTTTATAGAGGTTCAAGGGTGGAGTAATCCCTCTACATCATCTCTACTTCTTGACAAGAAGGAACTTTGTTAAGTTGAATGGTTGATTTACACAAGTCTCGCTTATACAACCTGTTGGTCCCAAAATGGTGGCAGTAGGCTTAGAGGCGGGGTGAATAAGTCTACTGTAATTTCAAACTTCTTTTTTCTTTCTAAGGCTTGGGTCGAGAGGCAGTAACCTTTTGGGAGGTTACTGATCAGAGTTGTATAGCGTAAGCTTCCTCTCATTCAAGACCAGATATAGCTGACATGCATCTTAACATAATATATGTAGTTAGAGCAGTAGGCATACATGAACGCATAGATATACAGAGGTTCAAAGGTAGAGTAATCCTTCTACATCCTCTCTGTCTCTTCTCAAGAGGGAACATTTGCTAAATCTTGTTAGTTTATATAGTCGTATCTATTACAACACAGATTTAACAAGTAAATAGCAAGCCTACACATAGCTACTCACAGCTGCTTGCCTACTCTCCTAACTGACCCACACAGGATTCTACTCTACCCACTCAGGGTCCTCACTTTCTTCTTCGGAAAGTGGACAGCTTAGCAGAACTCTGTTCCTCGCACTAAGCACTCCAAGACAGTCCTTAAAAGGTTTGTCTTCTTCTTCTTCAAATGGATGCAACAAGCGTAGGCTTGTTTTCCAGGTTGAACTATTGTTGCTTGCTGCCTGGACTGTGAGACTGAGTATGCGTTTCTGAGCATAGAGTGTTTGAGGTTTCTTCTCTCTTTTATCTTTTGTACACTCTTTTCTTCTTATCTGTATGTCCTTCCCACTTTTCTGCGCTTTCTCTTCTGAGCATTTCTCTCTGCGAGCTTTTCTTCTTACTCTATTGTGCTCGCATCTTCTCTCTTTTCCTCATGCGCATTCTCTCTTTTTCACACTCTCTTCTTCTCAGTCATCAGTCTTCTTCTATTTATAGATTAAGAAATATGCCCGTTGAAGGTAGGTAAGTTTCCTAATCTATAAATGCACCGTACTCCTTCTGACACACGCTAACTTTTTGCTTTCCACGTATCTTCTTCTGATTGGCTCCTCTTCTCTTCTCTCTACCGGTAACTTTTGTTGGAAACGTTTAAGTATGTTTTGATGAGACAAAACCTTAAGAAAGTAACCCCAACTCTGTACGCATACCTAGCTCGAAAGGTTATTGTAACGTGGTTACTGCAGAAGAAAGAAAGATCAGAGAAAGTGTCAAAGGAAGGACACTGAAGAGAATGGTGAAAGGAATCTGGTGAACTAATTAGGACACTGATGACTGCAGGAAGCTACTGGAAGAGATCTTGCCGAAGTAGATTATAAAGCAGCAAGACTGGAAGATACTTGAGAGACCATGCCAAAAGCATACTGCAAAACAGCATGCTACAGAAGCCTCAAGCCACCTAAAGGAGCAAGCCAAAGAAGGAAGCTCCAGAGTGAAGCAAGAGGAGAAAGCTACAAAGAAGGCATGGGAAGAAAGTCAAAAGTTACCGGTAGAAAGAAGAAGTTACCGGTAGAGAGAAGAGAAGATGAGCCGATCAAAATAAGACATGTGGATAGCAAGAAACTGGCGTGTGTCAGAAGGAGTGTGGCGCGTTTAACGAGAGAGCTTAGAAAGAGAAACGCATGCAAAAGAGAGAAGCACAAGGAGTGCAAACAAATAGCATGCAAGAGAAGAAAAAGCGCAGAAAAGAATAGAAAAAGTCAAAGCGCAAGAGAGAGCTTAGAAAGAGGGGAAGACAAAATAGAAGAAAAGAGTGTCCAGAAGAGCAAAAGAAAAGCTCAAACACTCTACACCCCGAAGACGCATACTAAGTCTGTCTGTCCAACAGCAAGCTTCAGCAGATCAACCTTCAAACGAAGCCCAAGCTTGCTACATCCAGTTGAAGAAGAAGAAAGACAAGCCTTTCAAGGACTGTCTTGGAGTACTCAACGCGAGGAATAGAGTTCTGCTGAGTTGTCCACTTTCTGAAGGAGAAAGTGAGGACCCTGGGTGGGTAGAATAGGATCCTGTGTGGGTCAGTGAGGAGAGTAGGCAAGCAGCTGTGTGAAGGCTTGTTACTTGTTATGTGAGGGTTGTAATAGATAAGGCTATGTAAATCAACTAGCTTAACAAATGTTCCCTCTTGAGAAGAGGTAAAAAGGATGTAAAAGGATTATTCCACCTTCGAACCTCTGTATATCCATGCGTCTATCTATGCTTACTGCCCTATATGCACATCCTATGTTAGATGCATGTCCTGCATAATTGGTCTTTCCAGGAGAAGAAGCTTCCGCAATAAAACTCTGATCAGTAACCTCCCAAAAGGTTACTGACTCCGACCAAAGCCTCCAGGAAAGAAGAAAAAGTTTGAAATTATAGTAGGCTTATTCAACCCCCCCCCCCCCCTAAGCCTACTACCATCCTTTTTGGAACTAACAAATGGTATCAAAGCAGGTGGATTATTCATCCTAGCTCACTGATCTATCTAATACCAAAAAGTGGTATCAGAAGCAGGTGGATGAATAAAAGATCTAATTGATATATCCAGATCCTATCTGTGAAAGAATCTCTCTCTAGAATATCTTTCTTTCTCTCCCTCACATCAAGGATCATTTCATTGCCTTTTTGAAAAGGATGTGATTGATGTGAAGACAACAAACAGCTATGAAGAATATATAAAATCAAGTTGTGTTGTGAAGAAAAGCTGTTCAGACGAAGGAATTGATGAACAACGACCTACTCGAGGAATGTACTATGAAGCAGGAAGTTGTGCGCAAAGGAGCAAGATTCTACTTATCACGAAGTAGACCAACACAGAGCAGATCAACAAGAAAAGCTAGTTGTTGAGCATAAAGACTGGAAGCGTGGACGATTCTGAAATCATCTGACAACAACGATGAGCACACAAGCGACCCTTAAGGAGATGGCGTCGAAGAAGTCAAACGAAGGAGTGAAGGAAGAGAAGCTCACTTCATCAACCAGACCATCCGCCAGAAAGAAGCAAGTGACAAAAGAGGATCTACTCTTAAAACCAACTTTCTAGAAATGAATAACAATGACCAGGTATCTTGTTCTAATTTGCTCTTATGTTTTTGGTCTCGCTTATCTTTATCGTGTTAAGAAACTCAAGTGATCATATGAGAACCAACGACCAAGAAAGCCAAATGAAAGAATCTTTAGAGGACTGAAGATAACAGGCTTGAAAACTTTAGTCACTTGTTTTGAAAATGAGAAAAGGAAGCCTGTACGATATTTTCCAAAAAGAGAATGCTTCACCTATTCATACAGATACCTCAAAATTACCTAAAGTAGTACTGAAAGTGACCCTACATCTTAAAAGAGAGAACCATAAAGTAAGGGGAAACTTCTAGTACAAATCAAGGTAACTTAGCAGGCAAAGAAGTTAAAATCCTTGGAGAAACCCAAAAGATATGGGTATGTAGTAAAAAGTCTGCAACAACCTGACACTCCCTAAGGAAATCAAGTAGAACAGCAACTCCAAATGGAAGCAAAACTTTCTATCTTACTGATATCATGGTTGATCTTTTTTATACTCTAAAAAGATACAGTAAGTAAACACCTGTACACACCATCCTTTTGCTCTTTAACTATAAAGTCTTGAAGGAATCAAACTTTTTCTACAGCAACAATGGGCTGCGAGGAAAATCTAAGTTCCTGTAAGAAACTTAACCCAGAAGGACTCATACTTATATGAGTACCTATATAAGAATATTCGTTTTGTAGGTACATCTGACAAAAGGGCTATTGAATTCAGGGGGAAAGAATTGATGAATCTAAGGAACAAAATGAAGTTCTGACAACAGGACGCTAGACACCAGGTTACTGGATACTAGGTCGCTGGATAAACAAGATTCTGGATATCAGGATGCCAGATACCAGGCTAACTAGATATTAGGTCACTGGATAACAGGACACTAGATATCAGGATGCTAGACACCAGATTGTAGGACACTAGATCGCTGAACACTAGGTCCCTGGGTAACAGGACGCAAAACACCAAGATGTTGGACACTAGGTCGCTGAACACCAGGTCGCTGTGAACCAGGATGCTAGACTGTTGGTCCCAAAACTACTGTAGGTAGGCTTAGAGGGGGGTGAATAAGCCCACCTTATCTTCTAATTTTTCTTTCAAGTCTATTGGCTTATTTCTAATATCAGTAACCTTTTTGGAGGTTACTGATCAGAGTGAATGCGGAAGCCTATCTTTGTGCCCAGTAGAAGATATGCAGTTTATCAGAGAGAATAGATGTAAGACAGTAAGCAGATAAAGACGCAAGCATGTATAGAGGTTCGAAGGTGGAGTAATCCTTCTACGTCCTCTCTTCCTCCACACAGGAGGGAACATTGGTTAAGCTGGTTGATTTACATAGACCTAACTATTACAACCCACCCTTAACGAATAAGTAGCAAGCCTTCACACAAATGCTTGCCTACTTTCCCTTGATCCACACAAGACCCTACTCTACCCACCCAGGGTCCTCACTTTCTCTCCTAGAAAGTGGTAAACTCAGCAAGACATTACTCCTCGCACTGAGTACTCCGGGACAACCTTTTAGAGAGGTTTATCTCCTTCTTCTTCAACTGGGAGCAGCAAGCTTAGCCTTCGTATGCAGACTGATTCTGCTGAAGCTTGCTGCTGACTGGTAGACTGGGTGTGCGTCTTCTTGGGATGTGGAGTGTTCGAGTTTTTCTTCTTTTCAGCTGCTTTGTATGAACACTCTCTTCTCTACTTAACTTCCCGCTTTTTACTGCGCTTTTCTCTTTGTAAGCTCTTCTCTCTTCTTTTGCGCTTCTCTCTGTGAGCTTGGATATTCTGATGTGCTCACGTCTTCTCTCTTGCACATTTTGTGCTTCTCTCACACACCATTTTCAGTCTTCAGTCCTTCTCTTTATAGGGTGAGAAATCTGCCTGTTGAAGGTAGACAGCTTTCTGACATTTCTGCACCGCACTCCTGACACAGGCAGCTTTTCACTTTCTACGTGTCTTCTTCCGGTTGGTTTCTCTTCTCTTTTCTCTCTACCAGTAACTTCTAGTGTCTACCGCTAACTTTGACTTTTCTCCCCATGCCTGCTTTGCAGCTTCCTCCTCTGGCTTCACTCTGGAGCTTCCTCTTCCAGCTTGCTCCTTCTGGTGGCTCGAGGCTTCTGTAGCATGTTGTCTGTGCAGTATGCTTTCAGCATGGTCTTCTCAGGTAACTTCCTGGCTCGCTGCATCCTTCTTTGGCGAGGTCCTTTCTTCCAGTAGCTTCCTGTTAGTCAATAGTATCCTTATTAGTTTATCCGATTCTTTATAATATTTCTCTTCAGTATCCTTCCATTTGACACTTTCTCTATTTCTTTTAATCTTCTGCAGTAACTCTATTGTAATAACCTATCCTGAGATTGGTTATGCATATTAGAGTTACTTTAAGGATTTGTCTCATCAAAACATTCTACAAATGTATCCAACAATTTCCCCCTTTTTTATGATGACAAAACATTAACAGAAGATCAAAAGAATCTAACCTCTCAAGCTTAGAAAGCATATTTAAAGCATGGCATAATCGGGCATACTACTTTCATACACAAATCACATATATGTCCAAAAAAAAAGTGCATAAGGAATGAGCAATTTTGAAGAACAAAAGACATTTTATTAAGATAAAACATATACATTAGAATGCAGTAAGCAAAGTACAATAAGCATCTCATCTAAATTCATTCTTCTATTCTTCTTGTTCTTTCATATCTTTCTTTTTCCCTTCTTTGTCTTCTTGATGTCTTCTTTCTTCTCTAGCTCTTCCCGCTTTTGGGTGTAAGGGCCTGCTCCCAATTGATTTTCCTCTTAGTCTAAAGAGAGAGAGAATTAGAGGTGAGGATAAGAGGCTTCTTCGGAAGAGAGTAGTGAAGCAGAGGAAGAGATCTGAGAAGATGGAGAGAATGACACATAGTAGCTTGCTGCTGCCTTTCATTCTCCATAACCTCACTAACTCCTCCTGCTGTATCATCTGCTCAAATCCTTGGAAGCAGAAATCATCCATTTCCCCTCCAACATCTTCATGTGGACGGGCTAGAATCTTCTCTTTTCCTCTATGGGAGACTTTTGATCTTCCATGATCCTTCGTAGTTTCTTCCCCCTTTTTGACATCATCAAAAATGAGCTTAAGCTCGGGGGTGACTAGAGAAGGATCATTTATTCTTTCTCTATCTTCTAAGAGCAGAACCTGGGTGCTTGCCCTCAAGTTCCCTTAAGGCTGAGGTGAGAAGAGAATGCTAGAAGATCAAGTCTTCTTAGGAAGACTTGCTTAGAAAGTGTTAAGAGTGAAGAGTGACTGTTTGAGATTTGAGGTGTGCTTGGTTGATTATTTGCAGAGAATGTGTCTTTTGGAAGAAATGAAGAGAATGGTTTCCAACAATCGGGTTTCATGATATGCAGGGATAAGAGAGAGAAAGAGGACATCTTTTATGATTTATGAAGAATAAGAGTGCATGTATTTATAGGGATAGAAATACTCCCTGTTGCAGTTTGGATCGTTAAAGATCTCATTAACTGCTCCGTCGATTTCCAAGGCTAATGTTGACAGTTTTCACAGCTTTGTGTCATTTCTCTTGATTTGATTGCGTCTGTGGTCAGCGACTGAATCTCCACCGTTGGATTTTTCTGATCGTGCGGCTGAAATTGTTTTAGGGTTTTTGAAAAGGTAGTCTATTTCTGGAAAAGGTGATCGTTTTTAAATGTACGCATGTTACCAAGAAATAGTTCCTCAGTAACTGTTTTATCTTATAACATCCAAGAGATCCCTTTATCCAGCGATGATGATAAGTTCTGACTTTAAGTAACCTAGTATCCAGAATATTGAAATCTAGCATTCTGATACACAGAGACCTGGTATTCAGCGATCTAGTATCCACTACTCGGTATTTAGCGTCCTGTTGCCCAGCGACCTAATGTTCAGCGATCTAGTTTCCATTCCCTGGTATCTAGCATCCTGATATCTAACGTCCTGCCACCCAGCGACCTAATTTCCAGTCAGCCTGGTAACTAGCATCCTGATATCAAGCATCGTGCTATCAGCGACATAGTATTCAATATTCTGGTGTCTAACGTTTCCTTTAGTCAGAACTTTATCTTTTCTTTGAGTCCTTCTACCTTTTCTATTGACTTAATGACAAGTGTTCTGATTTCTAGTATCTTAATCATCCAGTAGCTCGATGTCTAGTGTCTTGGTGTACAGCGTCCTGTTATCCCATGACCTAGTATCTAGCAACCGAATGTTCAGCATCCTATTATCAAAATTTGTCACTTTGTCAATTGTTCCCCTTAAAATCATTAACCCTTTAAATGTACCTGCAAAACGCTTACCTTGTATAGGTACTCATACAAGTATGAGTCCTTCTGAGTTAGGTTTTTCTTCAGAAGATTGGACTATCTTTACAGCCCATGGTTGCTGTAGAGAGAGTTTTGGCTCCTTCAAGACTTTTTAAAGCATAAACAATGATAGTGTGTGCAAGTGTTTATAGGCATAGCATGATAGACAAGGGTAAATATTAATTTTTTTTATTTTTTTATTTTTATTACTTTTCTGGAGTTGTTGTTCTGCTTAATTCCTTATAGGAGGATAGTTTGTTGCAGACTTTCTACAGCATACCCAGTTTGGGTTACTCCAAGGATTTTAACCTTTTTGCCTTCAAAGTTTCCTGGATTCGTACTAGAAGTTTCCCCTTACTTTATGGTCTTCTCTTTTAAGATGTGGGGTCACTAACAGTACTATTTCAGGTTACTTTGAGGCTTTGCATGAGAAGGTAAAGCAATATAATATGGAACTAAGCATGCAGGCTTCCTTCTCATTTTTAGAACCAAGTGACAACAGTTTAAAGTCCATTATCTTAGGATATAGTCACTTGAAATCTTTGACAAAAAAAGACATGATTATGACCAGAATTAAAGAGTATAGAATTAGAATGAGGTACCTGGTCATTATTGTTCTTTTGAAAGAGTAGGTCCTCTTTCATTCTTGTTTCTGTCTGGAGGTCGATCTGGTTGATGGAGTAAGCTTCTTCTTCTTACTCCTTGGCTTGACATCCTCATCATTTTCCTCCATGATTTGCTTCTTGTTGATTGTTGTATCAGCTTCTTCTTCAGCTCTGTACAGCTTCCTTCTTTGCAGCTTGTTGTTCCCCCTCAGAAACAGTTTTTCTTCACAACACAGCTTGATTTTCAACAGGTTTTAACTGTTTGTTATCTTCACATCAATCATATCCTTTTTAGAATAAAAAGGCATTGAAATGATCTTCTGATGTGAGTGTGAGAGAGAGAGATTTTGAGAAAGGCTTTTTCATATATGGGATCTGGATAGATCGATTAGATCTTTTGTTCATCCATCTGTTCTGATACCACTTGTTAATATCAGATTGGCCTGGTGATAGACCATTGATACCACTTGTTGGTATCAGATATATAACTGGTGAATGGTCTAACCTGCTCTAATACCACTTGTTGGTCCCAAAACTACAATAGGTAGGCTTAGAGGGGGGGTGAGTAAGCCTACTTTATCTTCTAATTTTTCTTTCAAGTCTATTGGCTTATTTCTAATATCAGTAACCTTTCAGGAGGTTACTGATCAGAGTGAATGCGGAAGCCTATCTTTGTGCCCAATAGAAGATATGCGGTTTATCAAAGAGAATAGATGTAAGGCAGTAAGCAGATAAAGACGCAAGCATGTATAGAGGTTTGAAGGTGGAGTAATCCTTCTACGTCCTCTCTTCCTCCACACAGGAGGGAACATTGGTTAAGCTGGTTGACTTACATAGACCTAACTATTACAACCCACCCTTAACGAATAAGTAGCACGTCTTCACACAGATGCTTGCCTACTTTCCCTTGACCCACACAGGATCCAACTCTACCCACCCAGGGTCCTCA
The DNA here is from genome assembly GCA_005771605.1 of Scutellaria baicalensis. Taxonomy (NCBI): domain Eukaryota; kingdom Viridiplantae; phylum Streptophyta; class Magnoliopsida; order Lamiales; family Lamiaceae; genus Scutellaria; species Scutellaria baicalensis. The sequence continues at coordinate 9,127,223 of CM016722.1, read as the reverse complement.
CTTTCTCTCCTAGAAAGTGGTAAACTCAGCAAGACATTACTCCTCGCACTGAGTACTTCGGGACAACCTTTTAAAGAGGTTTATCTCCTTCTTCTTCAATTGGGAGCAGCAAGCTTGGCCTTCGTATGCAGACCGATTCTGCTGAAGCTTGCTGCTGACTGGTAGACTGGGTGTGCGTCTTCTTGGGGTATGGAGTGTTCGAGCTTTTCTTCTTTTCAGCTGCTCTGTATGAACACTCTATTCTCTACTTAACTTCTCCCTTTTTACTGCGCTTTTCTCTTTATAAGCTCTTCTCTCTTCTTTTGCGCTTCTCTCTGTGAGCTTGGATATTCCGATGTGTTCACGTCTTCTCTCTTGCACATTCTATGCTTCTCTCACACCATTTTCAGTCTTCAGTCCTCCTCTTTATAAGGTGTGAAATCTGCCCGTTGAAGGTAGATAGATTTCTAACATTTCTGCACCGCACTCCTGACACACGGCAGCTTTTCACTTTCCACGTGTCTTCTTCCGGTTGGCTCCTCTTCTCTTTTCTCTCTACCGGTAACTTCTTATGTCTACCAGTAACTTTGACTTTTCTCCCCATGCCTGCTTTGCAGCTTCCTCCTCTGGCTTCACTCTGGAGCTTCCTCTTCCAGCTTGCTCCTTCTGGTGGCTCGAGGCTTCTGTAGCATGCTGTCTGTGCAGTATGCTTTCAGCATGGTCTTCTCAGGTAACTTCCTGGCTCGCTGCATCCTTCTTTGGAGAGGTCCTTTCTTCCAGTAGCTTCCTGTTAGTCAATAGTATCCTTATTAGTTTATCCGATTCTTTATAATATTTCTCTTCAGTATCCTTCCATTTGACACTTTCTCTATTTCTTTTAATCTTCTGCAGTAACTCTATTGCAGTAACCTATCCTGAGATTGGTTATGCATATTAGAGTTACTTTAAGGATTTGTCTCATCAAAACATTCTACAAATGTATCCAACATAGCCACTAATATACTGAATATTAGGTTACTGGACATCAGAACATATCATCAAGTCACTGGACAAAGGGATCACTTGGAGGTTACAATTCTCTAATCAGAGCAATTACTGAAGAACCTTGGTAACGTGCACACATAAAAAGTGGATCACTTTTCCAGAAATAGACTACCTTTTCAGAACCCTAGAAGAATTTTAGTCGTATGATTAGAAGAATCCAAGGATGAAGAACCAGTTGTTGACCACACACTCAAGCAAAACATCTCATGCAGAGGAGAAAAAAAATAAAGTTGTGGAAACTGCCAACACCTTTATTGGAAACGGGCTACATAGTTAATGAGGTCCTTGAAGATCTAACTGCAACAGGGAGTATCTCAAACTCTATAAATACATGCACTCTTTATTCTTCATTAAGCATACAAATATCCTCTCTCTCTTATCCTTAATACATTATGGCACCGGATTGTTGGAAACCATTCTCTCTATTCCTTCCTCACTGCACATTCTCTGCAAATAATCAATCAAGCACCTCCAAAATCACATATAGTCATCTCTCACGCTTGATACTTGCTAAGCAAGTCTTTCTAAGAAGACTTGATCTTCTAGTATTCTCTCCTCACCTAAGACTTGAGGGTGTCTGAGGACTTGCCCCAAAAGTCTCCTCTGAAACGCTGGACGTAGAGTTGGGGGATCCTTCTCCAGTGATCCTAGAGCTTTAGCTCATTTTTTGATGATGTCAAAAAGGGGGAAGAACTGCGAAGGATCCAGAAAGATCAAAAGTCTTCCAAAAGGTGAAGAAGAGAAGATGCAAGCCCTACCATTAGGTGAGCTTTCTTCTGTGTCCTAGTAGAATGAGGAAGAGGGGACAAACACAGGAGTTGGTGAAAATAGTGCGAGAAGAAAGGATGCAGCAAGCTACTGCACCCAGACTTCTCTGCTCTTTCACCATCTCTGTTGTATAAACCTCAGTTCTTTCTTCTTGCGACATCCTCACCCTGTCTCCAATTCTCCTCCATGATCAAAGAATAAAATCGATTGGGAGCAAGCCCTGCACAATAGATGAATGAGCGAGAAAGAAGCTCGCAAGAAGAAGGATGAATTAGTCTAGATAGGATATTTTTTATACTCTGCTTACTGCGTTGTATTGTAAATGTTTTATCTAAATAAAATTTCTTCTATTCTTTAAAAAGCTCATTCCTTGTGCCCTTTCTTCCCAACTTATATATGATTTGGCAAGAGTAGTATGATTAATGTTTTACATTATATATCTGTTTTCTGTGCTTGAGAGATTATGTTCTTTTGATCTTCTATAAGGTTTTGTCATCATCAAAAAAGGGGAAATCATTGGACACGTTTAAGTATGTTTTGATGAGACAAAACCTTAAGAAAGTAACCCCAACTCTATACGCATAACCTAGCTCAAAAGGTTACTGCAACGTGGTTACTGCAGAAGAAAGAAAGATCAGAGAAAGTGTCAAAGGAAGGACACTGAAGAGAATGGCGAAAGGAATCTGGTGAACTAATTAGGATACTTATGACTAGAGGAAGCTACTGGAAAAGATCTTGCTGAAGCAGATTATAAAGCAGCAAGACTGGAAGATACCTGAGAGACCATGTCAAAAGCATACTGCAGAACAGCATGCTACAGAAGCCTCAAGCCACCTGAAGGAGCAAGCCAGAGAAGGAAGCTCCAGAGTGAAACAAGAATAGGAAGCTGCAAAGCAGGCATGGGAAGAAAGTCAAAAGTTACCGGTAGAAAGAAGAAGTTACCGATAGAGAGAAGAGAAGAGGAGCCGATCAGAATAAGACATGTGGATTGCAAGAAACTGGCGTGTGTCAGAAGGAGTGTGGCGCGTTTAAGATGGAAGTCTACCTATCTTCAATAGGCAGATTTCCTAATTTATAAATAGAAGAAGACTGAAAACTGAGATGGGTGAGAGTAACGAGAGAGCTTAGAAAGAGAAATGCATGCAAAAGAGAGAAGCACAAGGAGTGCAAACAAATAGCATACAAGAGAAGAAAAAGTGTAGAAAAGAATAGAAGAAGTAAAAGCGCAAGAGAGAGCTTAGAAAGAGGGAGAAGACAAAATAGAAGAAAAGAGTGTCCAGAAGAGCAGAAGAAAATAAGAAAAGCTCAAACACTCTATGTAACACCCCGTTTTCAAGAAAATCTGCATTGCATATTTTACAAAATTTCTTTTAAATTTTAATTGAAAAATGATTTGAAGTGAACTTTTATGTTATTTAAAGTTATAATTTACGTGTTACGTTATGCTTCATGATTTTAAGTATTATGTTGTGCTCGGTGATTTCTACGTATTTTGTGATCTGATGTTTCTTTCGAGATTTTAAAGTATTTTGCAGGATTGCTTACGGAGGAAACCGAGCTTGATCTCAACTCACTCGACAATCATGGATGAAAGTAAAAAAAGATAAGATATAGATAAGTTTAAATAAGGAAAAATGATATTAGGTTTTTATGCAAAAATTTTCGTTTATGTCGTAGATGCTTTTATTTTATTAATTTTAATCATGATCTTCAGATATGATTCTATGTGATAAAATAATTTACATAAAATGTGCTTAGTAAATACTTGTGTATAAATTATGTTAATGTAGTATTATTATTATAATTAATGTTATTAATGTTGATCTAATATATATAGATGTGTACGTGTGATATATATATATATATATATATATATATATGTATATTATGTATGTATATTTATTAATTATCTAGAGTATATATATGTATAATATTATTTTATGTATGTAATAGATAAGCTTTGGATCATTTTGGAGAGATGATATTTTTCCTTCTCTTCACACACGTGCCTTTTTCTTTATAATAAGATAAAGATGATATTTTCTTCTCTCTCTTTCATTATCATACATTTTCATTTTGCAGAGGATTTGAGTGAAGAAGGGTAAAATTTATTTCATTTGCTTGCTTTATGTTTCAATTTTAATTTCTTTCAAGCTTTATCCCCAAATCAAAGTGTAGATGTATATGTATATATATGTGTGAAATTATGTATGTTTTTTTGTGTTGTGGCTTGAGTCATGGGGAAAAAAAAAACAAGGGAAAAGATGGGGAAGAAAACAGAGGAAAGAAAAGAAGAAGAAGAGGGGGAAATAGGGAGAGACGAGAGGAGGCGCCACCGCACGGAGCGGCGCCGAGCAGAGACGCCGCCATGGTGTGTTTTGTGTGTGTTTATGTGTGTGTATCATGTGTATATATATGATTGTATATTGTGTATATGCTGTAAAATTGGAAAAGGGAAAGGTGGGGGAAGGAAGAGGCGCCGCCGTGAGTGGCGGCGCCGTGTGGAGAGAAGGCCGGTGACGAGGCTGTCGCCGGCAAGGGGGCGGCGGCCGTGTTGCAGGAGAAAGAGAGAGGGCGACGGGCTGTTGGGAGGAGAAGGGTGCTGCTGTGTGTGTAGTGTGCCGTGTGTTGTGGTGGCCGGCAACGGGTCTGTCGCCGGCAGGAGAGGGCGGCGGCGGCGGCCGAGCGGCTGCAGCCGTGCATGGGGAGGATGGCAACGGGCTGGAGAAACAAAAAAAAAAGGAGCAGGGCCATGCTTTGAAAATTCAATGTGTTCCAAGGACCATTTTGCAAATTCATATCTTTGCTTAATTATTGTCCAAGCCTTGATCTTTTGCTTAATTGCTTTTTAATCCCTATAAATTTTATTAATTTGAATTCAACCCCTGAAATTAGATTAAGTTGCAGTTTAACCCCAAAAACTTTACAAGATTTTAATACATGATCCCAGACTATATAGAAACTGTAGAATCACCCCTAAAATTTACTATAATTATAAGTTTGAACCCAATATTATACCGGATATTATTTTATGACCTCAAACTATATTTTTATGTGTCATTTTTTTTAAGATTTAGAATTTCTAGTTAAATACCTTAAGTTTAAATTATAAGTATATTTGTTGTTTATATGTGAATTATGTTCAATGATTGTTAATTCTTTGTACAAGCAATTAAAATCTATTTTCAGTATGTTAACCTAAATAAATATATATGATCATATGAATAATATTGTGATTTTAGGAATTATATATGAAATATTAAAATTGTTACATCTTTATATTTTATGCATCATTTTAAGACTAAGAATTTGCTAGTTTAAATATCTAAAGCTTAGGTTATAAGTATATTGATTTCTTTTAAATGCTAATCATGTTTAAATGATTCTTATATGATAATGTTATCATCAAAATTATATATATGAGTTTAATATATGTTTATTTTGTATGATGTATGATTAATATAAATATTTGGATAATGTGTATGGAATCATGTTAATGGATTAGCTTACAATCTGTATTTCTACTTTGAATTGATTACATGATAATTAAAGATTTATAAATTTATGTACCTTGGTTATTGTTTCGCTAATTTATTTTGTTAATTGAGGTGTGTATTTCTAAAGTATTATACTATGTGGTAAATTATATGTCTTAATTATTTACGTTGCAAAATCATTTATGGCTAGCAATACAATTGTGGTTTCTTTAAATTATATAGTATTAAAAGATAATCTATCTTGCCAAATTGAATAAGAAATTGGTATCCTGCATGACAACATAAGTTTATTTTTTTTAGAATTAAATGTTGTGTGTAAAATGTTGGTATACACTATTAATTAGTGATATTATTTCAGAAATAAGATTAGAAAAGTATTATATTAGTTAAATTAATTTAGGGAATGATTTAAGTAATATAGAAATTAAAGAGAAATTGGGTAGATTATTTATAAGTCTTTACTTCATATGTTAATTAATGGAATCTTTTATGTTACACTAATTGTAGAAATTCATAAAAGATAAAGAGTTAGTTAATGAAACAAAGTAAAGATTTAATTTTAAGTCTTTCGATAATATTTACATGTTATATGATATTATATGACATAAGAAGCTAAATGATTAAGTATGTCGAGTGCAGTTGAGACGAGCGGTGATTCCAAAAGCAATTCTCAAGCCGTCAGCTTAAAGTGGGTAACTTCTAATCTCTACTATACGTTGGTAATTAAATTAGTAAGTGTGTATGAAAATCTACGGCTGAAGCTCCGTAGCTATAACCGGTAGTTGCTTCACTATCGGGCGACGACCGTAAGGGTGAGAGTGCCCGGTCTATGAAAGGTCCAGGGTGAGCGTACCCAACGGACAAAGTAGTATGTGCTTAATGATTTAATTATTTCAATATATGTTAGAGTGGGTAATTTCTACACTCTACTATACGATGATGATTAAATTAGTAAGTTATGTACGACGGTCTACGGTTGAAGTTCCGTAGCGGTAACCGGTAGTTGCTTCACTATCGGGCGACGACCATAAGGGCGAGAGTGCCTGGTCTATGAAAGCAAGGTTTAGTGGGCGAGCGACTCCCACATTCCTTTATGTTATGTATGGTCCAGGGTGAGCGTGCCCAACGGACATGTAGTACGTGCTTAATAATTTAATTATTTCAATGAATATTAGAGAGTACAGTTATCCCACTGGGATCCCTCTCCGGAGGTGTCTCATGATTCCACTTTTAATATTTTCAGGTTCGGCGTATGATGACGCGGACGTGTAGCGAGCTGATCTGTCTTTCCATCACCCCTTTCATGTTAAAGTACCAAAACAGTATTTACTTTTAAGAACAATGTTATTTTTTGGATATGTAAATTATGGTAGATGATGGGCCTAGACTTATATTTTGGTATGATATGTTTGCTCTAATATATTATATCTTGTAGGAGTTTGTTTGAACGTTTAACCTAGAAATGTGGGTAAAACACGAGTTTTGGAAATAATTGTTTTATGTTTAAAAAAAATGTCTCGTGTTTTCCTTTTAGTCTTCCCCTATAAATATTTTATGAATTCTTTAATTAGTAAAGGGTGACGACCTGATTTCCAATTAATGGGGATTGGGGCGTTACACTCTACACCCCAAAGATCCATACTCAGTCTATCAGTCCGGCAGCAAGCTTCAGTAGATCAACCTTCAAACGAAGCCCAAGCTTGTTACATCCAGTTGAAGAAGAAGAAAGACAAAACTTTCAAGGACTGTCTTGGAGTACTCAGTGTGAGGAATAGAATCCTGCTGAGTTGTCCACTTTATGAAAGAGAAAGTGAGGACCCTGGGTGGGTAGAATAGGATCCTGTGTGGGTCAGTGGAGAGAGTAGGCAAGCAACTGTGTGAAGGCTTGCTACTTGTTATGTGAGGGTTGTAATAGATAAGGCTATGTAAATCAACTAGCTTAACAAATGTTCCCTCTTGAGAAGAGGCAAAGAAGATGTAAAAGGATTACTCCACCTTCGAACCTCTATATATCCATGCGTCTATCTATGCTTACTGCCCTATATGCACATCCTATGTTCCAGGAGAAGAAGCTTCCGCAATAAAATTCTTATTCGTAACCTCCCAAAAGGTTACTGACTCCCGACCAAAGCCTCCAGGAAAGAAGAAAAAGTTTGAAATTACAGTAGTCTTATTCACCCCCCCTCCCTCTAAGCGTACTACCACCCTTTTTGGGACCAACAACTTTTAACTTCTTTCCCTGCATGCTTTGTAGCTTCCTCCTTGTGCTCACTCTGGAGCTTCATTCCCTGGCTTGATCCGTCAAGTGGCTTGAGGCTTCTGTAGTATGTTGTTCTGCAGTATGCTTCGACATGGTCTCTTCTAGGTAGCTTGAGTCTTCGATAGCTTGTTGTTTTGCAGTATGCCTTAAGCATAGTCTTCTTCCAGGTAGCTTCTTGCAGTGAGCAGTATCCTAATTAGTTTACCAGATTCCTTTCACCATTCTCTTCAGCATTCTTCTTTAGAAACTTTTATCTGTCTTGTCTTTTTGCAGTAACCTCGTTGCAGTAACATTTCCTATGATAGGTTATGCTTTTAGAGATGGTTATTTTCTTAAGGTTTTATCTCATCAAAACATACTTAAATGTTTCCAACAATTTCCCCCTTTTTGATGATGACAAAACCTTTACAGAAGATCAAAAGAACATAATCTTTCAAGCACACAAAACAGATATAACAGATATATAAGATATAACAGGATAGAACATACTGTTTTCATCAAATCACATATGAGTCAGAAGGAAAGGTTGTGAGCTTTAGAGAACCGAAGACATTTTATATAGATAAAACATTTACAGTACAACGCAGTAAGCTAAGTACAAAGTAGACATTCTATCTAAACTCATTCTTCTTTCTCTTGCTCTTGCCTTTCTTTCCCCCTTAGCTTCTTGCAAGCTTCTTTTTAACTTCTTCCTCTTCTGTGCAGGTTCTTGCTCCCAGTTGATCTTCCTCTTTGATCGTGAGGAGAGCTGACAAAGGTAAGAAGGTCGCAAGAATGAGAAGAAAGAAAGGGATTCAGTCGGAGTATTACGTGAAGTGGCATAGGAGATCTAGGCGCAGTAGCTTGATGCAACCTTTCTTCTCTCACTATCTTCACCAACTCTTGTGACTGTCCCTTCCTCCTTACTCTCTTGGACACAGAAGAAAGCTCACCCAATGGAAGGGCTTGCATCTTCTCTTCTTCACCTTCGGAAGACTTTTGATCTTCCAAGATCCTTCGCAGTTATTCCCCCTTTTTGTCATAATCAACAATGAGCTAAAGCTCTGGGGTAACTGGAGGGGGATCATCCAACTCTACCTCCGGCCTCTAAGAGGAGACCTTGGGGGCAAGTCCTCAGGCACCCTCTGATTTGAGGTGAGGAAGGAATGCTAGAAGATCAAATCTTCTGAGAAAGCTTTGTTTGGCAAGCATTGAGTATAAGGAGTGGCTCTTTGTGATTCGAGGTGTGCTTAGTTGATTAGTTGCAAAGAATGTCCTTCGAAGAAAGAATGAAGAGAATGGTTTCCAACAATCTGGTGCCATGATGTAACAAGGATAAGAGAGAGGATATATGTATGTAGAAGAAGAATAAGGAGTGTATGTATTTATAGAGTTTGAGATACTCCCAATTTTGGATGTTTCATGAGATCCTACGGTTAGGTTTATCTTCTTAAAGATCTCATTGACTTTTTCACCTGTTCCCAATAAAGTTGTTGGCAGTTTCCACAGCTTTATTTCTTTTCTCCTCTGCATGAGGTGATTGCTTGAGTGTTTGGTCAACACTTGATTCTCAGCCCTTAGATTTTCTTGATCGCACGACTGATATTCAAGGGTTCTGAAAAAGGTGGTCTACTTTTCATACACATACGTTACCGATTGCTTTGGTAACCGCTAAGTTTGGTGAGATGTAACCCACCAGTGACTTGATAACAAATATTCTAAAGTTTAATAATCTAGTATCCATACATCTGGTGTCTAGCGTTCTGTTATCCAGCGACCTAGTATCCAGCAACCTGGTGTCTAGCATCCTATAGTTAGAGTTTTGTCATGTTGTCAAAGGTTCCCCCAGAATTCAGTAGCCTATTGTCTGAGGGTGAGTTGACCTTCTTTTGAGCTTTCAGATTCTTGTGGCAATCACGTCTTGCTTTGGTTATATGAGTTGCTTCATGGCATTTTACTTCCTATTTCCTGTAGTTTCTATCAAATGTACCTGCAGTGAGTATACTTTCTTAAGGTTTTGTCTCATCAAAACATACTTAAATGTTTCCAACAATTTCCCCATTTTTTATGATGACAAAATCTTTGCAGAAGATCAAAAGAACATAATCTCTTAAGCACAGAAAACAGATATATAATATAACAAGATAGAACATACTGCTTTTTTTTAAATCCCATATAAGTCTAAAAGAAAGGGCACAAGGAATGAGCTTTTTAAATAACAGAAGAATTTTATTTAGATAAAACATTTACAGTGCGTTACAGTTAAGTAAAGTACAATAAACATCCTATCTAGACTTATTCTTCTGTTTCTTCTTACTTTTTCCTTTCTTTCTTTTCCCCTCTTACTTGCTGCTAGCTTTCTCTTTCTGCTTTCGTTCTCTCTCGCTTGGTACAGGAACCTACTCCCAGTAGATTCTTCTCTTCGGCTAGATAGGAGAGCTGAAAAAGGTGTGAGAGGCGATGCGAGAGAGAGAAGGCATTCGTTTGGAGGGGAACGTGTGAAGAAGCAAGGAAGTTTAGATGCAGTAGCTTGCTGCTGCCTTTCCTTCTCCTTCAATCTCCACCGACTCCTCCAACTGTCCTTCCTTCTGATTCTCTCGTATGCAAAAGAGAATCCACCTCATAGAAAAGTTGGAGTCTCCTCTCCTCCACCTCTAGAAGTCTTTTGATCTTCCATGATCCTTCGCAGTTTCTTCCCCCTTTTTGACATCATCAACGAGCTGAAGCTCTGGGGTAGCTAGAGAGGGGTCCTTCGCTCTATCCTCCTGCCTCGAAAAGAAGAACTTGGGTACAAGTCCTTTGAAAGTGAGGTGAGAGCTGAAAGCTAAAAGATCGAGTCTTTTGAGAGAGACTTGCTTAGCAAGTGTTAAGCGCGAGAGGTGACTTTTCATGATTTGAGGTGTGCTTGGTTGATTATTTACAGAGAAGGTGCAGTTAGAAAGGAACAGAGAAAATGGTTTCTAACAATCGGGTGTCATGATGTATCAAGGATAAGAGAGAGAGAGAGAGAGAGAGAGAGGGGGGGGGGATATTTGTATGCTTAATGAAGAATAAGGAGTGCATGTATTTATAAAGTTTGAGATACTCCCTGTTACAGTTAGATCTTCAAAGATCTCATTAACTGCTTCGTCGGTTTCCAATAAAGGTGTTGACAGTTTCCACAGTTTTTTTTTTTTTCATGAAGTGATTGCTTGAGTATGTGGTCAACAGCTGGTTCTCCACCCTTGGATTCTTCTGATCATACGGCTGAAATTCTTCTAGGGTTCTGAAAAGGTAGTCTATTTCTGGAAAGGTTATCCACTTTTTATGCATGCACGTTACCGAGAAAAAAATTCAATAATTGTTCTGATTTGTAACCTCCAAGTAATCCCTTTGTCCAGTAACTTGATCATAAGTTCTGATGTCTAGCAACCTAGTATCTAGTATATTAGTGTCTAGCATCCTGATACACAGCGACCTAGTGTTCAGCGATCTAGTGTCCAGCATCCTGGTGTTTAGCGTCCTGATTCCCAGCAACCTAGTGTTCAGCGATCTAGTGTCCAGCAACCTGGTATCTAGCATCCTGATATCTAGCGTCCTGTCATCCAGCGACCTAATTTCCAATCAGTCTGGTATCTAGCATCCTGATATCCAGCATCCTGCTATCCAGCGACCTAGCATCCAATGTCCTGGTGTCTAGCGTTCTTTTGTCAGAACTTTATCTTGTTCAGCGATTCATCAATTCTTTCCTACTGAATTCAGTAGCCCTTTGATCAGAGGTACCTGTAAGATGGATATTCTTGTATAAGTACTCATATAAGTATGAGTCCTTCTGGGTTAAGTTTCTTTCTGGAACTTAGACTTTCTTTACAGCCCATGGTTGTTGTAGAGATAGTTTGATTCCTTCAAGACTTACAGTTAAAGAGCAAAAGGATAGTGTGTGCAGGTGTTTACTTAGTGTATCTCTTTAGAGTATCAACTCTTTCAGATATAGAAAAGATCAACCATGATATCAGTAAGGAAAAAAAAATTATTTCCATTTGTAGTTGTTGTTCTGCTTGATTCCCTTAGGAAATATCAGTTTGTTGCAGACATTTTTCAGCATACCCGTATTTGGGTTTCTCCAAGGTTTTGACTCTTTTGCCTGCTTAATTACCCTGATTTGTGCTATACGTTCCCCCTTACTTTATGATTTCCTTTTAAAATGTAGGGTCACCTTCAGTATTATTTCGGCTAACTTTGAGGTTTGCATGAGTAGATGAAGCGTTCTAATATGGAAATAAACGTACAAGCTTCCCTTCTCATTTTCAAGTCAAGTGACCAGTATCTTTTAAGTCTGTTATCTTCAGTCTCCAGAGGACTCTTTAACATGGCTTTCTTGGTCGTTGGTATATAGTCACTTGAGTTCCTCAACAGGAAAAAAAAAAAGAACGAGACCAAAAATAAAAGCACAAATTAGAACGAGGTACCTGGTCATTGTTTCCTTTAGTTTAAAGAGTAGATCCTCTTTCATTCTTTGCTTCTATCTGGAGGATGGTCTGGTTGATGGAGTGAGTTTCCCTTTTTACTCCTTCGCTTGACTTCTGCAGCATCCTTTTCCACGGTTGATTCCTAGCTTCGCTTGTATCAGCTTCTTCTACATGCTCAGCAACATGCCTTTCTTGTTAATCTGTTTTGTGAAAGGTAGACGCTTGTTCCTTTCCATACAGCTTCCTATTCCGCAGCTTGCTGTTCACCATCTTCCTTCTTTTGAACAGCTTTTCTTCACAACACAACTTGATTTTCTATATCCTTCATAGTTGTTTGTTGTCTTCACATCAATCATATCATTTTTAAAATAAAAGGCAATGAAATGATCTTTGATGTGAGGGGGAGAGAGAGAGAGAGAGAGAGAGAGATTTTCTAGAGAGTGATTCTTCACATATGGGATCTGGATAGGTTGATTAGATCTTTTGTTTCATCCTGTTAGGATGTATACTATAAGCCTAGCTTTTGTATGAACATCTTTTATGCAATGAGAATTACTATGGTCGCATGTTTGCATTTTTATATTTGTTATATATGATTGTGCAATGTCCAATTAATTTATATTATAGATAACTTGGTGTGTGGTGCCACACAGAAGATCTTGTTATCAGTTTCTTATAAATTATTAATAGTAGCTCACAACCAAGATGAATTTGGACAAATCATCGGAATGGTTGTAGTGTAGTTTGGTATTAGTCTGTCTTGACTATAAAACTACACTAGTATACTTTGTGTGTATTGAGCAGGACCATTTGAGGTTGTTCGTTTTATGCTGACTATGTAATAGAACAAGACCTCTGTTATTATGGATGTGCGTTCTCTTAATCCCTATATAATAACAGCCACGTAAACACAATATTTGTTTCTTTCATTTGCCAACGAGTGAGATTTATTTATTAAATCAATAAACTCGGTGAATTGGGAAACCGTATTGTCTATATGGTGTACTGTTGATTATAGAAGGAATCTGTGTCCTAATTATTTAGGATGATGATGTCCCCTTGAGGAGCTCATAAGGATTATCATGTAAACCCTGCAGGTGGATTTAATCCGACATGATAATAAAGTTGAGTCGTACTACTCTTGGAATTAGATGTTAATTAATTAAGTTGTCAGTAACTTATTTAATTAACGGACATTCGATATCTTAAACACAGGGAGATAAACGTGCACATAATAAGAAGGAGCCCATATTAAATATGGGATTGGGACGGTAGTTCAATAATAATTCTTTAGTGGACTGAATTATTATTGATGGGCTTAATTTATGTGTTCGGGCCGAACACAGGATACTTAAGCCCATCAGGAGGCCCAACCCAATTCCTCCTCTAGGTCCCTGATGTAGCCTATTTAAAGCCTTTTTTCATCAGCGCCTCTCAAGATTCACAGATTACAGAAAACACGTAATAGTGAGAGGAGAGCAGAATTGGACTTCTCGAAGGATCGTTGGCCACGCAACGTTCGAGAAAGGCTGCAGGAATACATCAGAAGATCAAAGAGGTCTAGGGTTACGTAAGATCAGTCTTGGCTCGATTTCTTATCGACTGATCGAAAGGTATATTTCTTTTCCGCTGCTTCTTCTTTATACCTTTGCATGGAACCCAATTTATTAATTGCATAGAGCCGGCGATCGTCGGTTCCTACACATCCACCTGCTCTGATACTACTTGTTGGTATCACATAGATTAGTGAGCTTGGATGAATAATCTACCTGCTCTAATACCACTTGTTGGTCACAAATATTGTGATAGTAGGCTCAGAGGGGGGTGAATAAGTCTACTGTATTTTCAAACTTTTTCTCTCTTTTATCGGCTCAATCTAGAATCAGTAACCTTTTGAGAGGTTACTAATCAGAGTGGTTGCGGAAGTATTTCTCTCATTGAAGAGCCAAGTATAGAAGGTGTGCAGCTTAACATAGAGTGTGTAAGTAAAGTAGTATGCACATAGAGGCACATGGATATACAGAGGTTCGAAGGTGGAGTAATCCTTCTACATCCTCTCTCCCTCTTCTCAAGAAGGAACGTTTGTTAATTCTTGTTGGTTCCCTATCTATTACAACACAGATTTAACAAGTAAGTAGCAAGCCTTTACACAGCTGCTTGTCTACTCTCCTCACTGACCCACACAAGATCCTAATCTACCCACCCAGGGTCCTCACTTTTTCTCCTAGAAAGTGGATAGCTTAGCAGGACTTCGTTCCTCTCACTAAGCACTCCAAGACAGTCCTTTTAGAAAGGGTTTGTCTTCTTTTTCTTCAACTGGATGTAGCAAGTTTGGGCTTTGTTTGCAGGTTGATCTGCTGAAGCTTGCTGCCGGACTGACAGACTGAGTATGCATCTTTGGGGTGTTGAGTGTTTGACATTTTCTTCTCTTCTTCTGCTCTTCTAAACACTCTTTTCTTCTATTTGGTATTCCCCCTCTTTCTGTGCTTTCATCTTATGAGCCTTCTCTCTGTTGAGCTCTTCTCTATTCTTTTACGCTTCTCTCTGCGAGCTTGTATATTATCTTCTCTCTCTATTCTCAGTCTTCAAAGTATTATTCTCTTTATAGATTGGGAAATCTACCCGTTGAAGGTAGGTATGTTTCCTAATCTATAAATGCACTGCACTCCTAACACATGCCAGCTTTTCGTTTTCCATGTGTCTTCTTCTGGTTGGTTCATCTTCTCTTCTCTCTACCGGTAACTTTCGGCATGGTCTCTCAGGTAGCTTCCTGTTTGGTAGCTTGCTGCTTTGGCAAGGTCTCTTCCAGTAGCTTCCTGCAGTCATCAGTATCCTAATTAGTTCACCCAATTCTTTTTCACCATTCTCTTCAGTGTCCTTCCTTTGATACTTTCTCTGATCTTTCTTTCTTCTACAGTAACTCTGTCGCAGTAACCTATCCTAAGATTGGTTATGTTTGTTAAAGTTACTTTCTTAAGGTTTTGTCTCATCAAAACATATTTAAATGTTTCCAACAGTGAGTACCCTGGGTGGTTAGAATAGGATCATGTGTGGGTCAATTAGGAAAGTAGGCAAACAGTTGTATAAAGGCTTGCTACTTACTTGTTAAGAGGGTTGTAATAGATAGGACTATGTAAATCAACTAGCTTAACAAATGTTCCCTCTTGAGAAGAGGCAGAGAGGATGTAGAAGGATTACTCCACCTTCGAATCTCTGTATATCCATGCGTCTATTTATGCTTACTGCTCTATATCTGTTAGATGCATGTCTTGCATAATTGATCTTTACAGGAGAAAAAGCTTCCGCATGTAACTCTGATCAGTAACCTCCCAAAAGGTTACTGACTCCCGACCAAAGCCCTCTAAGTCTACTACTACCGTATTTGGGACCAACAAGTGGTATCAGAGCAGGTGAATGAAACAAAAGATCTAATCGATCTATCCAGATCCCATCTGTGAAGAATCTCTCTCTAGAAAATCTCTCTTTCTCTCTCCCTCACATCAAAGATCAAGTCAGTGCTTTCTATTTTGAAAGGATATGATTGATGTGAAGACAACAAACAGATAAGAAGGATATAGAAAATCAAGTTGAGTTGTGAATAAAAGTTGTTCAGAAGAAGGAAGTTGGTGAACAGCAAGCTACTCGAGGAACGGACTATGAAGCAGGAACCTGTACATAAAGGAGCAAGTGTCTACCTATCACGAAGTAAACCAACACGAAGCAAATCAACAAGAAAGGCTAGTTGCTAAGCATGAAGAGGAAGCTGATATAAAGCAAGACTGGAAGCATGGACGATTCTGGAATCACCAGACAACAGCGATGAGCAAACAAGTTGTGACCCTGAAGGAGATGGCATCGAAAAAGTCAAACGAATGAGTGTAGGAAGAGAAGCTCACTCCATCAACCAGACCATCCCCCAGAAGGAAGCAAGTGATAAAAGAGGATCTACTCTTTAAATCAAAACTCAAGAATGGAATAACAATGACTAGGTACCTCATTCTAATTTACTCTTATGTTGTTGGTATCAATCATTTTTTATCCTGTTATGAAAACTCAGATGACTACATGAGAACCAACGACCAAGGAAGCCAAAGAAAAGAATCTTCAAAAGACTGAAGATAACAGGCTTGAAAGTTTTGGTCACTTGACTTGAGAATGAGAAGGAAAGCATGCACATTGATACTCATAGAGAAGATGTTTCAACTACTCATGCAAACCTCTAAAGTACCTTAGATTGTACTGAAAGTGACCCTACATCTTAAAAAGAGAGAACCATAAAGTAAGGGGGAACTTCTAGTATAAATCAAGGTAACTCAGCAGGAAAAAGAGTTAAAATCCTTAGAGAAACCCAAAGGATATGGGTATGCTGTAAAAAGTCTGCAACAACCTGACATTCCTTTTGGAAATCAGGCAGAACAGCAACTCCAAATGGAAAGAAAATTTTCTACCTTACTAGTATCATGGTTTATCATTTCTATATCTAAAAGAGTTCATATTCAAAAAAGATACAGTAAGTAAACACATGCACACACCTTCTCTTTCTTACTAATAAAAGTCTTGAAGGAATCAAACTATCTCTACAGCAACCATGGGCTGTAAGGAAAGTCTAAGTTCCTAAAAGAAACTTAACCCAAAAGGACTCATACTTATATGAGTACCTATACAAGAATACTTGTTTTGTAGGTACCTCCGACAAAAGGGCTACTGAATTCAAGGGGAAATAATAGACGAATCTAAGGAACAAAATGGAGTTCTGACAACAGAATGCTAGATACCAGGCTACTGGAAACAAGGTCGCTAGATAACAAGATGCTGGAAATCAGGATGCTAGATACCAGGCTACTGGAAACTAGGTCGCTGGATAACAGGACGCTGGAAATCATGATGCAAGATACCAGGATGCTGGACACTAGATCGCTGAACACCAGGTCGCTGCATACCAGGACGCTAAACGCCAGGATACTGGAAACTAGATCGCTGAACACCAGGTCACTGTGTACCAGGATGCTAAACACCAATACACTAGATACTAGGCTACTGGACATCAGGACTTATCATCAAGTCACTGGATAAAGGGATCATTTGTAGGTTACAACTCTCAAATCAGAGTAGTTACTGAAGAACTTTGGTAACGTGCACACATAAAAAGTGGATCACATTTCCAGAAATAGACTACCTTTTCAGAACCCTAGAAGAATTTCAGTCGTATGATCAGAAGAATCCAAGGATGACGAACCAGTTGTTGACCACACACTCAAGCAATCATCTCATGCAGAGGAGAAAAGAAATAAAGTTGTGGAAACTGCCAACACCTTTATTGGAAACCGGCGAAGCAGTTAATGAGATCTTTGAAAATCTAACTGCAACAGGGAGTATCTCAAACCCTATAAATACATGCACTCCTTATTCTTCATATTCATTCATATATCCTTTTTCTCTTATCCTTTATACATCATGGCACCAGATTGTTGGAAATTATTTTCTCTATTCCTTCCTCAATGCACATTCTCTGCATATAATCAACCAAGCACTCTACAAATCTTAAAGAGTCACTCCTTATGCTCAATGCTTGCCAAGTAAGTCTTTCTTAAAAGACTTGACCTTCTAGCATTCCTTCCTCACGTCAAATCCGAGGGTGCCTGAGCACTTGTCCCCAAGGTCTCCTCTGAGACGCCGGAGGTAGAGTTGGGGGATCCCTCTCCAATGACCCCAGAGCTTTAGCTCATTGTTGATTATGACAAAAAGAGGGAAGAACTGCGAAGGATCCAGGAAGATCAAAAGTCTTCCAAAGGTGAAGAAGAGAAGATGCAAGCCCTTCCAATGGGTGAGCTTTCTTATGTGTCCAAGAAGAATGAGGAAGAGGGGACAGACACAGGAGTTTGTGAAAATAGTGCGAGAAGAAAGGTTGCAGCAAGCTACTGCACCCAGACTTATCTGCTCTTTCACCGTCTCTTGTCTATAAACCTCCCTTCTTTCTTCTTCCGACATCCTCACCTTTTCTCCAATTCTCGTCCACGATCAAAGAGGAAAATCGCTTGGGAGCAAGAACCTGCACAGAAGAGAAAGAAGCTTTCAAGAAGCTAAGGGGGGAAGAAAGGAAAGATCAAGAGAAATAAGAATGAATCTAGATAGAATATTTTACATTGTACTTAGCTTACTGCATTATACTATAAATGTTTCACCTATATAAAATGTCTTATATTCTCTAAAGCTCTTCTCTTGTGACCTTTCTTTTAGACTTCTATGTGATTTAATGAAAGCAGTATGATCTAACTTGTTATATCATATATATCTGCATACTGTGCTTGAGAGATTATGATCTTTTGATCTTCTGTAAAGGTTTTGTCATCATCAAAAAGGGGGAAATTGTTGTAAAGTTTAAGTATGTTTTGATGAGACAAAACCTTAAGAGAGTAACCCTAACTTCATACGCATAACCTAGCTCGAAAGGTTACTGCAACGAGGTTACTACAGAAGAAAGATAGATAAGAGAAAGTGTCAAAGGAAGGACACTGAAGAGAATGGTGAAAGGAATCTGGTAGACTAATTAGGATACTGCTCACTGTAGGAAGCTACCTGAGAGACCATGCCAAAGCATACTGCAGAGTAGCATACTACAGAAGCCTCAAGCCACCTGACGGAGCAAGCCAGAGAAGGAAGCTCCAGAGTGAAGTGCGAGGAGGAAGCTACAAAGCAGGCATGACAAGAAAGTCAAATGTTACCGGTAGAGAGAAGAAGTTATCAGTAGAGAGAAGAGAAGATGAGCCAATCAGAAGAAGATACGTGGAAAGCGAAAAGTGGGCGTGTGTCAGAAGGAGTGTGGCGCGTTCAATGATGGAAGTCTACCTACCTTCAACGGGCAGATTTCCTAAACTATAAATAAGAAGAAGACTGAAGACTGAGGAGTGAGAGAGGAGCGCAAGAGAGTGAACAAGAAAATAGAAATGCTCAATAGAGAGAAAGCTCAGAAGTAGAAAGCGCAAAATAGATGGGGAAGACCAAACAGAAGAGAAGAGTGTTCAAAAAGATAAGAAAAAGAGAAGAAAAGTTCAAACACTCTATCCCCTGAGACGCATACTCAGTTGGTCAGTCCGGTAACAAGCTTCAGCAGATCAACCTGTAAACGAAGCCCAAGCTTGCTGCATCCAATTGAAGAAAAAGGAAGACAAACCTTTTTAGGATTGTCTTAGAGTGCTCAGTGCGAGGAATCGAGTACTGCTGAGCTGTCCACTTTCTGAAGAAGAAAGTGAGGACCCTGGGTGGGTAGAATAGGATCGTGTGTGGGTCAGTTAGGAAATTAGGCAAGTAGCAGTGTGAAGGCTTGCTACTTACTTGTTAAGTGAGGGTTGTAATAGATAGGGCAATGTAAATCAACTAGCTTAACAAATGTTCCCTCTTGAGAAGAGGCATAGAGGATGTAGAAGTATTACTCCACCTTCGAACCTTTGTATATCCATGCGTCTATTTATGCTTACTGCTCTATATATGTTAGATGCATGTCTTGCATAATTGATCTTCACAGGAGAAAAAGCTTTCGCATGTAACTCTGATCAGTAACCTCCCAAAAGGTTACTGACTCCCGACCAAAGCCTCCTGGAAAGAAGAAAAGTTTGAAATTATAGTAGACTTATTCACCCCCACCCCCTCTAAGCCTACTACCACCGTATTTGGGACCAACAACCTGGTCATCATTATTCCTTTCTTTAGAGTTGATTTAAAGAGTAGATCCTCTTTTATCACTTGCTTCCTTCTGAAGGGTGGTCTGGTTGATGTTTCCTCGTATTTTTTAATCATGCAGCAGTCTTTTCTGTTTGATCCTTAGTTGATCTTCTACACGTGACTTAAGTTGTTGCAACTTATTGGTGTCGCTGCATTATAAAATGTGCAGCTTCCAGGTTGCAGCATCATTTCTTCCGAAAATCCTTCTATGTATAGCATGTTGTAAGCATACTTCTTCATTTCCATGTAGCTCGCAATGTGCAGCTCTCATTGTCAGTAGAAGGTTTCACGATATCTAAGTTTGCTAGTTAGAAACGAAAATGGGGTACTCTAACTTCCTCATACTTCCAGCAGGTTTTGTCTTATCAAAATCTAAACTAAGTTCTTCTTACAATCAGGGATTTTCATATAAATATTAGCATCTAATGGTCAATATAAATATATAGTAACGATGTCCATTAACTGCATTTCTAAATTCATATTTGCTGCCAGAGATATTAAGTAATGGAATGTTATACCATCCATTACAGGAGAATATGTTTCAAGGGTTAAATTCAATTTTAGTCATGTTAAAGAGGTGTCATCCCATTTTAGTCCTCCTAAAATCTGATTTTTTTTCACTTTTCATTTTTTTGTTTAATAATTTTTTTGAATTTTCTGATTTTTTATTTATTTTTCTTTTGATTTTTTGATTTTTTCTCTAATTTTTGAATTTTTTTTATTTTTTATGTAAAATTCATTTCCACATATGTAAAATTTAGCCACATCAATGACAACTCAGCTTCAAAGTTAAATTAGGGGTGAGTGCAGTACAGTCGCTGGAAATTGGCCCGAAATTTGAATTTTCCGGCGAAATTGGACTGTAATTGGTCAAAAATTGAGATAGCAGGATTAAAATTGAAAATCGGATTTTAGGAGGACTAAAATGAGACGACACCTCTTTAACAGGACCAAAATTGAATTTAACTCTATGTTTCAAAATCAATATCAGTTCTCTACGAGAACCCTTGAGCTACTAATCTCGCTTTGTATTTCACCACCTCATTTTCATTTCGCATGAATACTCATTTATATCCTACAGGGATAAAATTATCAAAGGTATGTATGATAGCACCAAAAAAATTATTTTTATTAAGCAAGTCTAGCTCAGCCACAATTACATCTTTCCATCTTACCGAATTTAAGCTCTTCAGACACTCACTTATTAACTTGGGTTTTGGATCCAGATTATTGTTTAAGATAGTAAGACCAATTGTAGAGGCAAATATATCGTCGACGATAATGATATTTCTATCATAAGTTTCTCCTATATTAATTAAATTAGTTGCAATTTTGATATTTACGTCAACCAGATTCTCGTCATTTCCCAAAATATGTTGAGCTGGTCATTCTGCAATCCTAGTTTTTGATTAGTTTGTGCACGTGCATTTTTACTAGGATTTTTATCTTTAGGACCAATCTCTTAGAAAATATTTGGAGTGACTGAATATTTTTATATCTTTTGAATTTCCACTTTTTGTGGTGCATTCACAACAAGTATATGTGATTTTGTCACTCCTTTATGATCAGTAAACGCATCTGGCACATTATTTACTAAATATTGCAAGTTGATTATTTTCTGAACTTCCAGTTCTGTTTGACTGGTGCATGGAACTAAATATAGAAGATTTTCCACATTCCATGAAATTTCTCTACATTCTTTAAATATTTTAGCTTTATCTCCCTTTAATGCCGGAAATTAATCTTCATCAAATGTGCAGTCAGCGAAATGAGTTGTATATTGATCCCCTGTGATGGGCTCTGGGTATTTCAAAATGGATGGAAATTCAAATCCAATATAAATACCTAGTTTCCTTTGAGGGCCCATAAATAGTACGCTTAGGTGGTGAACTATTGCACAAATATTGCTTTCTCATCCGATAATAGTTCTACTATAAGTTTTCCTTTTGTGCACAAACATTATAAGTTTTCCTTTTGTGCACAAACATGGAGACCAATTCATCTACTATATTTCATCCGATAATTTGTGCACAAAAATTATCTTCATGGTCAATGGAAATAATGGTTCAAGGAAAATAGGAGATTCAAATCCAACTTTAGTACGAGAAGGTCGTACTATAAGTGTTCCTTTTGCACAAGGTTCACAGACTAATTTATTTAGAAGGAATTCTATTGTCTGACATAATATGTCCAGTAGAGATAGACAAAATTCGACGGATCATATTTTGTCCCTGATGACCAAACCATTCATGTCATAATTTAAATGAATTTGTATCATGAAATTTATAACTCATTGAAATATGAAGATTAGAAGGATGAATGTATGTATAATACAACCCTAAGGAGAGAGAATGAAGTTTTTCGAAAACTTGTTTCCAATATCCTATGGAATGAGTCATTAAGAGATGCTCTACATTATTCTCGGTGTTTGTTTCAAGATGAAAACCATTTGACCGAATGTCTTTAAAACTGAGAAGGGTACGCTTAGAATGTGGGTAATAACATATCATCAATGAATAATTCAATACCCATAGGAAGAACAAGTGAAGCTCTACCGGAGCCAACTATCAAGACATTATCATTTGAAATTGTGGTAACACTCCCTTTCTTCTCAGTTAATGTTTGAAAGAATTTTATATCTATATATGTATAGTCTTTTTTGTAGCACTATCTACCAAGAATATAGTATTGTCATTCTCCATATTCCAAAGAAATTCAACGATGCACTATGATAAAATAGTAAACTGAAAAATTAAATATTAAAATAATCATGATAGCATATATAGAATAAAAGTAAGTGAAAATCTATTTATAAGCCAACTTTAAGTCATCCACTAATTTCCAAGGACTTTGGGGTGTAATATCCTTTATCTTAAATTCTAATTTCATGCTACCTCATTTCCTATTTATAATATATTATTTTTAAGCTATATAGACTTACTTATATAGTACAATGTCTAATTCATCAAAATAGATTCAAGATTCTTAGTTGAACTATTGATGTTGACATGTCAAATTATTCTGCATTAGTTAATGAAGGATTTAACAACTGGAAAAGAATAAGCCAATATAATAAATGTGCTTTTCTTACTCATGTTGGTTCTACTGATTACATCACCGCATACTACATACTTAAGACATGCAGAGGATTTGATGAGACCATGTGGACATATAAATAAAGTTATGCATGCTCAGGCAAATGTTGAGAATGAGAGAACCATTTGCGCTTAAAATCCTCATGAATCATAAGTCTTCGATGGCTTGCACTTCAAGTTGTGCATTTCGAGGTCATGATGAGTCTTCATCTTCATCCAATCGTGGGAATGTTATTGATCTTCGGGTTACGAAAATGAGAGGTCAAGGGTATGATCGTGCTAGTAATATGTGTGGTTCTTGGAATGGACTTCAAGTATTATTTTTAATATATTGTCCAAATGCACATTATGTTCGTAGTTTTGCACATCGTCTTCAATTGGCATTAGTTTCTGCAGCTAAGAATACCAGTGTTGTTTGGGAATTCATTTCTCACTTGGATAATGTTGTTAAAATTATAACTTCTTCACCGAAACGTGTCTCTCAAGTAAAGGCTACTTAAATGACATGAAATTTAAAGTTTATTTGTTGCAGTGGAACTTGATTCGGGACGTGGTGTCAATCAAATTGGTAATTTGCAACGAGTTGGAGCTACTCGTTGGAGTTCACACTATAACTCCGTGAAGAGTTCAATAGATATGTATGCTCCAACATGCAAATTTTTTGAATGTCTCGTTGAACATTCTCAAAATGGAAGATCTAAGGCTGAAGTTCAAGGGGTTTACAAAAATATGGCAAATTTTGAATTCGTATGCACTTTACACCTGATGCATAGAATCATGAGAGTTACAGAGTCTCTTTGTCAAATTCTAGCTTCAAAGAAAAGTTCAAGATATTTTGGTTGATATTGATTTTGTCTCTATTATTGAAACCATTCTTCAAGAATTGAGAGAATGTGGTTGGGAATGTGGTTGGTATTGATGTTACCAATTTGGATTGTCCATATAAGGTTGGTTGTTCTCATAGTAAAATTATAGTTAGCATCATTATCATTTTGATGTTTTCAATGGAGCAATAGATTACATCTTGATGGAGTTGAATACACGATTTAATGATGTATCTATTGAACTGCTTTCTCTTAGTGTGGCCTTAGATCCAAAAAATCCTTTTGAATCATTCAACGGTGATGATATTTGCAAGCTTGCAAGGAAATTCTATCAAGAAGATTTCAAAGTTCAAGATGTTATTTCATTAGAGTGTGAGTTGACACATTACAAGCATGATGTGATAATGAAGCAAGAGTTTCAAGTTTCTACACTTGTTGGGTTAAGTCAACTATTTACTAAGAGTGGAAGGTCGAAGATCTACTTAATGTTAACTAAGATTGATTCGTCTAGTTTTGACATTACCTGTTTCTACTGCTACAATTGAACGAGCATTTTCAGCAATGAAGCATGTGAAGACGGCACTTCGTAGCAAGATGGGGGATGATTTACTTGGAGATTATCTGATGCTTTATATCAAGAGAGATTTTGTTAAAGATATAGACATAGACTCAATTAATAATGATTTTATATTTTGAAGTCTCGTAGAGCACAACTTAAGTGAACATCGAAATATTTTATTATTGTATAAATTTTAATGTGTTGAAACATTTACTTTTCAGCCTACCCAATGTTAAATCCTAGATCCGTCCCTACTTAGTTCCTTTAATGACTTGATCATATAATGGTTCCTTTTAAATTTTTATAAGAAAATACAAAACAGACAAAGCCTTAGTACTCTGCAATCTAATGGAATATATTATCTCACAAGAGATGATAGCAATGATTGAGGGCAGAGGCAGCCAGTAACATCTATCAACTAACCATCAAATGTAATAGTAAATATTGGCAAACATCAAACAAAAGATCCAAACACAACGTGATAGGAAACAAAGATGAAAATTAATTACTTGAAAATACATACATAGAAATTAATTGAGTTGATGATGATTGATTTATCACCTAATAATAATCTTCTAATGAAAAGTACATCCATTCAAGATTTCTAAAGTAAACTAAATGGTAAATTTGGAATCCTTATTTCACCAACTGATTATTTAAATTATCTACTGTGCAAATGATTGATATAGATACAAAATCAGATTTTAAGACTATTGCATCAGATTAAAACCATACCGATACATTATATTTTGATTGAAGTAAAGAAAAATACCTTGTAGGAAAGACATGATTCTTTCCTAGAGTAGTACTCAGATTCGGGTAGAGGATCATGCTGATAACGTGTTGTAAAATATGTAGTTCAATGCATTTTTGTATGAAACAATGTATGATCAAGAATATTAAAGGTAACAAAATAGGAAGAATAAGATTGAGAAGGAGGAATTTTATTAACCATCATCATTCAATCCTTTGAGTACAATATATATACAATGGTATGAACTCCAAAGGTCGTGGAACATGAAGAGTCTATATTAATGGTCTCATAATTATATGAATTTACGACAAATCTCACCATGTTTTTGAGTTCGATGCAAGTTAATTTCCTTTTCCAATTGAAACTAATTGAATTAGTTCAACTATTTAGTAAAATTAAATTATTTAACTACTTTTATGAAATTAAACTAGACTATATGAAACTTATGCAATTTTATTAAAATTATTGATGAAGTAATAGTCTCCGACAATTATGATAAACTTATCTACTTCACAATCAAATAATAGATTTGGAGATAAAATTGCACGTGTTAGCAATGATCTCACTTCAATCCACAAAGTAAGGTGATCTAGAAGATTTTGCTTCATGGGATATATATTTGAAAATGTAGGTCATTTGAACCTGAAAGGTCAAGTTTGACTCACGTCGTTAATTTCGGGCTACGCTAATGATTCTTTTGTGAGTAGGTTGTCGTGCGGGCCGATCTAGTTATTGCACGTTTTTGTTTTTACATGTTTTGGTCGTGATCTTAATGTTATGTTACTAATACCTTCATGTTATGTTAACCATATCTTCATCTTATGTTAGTCATACTCAAGGATGAAAATATCGATATCGCATGTCATATCGCAACTTTGATTTTACGGATATATCGATGGATATATCGATATCGCATATCGATATCGCAAAAAAATTGAAAAAACAACGGAAACCTTATTAAAATTCTGGAAATTTAATATGAAATTTTAGGGATTATTTTTACACTTCATTACACATATATTCCACTCAAAATCACATTAAAATATAATATATTTAAAACTAACATATAGATAATAAGCATTATAAATACTGTTTTTCGAATGAAAACTGATAATATATTACATAATACAAAACAAAATTACTAAAATTACATCACACAATACACTAGTACCAAAAGATTATAAAGTTAATATAAATATATTATCAAAACAAAAAATCAATAAGTTCAACTGAAGTTATAATTTCAAAGCAATAAAAGTCATAAATATTCAAAGTCATACAACCAAAATATGTAAATACATAAAATTTTACTAAAACTAATTATAACAATTAATTGTAAATACACAATGACAACATTACATTTTACATACCAGTGCTTCACTATAACATATTTAATTGTAAAATTATGATTTTATAATAAACTTCTATAAGTTAACTAAATGCTTCACCTAACATATACATAATTAACACAATTAAACATAGCAATTTACAATATACCAACAAAATACTATTTTTATCAACTAAAATGAAAAACAAAATAAAGAGATTAAATTTACATACCAATTCGTAGTTCTTCAAAATGACAATTGAGTGATATATATAGTGGTGCAAGTATTTCCTCTCCAATGTCAATGCCCTTTATCCAAAAAAAAAAAAAATTAGATACATTAAAATAGTCATAATCTATAAAGTAAATAATTGAAATTAATTTAATCAAAAAATGTTGGGAGAGAGTTAGTGATATCATACCTTGAACCTTAAAATGTATGATAGAATATTCACTTGCATTTATCCTCTTATATAGAGAAATATATCATGCAAAAAAATTAGAAAAAAAAAGTAAATGAAGTAATAATTGGTTAAAGGAATGGAAATTTCAAAAAGCCACAAAATACACAATACAAAGTAAAAAAAATCACATAGTTTAATTTTTTGAATCAAAATCGCTCATTTTGATATACATGCGATATTTTGCGATATATCCATGATATTTCCCAATTTTCATCCAATTTTGTACTACACTGAACCGATATCGATATTTTGCAATATTTTGCGACATATCCGCGATACCCAGGAAAAAAAACATTAACACCCAATATCCGTATCGCAATATCCGTATCTGCGATATATCCACGATATTTCGCGATATTTTCATCCTTGGTCATACCTTCATTTCCCGATTTCATACCCTTATTTCAAAATCACTGACCTTCGTGTTATGTTAGTCATACATTCATGTTATGTTAGTGATACCTTCATGATACCATCATATTATGAAGATATCAGTAACATAACACGAATGTATGACTAACTGAAGCGAATTTTGGTGGGTTTGGGTTCAACAACTTTGAATGATAGGTAGATAAAGAGGTTGGGTTCAACAACTTTGAATGATACCTCAACCATATCCAAGTCAGAAGCCTCTGAACAGACCAACAAGAAAAAATTGACTCTTTTTTCCGGAATGCAACTATCGAATTGGGCTCTAAGTCTAAGTAAATACTCAATTCCGAAGTTGGCTTGCAAAGTTGATCATATCATGATCAAGTGCGTTTTGGGTTGTCTGAGACTTTACGATAGCTAACATGAAAGAAGAGGCAAATATTATAAAGAATTAGTTCCTTGTGAGACCGTCTCACTCGCGACGAGATATAAATATGTATTTTTCAATGAGTATGTTTTTTTCACATATATTTCAAGTATGTCTTTTTCAACTATGAGTATGACGGTTACACATGAGTTTGTGTATTATAAAAATCATGTGGATGTAATGGGATTTCGCCAGTAAATACTACTAATTTTATTATCCTTGTTAGTAGAAATTTGCAATTGACGAAATTAATTCATCGGTAAATTGTCCCTGTCTGTCTGTCGATAAGAAATTTACCCACGAAAATGAAGAAAGAAGAGGTGGAGAATCCATAAAATTAATCCATGAATTTACCGACACATGTTTTCCATTGAAATTAACTATAGCTAAAATTCTTCCTTATTTTTCTAAGTTAAAGTATATAAAGATTACACTTATACAACATAAGATCGCACAAATACAACATGAGGGTCTCTCAATCTAAATCGGAAAAAAAATTTAAAAAAAAAACAAAAATGAACATAGATTCGGATTGACCTAGATCTGATTATATATTTTCAACCTGAACATATAATATATAAACTTGAAATAATCCTGTGCGAGTCAAAATATACCTACCAACCATATATTGAAATATATTCCCCATTAGTCTTATCATCTACTGCCCATATTTTACCAAGCTTAATACAACAAAAATGTACATAATTGAACCCAGGAAAAAGAAAAAATAAGAAAAGAAAGGTCGATAATAAATGGTTCACTTCACCAATTCAAAATTCTCAAATGGCATTGCTATATTCACAACTGGAAATGAGCTAATAAGAAAGGCATAGCTATATATGAAGTTGTAACAATTACAAACATTGTTGACCTCAAGTCTAGATCTTCAAAGTAGTTCACTTTTCTTCATCGTATACTTCTCGTCTTTTCCTCACAACCCCGGCATGTCTTGTGAACCGTTACTCTTTGAACCATCCAATTTCCGCCTTTTTGCAGCCAGCCGCGGTCTCAACTGCACACCACACAACAAGCATAATATACATATACACACACAAACATGTATATATATACGTGTATATATATAGACTTGAAAATTTGACTACAAAAATGTGTAAACATCATCCTTAAAAGTAATGCTAAATATTCTTAGAAAATTTAGATTTTATGAATATTTTACGGGAAATTCATATAAGTAGGAGCTAGGGCGTGTACATGGTAGGGTGCAAAAGATAACAGCCAAACTACGAAACTTTCCAGTTAATATATAGCTTACTTTTCTTTTTAATTAATTAGAGAAATAATAAAAAGTGCAAATATATATACAAATTAAAACGACTTACCATCTCTATGTACTTCAACTGTTTCATGACCTCTTCTGTCTCTAGCTCCTGAATCAGCAACAGATGATTATATTTCACTATACACACACACACACACATATTACCATATTTTATTATAACGAATGTTAAAAACAGGTTCCATGGCTACTGAAATTGTATAGTATAGCTCAATCGAACAAATGAAAATGCATAGGAATAGACAACCAAGGTGTATACAAGTTTGTTTGAATTGCATAACTTCCAGTGCGACGTCAAGATACAAGCTTCACACATAGTGAAACAAGAAGCAACATAAAACAATGAAGCTTTGAGCAGAGATAGTGAAATAAGAATTATGGTTTTCATGTTTTTCTTTTTTAAGTTTTGGCTAGCATGGTGTCTATGTCATGCCAATAACAAATTTTTCCATGAAGGTGCCTTTGTTTCTACATATACAAGGTTAATACCAAACATAACAAATCAAGTGGTGAAGCCGAAGCCAAAGCCAACTTGAATTCATATGATACAAGCCTTTTGGTAAATTGAAAAGGCTTTTTAGTATTTAAAGGTCTTTGACTAAACATATTGAAGTGCTAAGATTTACATTTACATTATAGAAATGCTTTCTATTAGATGACTAACATGGATTAAAGATAGCAATACCTAGGGATCATCTATGGATACTTCTGATTTTGAGAAAGTGAATAAAGTTAGAGAAGATTGCAAAGTGGACAAGAAATAGCAGTAGACATCATTGGCAAAAAAAGAGAGAATTTATGAACAAGTTGAAGTTAATAATGGTTGGTAAAAGAAACAACTCTAGATGAGCTTTTGAATGCAGATGACAAAAGTACTCTAATATTAGTTGATATACATGGACCTACATATATAATGATGCATGTGTGGATGTATATAATTATAATTTATAAATATATATTATAAACTTATTTTTTTACAAATATGGATGTACTATTGTTTACTTACATATTAATAAATATAAATTCTAAAAATATATCCATTATCACAAATATTTATATACATAGTCAACCTGACCTGGAGGTGTGTTTCACACCCCCAAGCATGCTTGGCGCACTTATGCCCATATCCACGCTCAAACCCTAGCCTAGCCCCACGCTGACCTTTCTATTTCTATTATGTTCGCCTAACCTTTTAGTAATGTTTACAAAAATATTTATGCTATGTCCACATAATTCTTATGTTATATTAGTTTAATCTTTTGCAAACCTATAAAACCTTTTAAACTTTTATATTAGTAAAAATATAACTTTTATGCATAATAATTTAACATTTATGTTATATTAATATAACATTTATGTTATTCTTTAAGTACACAAAGGTTATGATACTTGTATATAAAGGTTTTTACCAATATAACACAAAGGTTTTGAGCTATACTACTTGAATTTTTATATACTAAAAAAAGTTTAAGTATATGACTTAAAGGTTCTTATATATGTACAATACTAATATAATATAAAGGTTATATTAATGTAATATAAAAGTTACGATATAAATAATTAAAGTAAATAAAAACAAAAAAAAACCTCAGAGTGGATTCGGGTGGTGCTAGACCCCGACCCGACCCGACCCATGCGACTAGCTTGGTTCATAAGAACACTACTCATTCATTATATATATCCAAGTTCATATATAAAATATTGTGTACTCTTTAATATATTATTTTATAAAATAGATAGAATTTTTATATTTAAGGTTTATATACTTATTTGTTAACTTTTACTACTTCTAAATAAAATAAATAAACAAATTCAAAGTATTTGCAAATATATAACTATAGAAATACCTATGTATATAATATGCATATTTATATTGTAACTATATTTATAATTATGCAAATATCAATATCCTTTCTATATTTAATATTAACGAGTATCAGCACATGCGTCGCATGTGGAGGATGGATTTTTTAAATAAAAAATATTATATTACTACTAATCTTAAATAATGATTTTTATAAGGATATACAACCTATATTAAATTAAATTAGATTCAAAAAAATATAGTAAATTAAAGTCCTAGTATAATAGAGTCTTACTTATAATAGATCATGATTTTGGTTTGGAATGCTAATGTAAAAATATTTAAATATGAAAATCACAAATTACTGTTATAAACTTAAATAAAATATTTAATAAGGATATATTAAGCAATCCATATTTTGTAAGAAATTGCCATAAATTAAAGTCCTAATATAATAGAGTCCTACTTATGATAGAATTCTATATGATTTAGGTTTATAATTCTAATGTAAAATTATTTAAATATGAAAATCACAAATTACAATTATAACCTTAAATAAAATCTTTAATAAGGATATATTAGGCAATCCATATTTTGTAAGAAATATTCATACTTTTATATAGGTAATAGATATATTTATGTCCATGTATAAGTAAAAAACATTCTCTGTTAATTATATCAAGACCATATGTTCATGTTCCTGTACTTATATATAAATGATTTACTGAAATTCCATATAAAATACAAACACACACATATATATATACATGTTTTTTAGTAGGTTTCTTTTATAAATACTAGTGTTCTAAAATTCGGCCTAGGTGCTAGACGACCCCTAGCTGATTAATTTTTACCTATCTGGCTACCTTATGCACTAGGCGACCCTAGGTGGCTAGGCGGAAAATTCAACCCTAGGCGGGCCTGGGCACCAAAATTTTTATTTTTTTCATTTTTTTCCTTATGTTTTTTTTCTTTTTAGTAAATGACGGTATTCTTAATGTATTATAAACTTTATTTAATTATTATTATTTAATTAGATATAGATAGACAATTAGCAAATTTACAAATACAAAATTAAAAATAATTTGATATTCAAAAGTCATATGAATATAATTCTAATGATATATTGAGTTTTATTGCCCTCCAACAAAAACAATATATATATAAGATATATATATATATATATATAATTTCAGAAGTATCTTTTGAAGATATAAACTCAAGAAAAGAAGCTAAAATAACAAAAGATCTATTCATTTTAGATACGGCGCCGCCTAGGCCGACTAGGCGCAAGTCAAAGGGCCCGAGCACCTAGCGTATTTTAGAACACCGATAAATACACACACAAACAAATATCTATTAATATAATATGCAGCAGTTTGGGGGTATGGAGATGTATATAGGACAAAAATATAAAAATTCTGTCTATGCACTAATATATCAGAACTATTGAAGTTAGGGGGCTAGGAGGTCAGCATTTAAGATTTTGGCTTTATAGAGATGTAGAAGTAAAAGAACCCATTCCAAACGCTGCCAAATTACTTTTTTAAAGCTAAAAACTAAAGACTTAATTTGTAAACAAAGTCCCTTAATCTTGTAAAAATTAACTTCACAATAATTACAGAAAATAAAAGGAGCATTCTAAATATGCTATTTAGGTGAGATTGAAAAAATGGGCAAGACCACCACAAAACATAGCAAATTTGTATATTGGTATGCAATAGAATTTTGTAATCTTACCATTTAAGTGGAATGGTTATCTAAAGTTATTATGGATAAAAGAAGAATTCGAATAATAGAATGCAATAAGTCAATAACAAATAATAAGATTAGAAAACTACCTGGGGTACAGCACAATCTGCATGAACTGGATCCCAAAGAATACAACGGAAGCATTCCCAGTTGTCGGTTTGAACTTCAAAAAGAGGGGCCCTACCAAATGTAAAATTCAAAATCTAGGGTATTAGCAATGTTTGACAATGCAATAGAACAGATAATGCCCAAGATGCATATAAATGAATATTAGCATACTTTCGCTATTATTTCATTGATTCCACATTATTGAAAGGAGCTACTATGTAGACAATAACAGTAAGGTTCAGATTCAATTCTTCATATAGAAAATTATCTAATGATCTATTCAGAATTACATCTCCTTAACTGCATTGTATACTGATAATAGAATTGTAGTTATATGTTTCAAGTAAAAAGGTAATGTATCTATAACCTAAGAGGGTTAAAACATATATATCCTGCAAAATTTAACCCAAAACATTGGTGTCAAATGTAACTGAAATAAGAACTAGCTCATGAAATTCATCATCCTGGATATTACAAAACTGCTCTTCTTAAAAAATTCCAATTACACATATGAACGCAAAAGAAAAACCATCAGATGATTCAGATCCAACTTTGACAAAAATTGAAGATTCTGATTCCCCTTAATCCATCAATTCTATAGCTAAAACCCCAGTATGATTTTCAATTTCATGCATTAAGTTGTCACATAGTCCTCTAACTCTAGAAACAGTACGAAAAGAAACAAGCCATCCAAAAGTTTTCTTGATTGAATATAGCAGAAACATAAGAAAATTTGTAAGATTCTGTAATAAGAAAAGCTATTTAGTTTCTAATGGTATAATCTGCTTAATAGCAGGGCAGGTTTCCTTCTCTGTACTCTTATGCAGTGAAATATAAGAAAGAGTGCTATCACATGCTTCTTTTCAGCTCTCATAAACCTGGAAAATGCATTCTGTGACTTCTGTCCTGTTTTGGTAATCTGAAGCAGCACAACAAAAAAATTGAACCTAAGACAATTTTTGACATACTTGAACATCTGTTAATGCGTTTATGACTTCGTAACCAGATGCAACAATTGAAAATGACCATACATCCAACTCCCCTCCCTGACCCTCAAACGGCAACCTTATGTTTGCAATAGTTTCCATGCTGCAATGCCTATCTCATTGTTTGATTCTAAATTCCCATAGAAACACTGTAGAAGTACATCCATCTTCTCTTCCTCATTGGATATTCCTCATTAATTAAAACTCCTACTAAGATGAATCTCATCTTAACATTCAAACTCCAAACTTCATTCTCATTACAAAAATGATAAAATTTACCTGCGCCATTTTGCACATACAGTCCCGTCAACATCTTCGCCAACACCTTCAATGACCTCTCGGCATTGAAGCCAATTGCCAATAGAACTGAGCTTTAAAGGTTTGATAGATTCCCCTTCCTGGACAGAACCATGCTATGTTCCCTTTAGTACCCCCATAAACATGTTAACTAATAGGTGAACAATTAAAACATCAAAAGTTTTACCTGCATATTAATGTTACTAGAAAGTTCAGTCTCTAATTGATCATCATCAGTAAGATCACATATCCTGTAGCAATTGTGAGCACAACAATAAGAGCACATAAATGTTTATGCAGGCAGAGAGATGGAAAATTAATTCTACAACTTATGGAACCTATTGAAGTCAGCCAAGTCCTTGACATATATGCACAACATCTACAGGAAATCAAAAGGATTAGGTAGCAAATAATAGTGTGCACAATTGAATATTATGGAATCTATGTCACTACTCACAATACGAAGTTCAGAGTAATCTAAGGAAAGTAATTCCAAATGACCATCCAAAAACATTCTCATCATGAAAATCTACAATTGCAAATATACTCATAGTAATTCTCACTCTGTTTATCTTTTACCCTATTCTCAAAAATTAAAAGTCTCATAGGAGTGAGGATTCAGCAAGCAACAAAATGCTCAAAAATAAACAGCAATATATGCACACACACATACATATATACATACATACACACATACATATATGTATGTGTATATATATATTGCAACTGAAACAAGAACCAGGAAAAAAGATAAATATCTTGAAATTGCAGTATACTACAAAAACGTGGATAACAAACTAAGATGATAAACTTAATAACACAAAGAGAGAACAAGCAAACAACAAGAAAAAGGAAATTCATACACACCATTGTATCTTGATACTCCCCAAAGAGGATAAGCAAAAAATATTGGGTTCATGAACCTATTAAAGACATTATATGATCAAAACCTTTAACAAATATCTCATGAAACTCACTAGATCATGCAACCAATAAAAACCCATACGAATAAAACTAAACAGGATTTATTGCTAAAGGACCATATGTATTTCTCTCGAGAGTTATTCGGACTATCCTTCCCTCAAAATAATAGTAAAAATAAAATGCAAAAATGATATAACAGCGAAAATTTCATTTTAGTTGAGGACAGCATATCAAAACTAAGGTAATTAGTATGTGTTACTTATTATATGAGGTCTTGAAGTCATTATATCCAAAGATTTCCAAAATAATATCACACAATGCAAGTCGGAAGTTGTTCAACATTAAAGTTGAAAGGAAAAAAAAAGTAGACCCGTGTAAACTTTGATGCACTTATCCTTTCTGTGAGTTGATTAACTGAAAGTAACACCGGAGACAAGAAATTTTAAGGCCTGGTGGTAGGTTTTAAATAAGATACATGGAATGTTTGCCCTAAAAAAACTAAATGAACATTAGCTCAAATATTTAGTGACCTACAGTAGTTTCTATATAATTAAGATGGGTATAAATAGTGACACTGCAAGCTGAGTAATATAAAGATTTTCTAATACCAAGCATGACTCAAGGTTAAGTAGTAAATGTTGAGAATGTTACAGTTAAATAAATGTCTCCTATGACCACCTCACTAAGAAGAAATGCAATTAACAAAACATATCCAGAGTTCAATCCGAGCAGACTAAAGAAAAATAACCACAGTACCAGACAAAAATGGGGGGGGGGGGGGGGGGGGGGCTAAGAAATGAAATCAAGCAATCTGAAGTACATGAAACTGAGGCATCATACTTATCAATGGGGCCGCACCAGTCAGGAACATCAGCTTGAAATTCATCGCCAATTCGCACATTGGACATGTATGGCTCATTGTCTCTGAACATGAACTCCAAGGACCCTAAATCCATGTCTGATTTTGTATACTGGTTTTTGCCAGTTGCAGTGCTGTTGTTTACTGCATTGCTGGTAGATTTATCTTTCAATATTTTATGTTTCTTCTTCAAGCATGAACTACAAAGCCACTCATTAACTGGTATTATTGTTACCCGAGGGTTGAGGCATGAGATATGAAAGGTATCTTCACAATTATCACATATTAACATATTTAATGTATTGTCCATATGTTCACAGACTTTGCATGGCTTTGAGCAGTAGTTGTCCCTATTAACACCATTACTTTGAGTTGAAGCTCCATCTTGTCTAATCAAAACTTCATCAAGAACTCCCTGATTTCTGAGAACTAAAATGGATAAGTCCCTTTCTGAAATGTCTTCCGGTGCCTTCTTAGCAATCAATGCACCAGAAGAGGAGCATTCACTTGCATCATCCATATCAATGTTCAAGGCAGCTGAACTATGCTCCAAATTAGACTTGGATGATGAACAATTACCATTATCATCAAATACGTTCAAAGTTTTGTCCACATCAATTGTCAAGGCCTCTATAGATCCAGCTTCTTCCCCACCAGGATCAAAGGATGCTGTAGCTACTTCGTTGCAATCAACTGGTTGCACAGTAGGGGGTCTTACACCTTCTGTTGCACACTCAGAAACAGAAACCAAATGCTCTTGTGGGGCCAACAAAGGGGCTTCAGAAGAAATGGCAGAGGGATAAGCATCACTAGGTTTAACACCAGAAAACGAATGCATTGTGAAAACAGAAACAGAGTTCTGACGCTGTTTCCTACGTTGGTACACAAAAGTGGGTCTGAAGTTCTGAGACATTGTACTGGAGGCTGATAGCTGGGAATAGATTCTTGTATAGCATATATCATCATTAATTTTCATCTCCTCTCGAGAAAGTTCTCCACTGCCATCTAAATAGTGTTCACTCCAAATTGAACATCGTGTCCCAATCCTGGTACCTGGCATTAAGTTAAATGAAAGCCCTTGTTTCGTGAAGTCAGGGGCATAAGAAACAGCAACTTCCACTTAACAAGGATGGAAACTTTCCATCAGAATTGTCAACTGTTGTATAAGTAAATAAGTTATCAGATACACTTCTTCTAAATATCAAAAAAGATATGACTAAAGATGACCACATAAAAGAAGTTTATATGCCTGAAAATTGTTGCCAAATTCACATTTAAGAAAGACACAAATAAAGTGACACCAGACGAATACATAACTTTTTACATGTCACTTGCACATACAAGATAAAGAGAGTTTGCATCACTATCCATTAATGATATACCCATAATTAGCAGATACTATACAATTATATAATACTGATGTGATCTGCATGTGTGAAATCATGTCAACAGGTTTTCCATCAATATACGACCGTTCATCTTTACTTTTTTAAGTGCAAATGCACAGTTCAAGGGTATAAATCTGAGTCCCAGTATGAAACAACTCAAACTCAAGCTTCATTTGAATAAGGTACCCTTTTCAACATGCATTTGTTTGCCATTGAGAAACATATTGTAATGTATGCACCTAAACATGCATCACCTAGACTTCAAGATATCTAAAGACTAAACCTACAACATTAAACAGCAAATTATTGACCTTTTAGACACTTTATAACTCCTTTGCAATTACATCTCCGCACCCAATTGTAGACTTCTAGAATACACGACACCATCTTCACTTTCAGAATATTGAGACCAGTACTTCATGTCACCATTCAACTCCCACAAACCCAACATACCTCTACTGAAGTAATGATTCACAAGAGTCTCCAACACAGTGAAAGGAAAGACAGACTGGAAGAGAGTGAAACCCCAAAGGACCTCCTTCTAGCCCTCCCTCCTTGCACTTACTGACCTACAGAGCATCGATGACTCTTGATTTTCGAACCATTTATTTTTTCTTCTATATTGTAATATTGTAGAAGAATATTAAAATCCAGATACAGAGTGTACGATCAGATAATGATAATTTTTTTAATCAAGCTAACCACTGGCTGGCTGGCTAATCATGATAAGTGCATCACTTAGTTTAAACCCAGTGAAAAGAATTTACAAAGTGGAAAAGAGTACCGTGCAAATAACTAATGAAATCTAAAATACTTCTGCCTGAAGAAATCGTGAAAGAAAATGTTATCAGGACACATATCAACTCACAGAAACTGGAAGCCATAATCAAGGGTCTGTATAAGTTACAAGGCATATATGTGGGAAATTTATGCAACGTCTAAACAAACTGTGCACTACAGTCACAAGAGAGAACAAATTTTACAAATCATAGTAAGAACCATCAAATGTATATAAATAAAACCAATGGAGAAATGCTATTAAATATACCATTAGATTAACAGATAGCAAAGAAATCTACTTTCAGAGATCGAATATAGCTATGAGTTTGAAGTGATCTGCTGCTCTTATCAGATTAAAGTAAAGAATCTCAAACAGCTGAAAACACAGTTTTCTGTGGTTCACATTTAGGGCCCAACATCGCTGTTTACAGAGATCAGATTTTCAAGAATCTTCCTGTACCCAGGATCAAGTATTCTGATGCGTTTTTTTCTTTTTTTTTTTCTTTTATTCTTTATTTGGCTTTACTGTTACATTTCAGCAAACAGGTGGCAGAAATAGCAGACAGGTTTAAAAATTATAAACTGGATATATCTGCCTGATATAGATTCATTAAGTCTGTATCCATATTTAGCAAGAACTACGGTGAATCAGCAAGACCATAAACGTGACAATCTTCTTTCTCTGAGTTGAAGGGTAGATTCAACCCCTATCATGTTGCAAATACAATCTAGGTAAAATAATAGGCAGCAGAAAAGATAGCTTCCCCATACAAGAACTTGGGCCTTGAAATCAAAGCTTTAACATTTTATGTGAAAGTCATTAAGTAAACAAATCCATCTTCATAGATCAATGATACTTCTCTCATATGTTCGATTTTGCTAGAGTTTTTGGCTAAGACAACCTATCTCTCCCTATAAGACCATATTCTGGCCCCCTGTTCTCCAAATTCCCTTCAAATCTCATGTATACATTTTCCCCAACTCTTCCAATCCGACTCGTACTCTATAACCCATCTGATTTCAAGAATCTCTCACCAAAGAAGAGGAAATTTACCACTCTCTATAAATTTGATAACCCATTAATAAATAAGTCTCCCTATCTCCAGGCAGTTTCTTTTTCTTCAATTAAGGGTTTTCAGTGCAACATTACTATGTTTCAAACGAATTAGCAAATCTCCATAATTAAACCAGACAATTACAAACGCATTGAACAGATAGACAAGCATTCACACGGGTATACCAAATTATATAGGCATGTGCTCCCCACAGGATTTCTACTCAGTATAAAACTATTAAGCACATTTAAACATGTAAATTCACAACCATTTACATCACAAATTCAAGCAAGAACAGCGTCTAAAATAGGAAATAAACCAGGATTAGAATTCATTTATACCTTTAGTCTGCCATTGCAACAGTTGCATCAGTGAAGTCTTGCTCCAGGGCTTCTCGCAGGGCTTTGGGGTTTTCTTTGAGAGAGAGAGAGAGAGAGAGGTGTATAGTTATGCACTATGTAATAATATATATTTATGTTTGTTTAGGCAAACAGAAAGGAAGAGATGGAAAGGCCACATAAATATGCTTAGGTGAAAATTCAAACACTCTTATAAAAAGAGCCCTTTTATTTGATCTCTTCTTTCTAAATAAATGGTTGATTTATTTTTGTGTAGATTATTTAATAGGAGTATATGGGATTATTATTAAATTTATTTATTGAATACATTGTTCATGCAAACTCATGGTCAATTAGGAAATTACATGTGTTCATTATGATATTAGTCAGCAGTCAGCACGTGTACATCGATATTTAAAGCTTGTGTCAATATTGAATTGTGATGGTAATTCTGAGTTTCTAAATTGTTTTTCTCCTTTCAATTTAATACCATTTTACTTTATGACATCATCACATAATCAAACATGAATTTTTTTCACATGGGACAAAAATTTATCGGACAAACTATACACACCCCACTCAATACTAAACAAACCCCAATTAAATAACATAAAATTAAAATATTTGGTCAATTACCAATTTACCCTTACTAACCCTATTATTAAAATAATGCATAACATAAATAATACATTACTACACACACATACATCCTACAATAACTAAACACACCCCATTCCATACTACTATACACACTGCATATGTATCTATCACCTTCATAACACTCAAACTTAGCTCAAGTTGTAAATTTGTTCCAAAAAAATCAAGAAAAATCATACACTAGTTGAGCACACTTGAAAGAAGAAGGAGATCAGATATGGACAATATAAGTGTTTAAATGTGTTTTCTACCGATTGTTTTTTTCGTAAACGTAGCCCAAAAAAAAGGGTTCGTGACTTTCGTTCGGCAAGCACAGGCCGAACGTCTTGAAGAGTGTTCAGCAATACGCCAAACATACAACAGAGTGTTCGGCCGTCGGTCGAACTTAATAGAGTACGTTCGGTCTGGCCAAACAAGTTGATGCACGTTCGGCTTTCTCTGGCCGAACGCAGTGCATGTTGTTCAATTTTTTCCGA
This sequence comes from Scutellaria baicalensis, assembly GCA_005771605.1. Taxonomy (NCBI): domain Eukaryota; kingdom Viridiplantae; phylum Streptophyta; class Magnoliopsida; order Lamiales; family Lamiaceae; genus Scutellaria; species Scutellaria baicalensis. The sequence goes on along the minus strand of CM016722.1, from coordinate 9,086,986 downwards.
GAGCGAACATTAATAGTTTTTCATGTGAAATTTAAATCGACGATCTTAATTGTTATTTTGCTGTGAATATATTTACTTATGCATATCGTGATGTGAATATATATACTTATGCATGTTATATATTGACTAGGAATACAATTCTAATGGAGTTCAACTTAGCATCTATAATGAATCCGATGATAGCAATGATATGAATGCAATGTATGAGGCAATCGATTTCTCGGATGAGTTTGTGACTAATGAAATTTTTGAAAGTCGAGAAGCAATGATTGGTTGGGCAACTAAACTTGGAATTCGTCTACAGATGGTAATATTGGTTAGATGCTCTGATAGTGGATCGAGTGGTAGACAAGCTAGAGTGTTTTTGGGTTGTGAGCGTGGTGGCACGTACCGTCCACCCAAAAAGAGACTTACCAATAAAACTGGGGAACAAAAGCCTGTAAAGGAATGACTTACTGGCACCAAGAAATGTGACTGTCCTTTCATGTTAAAAGGAGTGCAGTTGAATGAGATGGGATATTAGTGCTTACAAGTAGTCTCTGGCGTGCACAATCACCCCATGAGGTTAAATTTGGTTGGACACTCATTTGCGGGTCGAGTATCGGCCTCCGAGGATCAAGTTGTGCGTGACCTGTCCTTAAACAATGTCAAACCCAAAGATATTTTGAGCACGTTGAAGCAATCCTTTCCGGAGAATGCGTCCACATTGAAGACAATTTACAATGTTCGTCAAAAGCATAGAACTGTCGAGCATGGAGGCCGAACGCAAATGCAATATTTGATGGGTAAATTGAAGTCTGAGGACTATTACTACTTAACTAGGAGATGTGAGGGAACCGATAGGTCACAGATCTATTCTATGCTCATCCGACCTCTGTTGACTTGTTGCGTGCCTTCCCAACGTGCTTGTTGATGGATTGTACCTACAAGACTAATAGGTATAAGATGCCTCTTCTGGAAATTGTAGGTGTCACCTCCACCAACATAACATTTTCTGTGGCGTGTGTGTATTTGGAAAAGGAGCGTGAGGACAGCTATAGATGGGCGTTGACGACATTGAAGGGTCTACTAATTGATGATTGTCTACCGAAGGTGATCGTAACTGATCGTGGGATCGCACTCATGAATGCTCTTGCTGCTACCTTTCCCACCTCTACTCATTTGCTTTGTCGATGGCATATCAACAAGAATGTTTTGGCCAAATGCCGAGGTTACCTTGGTAGAGTTGAAAGGTGGGAGCATTTCAACATAATGTGGAATATGTTGACTTCTGCGGAGGATATTCCCAAATTCGAAGAGTTGCTTCGAAGGTTTTATATTGACTACGCCGATGTTCCTCAAGCCGTAAATTATTGCATGAAAACTTAGATTGAGCCGTATAAAGAGCGATTTGTGCTATGTTGGACCAACAATATCATGCATTATCAAAACACAACGAGCAACAGGTAATCGTCATACTTTGTTTACAACATTAAATTTACATTACCAAGTTCTCTTTGGATGACTAGATAATTGAAATGCATAAGGATATGTATACACTTACACTTTGGGGAGTCATGTTGTCTAACACCTCACGTATAGCAAATACACGCTATTGATTACCTCCAGCATGAGCTCTCTGGATCCACTTTCGTGCTATTGGCTCTTCTATCCGGTAATGTGCATTCTGGGTGGGCCTAAACACTGGAAAATGTGAATATATCCAAGCCTTGTTCACGAAAACAATGGTTTAGCATTAGTATAAAAAGATAGCAAACATCCACACATTAGTATAAAAAGATAGCAAATACGTAGTACCTCAAGTAAGTCAGATATCCACACATCTGCTTCACACCACTCCTCGAAGCCAGGCCCAACTGTCGATACAAAAAGGCCAAGGCCGCTGCACCCTAGGCATACTCATGTATATGATCGAAATCATCCAATAGTCTTAAGATCTTCGTATCCGCTCTAGAACCACTCTTATCTGAAAAAAAATCGTGCAACCCAAAGCGAACCAGATGTATGCACGAGCAGCAACCGTTCTCACATCTTCATTCGGTGAGCTCGTATCCCCTTCAAAGCGAGAACGAAGTCACTCCAAGCGAACCGAGCTACCCCTGTGACCTTGCAGGGCTTCAAAGCTCTCATCAGTGCCCGTCCCCAACAACCTCTGCATGAGAAGAATAGGAATCTCTGGCCGAGTTCTGCCTTGGGGCACCATAACTGGTCTTCCAGTGACCGAAAGCATCGTCAGTATATGTACATCATCCAACGTAATAGTCATCTCGCCGAATGGCATGTGGAACGTGTTAGTCTCTGGTTGCCAACGTTCCACTAAAACACATAGCAGATTCTTGTTCGGCGTCTTATACGAAATCCATCTGAGGTCTAGGATTTATGTTCGCTCGATCATATCTTTGAAGTTATCCACCATGTTCACAAACTTCCACGTCTCCATCTTCGTCGTGTGACAGTGAAATTTCAAGACGTCTCTCTCCACCCCATTCCAGATATCATATGCAACATGTGTCTTGAAACTTGGAATCAAACGATGGTCAATAGGACCACCTAGACAAGGACCAGTCAATAGCTTCTTGTCGGCCTCGTCATCATCCTCCAATCCCCCTTCATCATTAAGATTTTCATCCTCCATTGACTGGGGAACATCACGAAAAGCACTTGCTTCCTCCACATTATACTCAATCAGAGGAAGAGCCAAAGAAGACGGGACTGGTTCTTCGACTATGTCTTTTTGTGCTCCACGTCTTCTTCTATTAGACGCAGTAGGCCGTCTCCTTCGATACACTACTACAAAAGAAAGTTGTAACAATAAATCCACAAGATACGCCAATTTAAATAACACAAGTTATCAAAGTTTGATAAAAACAAAAAAAAAAATTGAACTAAACATGTTCAGCTGGTGGCCGAACAAACACTAGTGTGTACGGAGGACAACCGAACACACCTCAAAGCTTTCGATGGTAGGCCGAACAGCTTTGAAGGTGTTCAGCTGGTGGTCGAACAACAACAGATGTGTTCGGCAGGTGGCCGAACATTTTCATACTCGTTCGGCTAGCTGCCGAACATTTTATAACCTGTTCGGCGTGTGGCCGCACACTCAGTGGTTTGTTCGGCGGGTGGCCGAACACACTATCAGTGTTCGGCCAACCAGGGCCGAACATACCCACAAATTCGAAGTTACGGGATTCAATATTTCAAGTCCAAATTCAACTCAAATTTCATCAAATCGAACACATAAAGTATCTAAACCCTAAACACATAACCCAAATATGATTTCTACACAAATTTCATACAATTTGACCAACATTAAACATAGTATATGACAAATTTCTTAAAAAATTCAAGAACACATACTTGGTGAATTTTGTTCTTCATTGGGATCCATGGTAAGAAGTACACTTGGATTGATCGAACTCCTTTACCCCCGTTCGACTACACGCCGTACGCACTATCAAATGTTCGGTGGCCTTTGATCAAATTTGGATCTTCCTCTTCAAATTTTCGGGTTAGCCGTTTTGTGTTTGTTGATAGACGGGGTGTGTGAGAGATTGGGTGGTGGGTGGGGTGTATAAAGTATAGATGTTATTTTGGTTTTTTTTTTTCTTTTCAAAAAGGGTATAATTGTAATATTGTGGGGGTGCGTTTAGAAATTGTGGAAATGTTTTGATTTAATTGTGGATGTGTTTAGTAATTGGGGTGTGTTTAGTATTGAGTGGGGTGTGTATAGTTTTTCCCAAAAACTATTAATTCATGTTTCAAGTATACTAAAATATACTACCGGTTTCAACTTTCAAGTGCCTATTCAATGTGTAATTTGTATGACTTTAGGTAATAGTTTATCTATAATAATATAAGGATCACATTTCAAAATTATGTATCATTTCATAGTCAGACTCTTCCAATATATACAAGTTAATTGCATTTTCCACTGTGATCCATCCTTTCAAGATTTGTATCTTTCTATGATGGAACTTGCAAAATCAGCACCTTATAATTCATGGAATTAAACCTTAGAAAATATGTCTTGGTTTACATGGATTATATTGCAATTATGATTTCAATGATCCCTAGCCTCTTTAACAAAATTTGGATCACACTATTTGCCATGTACATCATAAGGAAGAAACAATGTAAACTTGATTGACAAAATAGATTTAGATTATTGATGTTACATGTGAAATCAATTGAAGATCCCACAAAAAACCTTCACATTGTATTGAATCAATAAAACATATCATTAGTGATGCAATGTGTACCCATTCTGTGTTGAGGTGAAGATCCTAAAACTAAATAATCAAGATGTTGTATAAGGGCATCAATCGCGATTGAATCAAAAGTTCTCCATACCTGAGCAACAGACAAGAAGACATCAAAAATCTCAGAAATGTAGAAAAGAACGAGTTGAATACGAAACTAATTGAAAAGATAGCAGGGAATACAAATTGAACAACATCAACATAAAAAGACTGCATTCATGTAGCAAAGTGTGTGAGATAAATAACATAATTATAAGCTGGTGTGGAATTTGACAAGTTAAAACGAACCAAAATCTGGATTTCTCTTACTGCATTCTGTATGGCACTAAGATGGTAAGGTCACTGGCACGAATGTTGTTAAAATTAAACATAACGTGAAGGTAACGACCAAAACACGTGAAAAAAATAAAGAGGCGCGGGCTGAGCGGGCCAGCCCAGCCTGCACGCAGCCCGTGCAACTGGTGCATAAGAGAGTAACTCTAATATGTATGATGTTTGTGAAGAACAGGACATGTTTGGCAAATGAAATGAAGAAGATATACCTCTGGGTAGTACAAATCAAGAGTTGGTTTACTATGTAAGATTCACAAAATCAAATAACAGGACATGGATTGAGAACTTACCAATTTCTCGTGACATTTTTCCTACGTAAACATATAACAAGCTAAAGAATACTATGTTTGGATCTATGTATCAGTCAAAGCAACCTCAAGGTTGCGCAATGTATGAATACTAAGAAGTTGAAACCCAAGCAAGCATACATGGCTGGTGCATAGAATAGAAATAATATGAAATGGTTCATTTTCTGAAAAACTAATATATTAATAAATCCAAACAAATAAAATACATATTGCTACATGTAATGAGAAAATTGCTCCAAAATGTACCTTTTGATATGGCAGTAGAACCAAACTTGACAAGGAAATGAATTTATATTTGTGGAACCAGCGGTCTGTGAGGCTTTGGTGCTGAACAAAATAAAAGACAACACAAAGACCGAAAGAGTAAATTATATTGCAGAAAACACGTATTTATTTATTTTATTTCCTTTTTTGTTAAACAAGAAACAGAATATTCTATTAATATAAGGTAAGGGGGCAAAATTTCCAAACTAAAAGAACAAGTTCCAATCTCTAGTAATATCACTCGCTCCAGATTTCTCTTTAGCCTTAAAAATTCACAACGCTGATATATTTTATAATCTATCCTACACATCGTCCCTTGATTCCCTAATATCTTTTAAAAGAAAAAATATTTAGTTCCAACCACACTGACTCACAATGCATGACAGATAATCCACCACGGAAGCTGCCCTCTTTTACAAAACAATCTTCAAGATTCAGATGGAAGATATGTTGTGCATGAGCTTGTGTCTAAGAGAGGCCCAAGCCTTATACATAGATTTAAAATACAAAAAAATTGGTATCTAAGACTTTATTTTTTTCTTTTTTATATCTTCTCGTAGAACTGCAAAGGAATTTTTCACAATGCACCGCTAAGACAGATGAGGTAGGGTATTTACTTCTGGTTCATAATTTCAAATAAATTACTAATGTTGGATTAACATCCAATTTGAAATTAGCTCTTAGGAACAAGGACTCAGAAAACTGAAATGTTATTGAACTTCAAATTTGAGTCTTTTTCTTGCCCCTCTCATTATGTATGCCCTTGGGAATCCAGTCACTTGGAGAAAATTAGAGTCAATACATCTCTGTTTGTCAGTGGAGGTGGGGAAGCTGTTGCATATCATTTACTATTTGCTAATAAGAACTTTAATTCTATATGCCTATTTCATTTTTAGTGGTGCCCAGGAAAATTTTACTTAGCTCTCAAAAAGAACATGGGTATTATTTATTATAGAGACCAATATCCAGCAGCTAGATCAGGTTGTGAAGTGTGCTAAATGCAAACTTTTTTACATCCTTGATCACTTATTGACCTAAGAATGTGGACCTCAAGCTTATTTTACCCAGTGTTGAATATTGAAGCTAAAGACTCTTTATATGGTAGCTGCTAGAAATAGAAGTTCACATTTCTTATAGTCATCATCTAGGAGAATGATCTAATCTCATCCAGCAAAAGCTTAAAATTCCATTCAAACCACGTGCATCTGAAATGATTCAGGATGAACAATAAATTAGCCTTTGACTTGTACATTGAATTCTGGCTCCCACATTGCAAACTCTCCCATTTTAAAAGTTGTCTCTACAACTCCAGCACAAATAAATTTGTAGTCAATAATGATGCTTACCATTTGGATTTCCTTGCTCATAGAAACTTTTAAAAAGGTTGATGGCTTCTGTTGCCATTACTCCTCCAGTGCACCTAAATTCCTTATTTTTTGAAATTCCATCACTGCATAAGATACATAATAATACCAAGAAAAGCAAAGTTTGAATTAGTTCTACCATTCGGAGAAATAAAGAACATAATGCCCAAAATAGCCATAAAAAGACAGTTGGCTCAATTAACCATATTCTAGGTATAAATCTAATCTATATCTTTATCCTATGAGTCTATGACAATATCAAGTTATTGCTACAACAACAAATCTTGGAGTCAACTTATATTTTCCTTTATAAAATTCAAAATTAGAACAGAAGTGAATATTCCATTAGAAATTGCACAAAACTAATTGGATTTCTTTATTGCAAATGGAGTTCCATCTCCTATTACAATTTCAAATATTTTAATTTCACATTACATGTCAATTACTGATGTCACTTAATACATGTTACATGCAGTAGTCATATAGGAATCAGAGATTGACCACTATCGAAAATAGAGCACCTTGTTTGCATAGGACAACAAATGAGGACCACAAAAGCTGTAAACACCAATTACATAGCATGATTATATAATTTCCTTCATTTCCTCAAACCTTCTAAGAAATATCAATGTAATTCTTGAAGAGGAGAAGCTGGATTTATCGAAAGAGAGAGCAAATCAGAACCCGATTTGTTATGATGACGTAAAAAATGTGTGTCTGCGGGCAATGCACAAAAAAAAAAGGATGAGGATTTTTATGTTTTAGGATTCAATTTAATCATTTGTGTTTTCTGGAAGGTACTTAAAGGACAACATCATGTTTACTAGAGTTAGACAATTGGAGAAACAGAGATAGTCAGAAAAGGTCCAAAATGGAGAAATTTCTCAAACAAGATTAACTATCAGAAACAGTAACTAACCAAAATGTACCATCTCTGTTTTGGAGTTACTGGATTCTAAACCAAAATTTGAAAAAAAGAATTGCCACACCACTTGAGAAATCTTATGCTTGTTTATCTTGAGCTTTATTGTAAGTACAACAAGAAACAACTATTATATTTAAAAAACCGTAAACTAGTCCTATCACAGCGTGATTAGTCCAACTGAATTAATTGGAACTCAGAAAAGCAAACTCCAGGTTGAAAGATTATTTAGAGGGCAAATTACAAATTTCTATTTGCCAAGAGTATATACACCTTGGAAGCTCCCCAGAGCTATTCATATGCAGGGACAATATCGATCCACAACATCCAAACTTATCATTTGCACAGCCATAATAAACTTCTTTAATTCCCGATAGTGAAGAACGAAATGGCAACACAAGGTTCAAAAACCAATTAAAAATTGAGAACAATAACCAAATGAATTTGCTTAACCATGTCCATACCAATAATTGATAAGGAGGCTGCACACATGATGCATGGCTCACATGTAACATAAAGTGTGCACTTTGAAAATTTTAATGCGACTTCTTCCCTTGTAAGTCCATTTTTCTGCCACTGTTCAAGCAGCAGACCAATTGCTTCCATCTCAACATGACGAGTTGCCTGCATACCAGTTAAACATTTTAGATAAATAGAGGAATGAGTGATATCATGGAACTGAAATGAGTAAAACACAAGCAAAACAAAATACAATTGGCTGTATTCAGATCCCAAAACTATGAGCCTCCCTCCTTCCCTCCCCCCCCCCCCCCCCTATTGGTCTCAAGGTCCCAATGTCTCTTAATGAACCAGTAGAAGGTTCTAGTTAATAGGAGAAACTACTCCCCTAAGCCTGCCTAGCTCAAAACCGAAATAACAAGGGATAACTTTATTACTACTCCAATGCTTAACACACACACACACACAAATCCATTATTTTAGATTTTATTATCCCTAATTATATGCCCTAAGATTAAATTAGTAATATGCTCCAAGATTGAAGCTAGTAATATGCTAATAATTACTGTCCTGACTTAAGCTAGTTATATGATAGGCCTTTCCACCACCTTTCCTTCTATGAGTGTAGACCCAAAAGGAAGAGCTTGGTTATCTCTATGAAAAATCACTTTAATGTCACCGGACAATAAACAAAGTGTATATTAAATCAAGTTATGTAAGAAACAAAACTCATGTGATGATACAAATTAATTCATCAATACCTACTAGCTAAGTTATTGTGCAAATTAGTCAATCAACACACTGAAACGCTGATTAAAGATCAACCACAAACAAGAACAAAACACCAACAATGAACTTGAAAAGAACACAAGCAAGAAAGCATAAAATTCACAATGAGAATTACATGGTTCGATTCTTAAAATTGATTATTTCCAAGTAGCACTGATCCATGATTCTGAAATTTGAGATTTTGAAACCATTCTCTTATGATATCCCACATCGATTACACATGAAAGTGTTGAAGGGTATATAAGTAGGGGTCAACCCTTTACCTTTAACCATGGTTTTGGGGTTAAGTTGGAGCTCCCTAACGTATATGCCTAACAATTTGTTCCGACTTACAGGATTCGTGTGGGCTACGAGAAGGGGCTACACGATGGTGGCCTAGGGGTTGCCACCCCGATGTGGGCCCAAAGGGGGTTTCCACCCATCAAGTGGGCGTTCTTATGTGGGTTGCCACTCGGAGTGTGCAGTCCGTAGACATCCGGTTTAAAACGGATGGATCATTACATTATCCCACATTGGTTCCACATGAAAGTGTGGAAGAGTATATAAGTGGGAGTCGACCCTTTACCTTTGACCATGGTTTTGAGTTATGTTAGGACTCCCTAGCTTATGTGCCTAATACATACTTTTACATTCTTTTACAATTGTCATGTGAAAGGAACATCCTAAATCCATCACCCACTCAGAACTTACCTCTGATGATGTAATGACAAAAACTCTGCAGACTCATAACCAGTTGATGATTTAGCTACATTTGCAGATTGTTTGGATTGTTGAGACTGATTTCCTTGTCCACCGGTTCTTTCTTAAGCTGTTGATACTTGAAGCAATTCTTTTTAATGTGAAATGGGCCGGAAAAAGAGAAATTTGCCTATAAGACATTCACTCTTCCATGCCTCAGGAACCTCGATCCCGATCACAGTTAAGATAAACTCAACTTTCGATGGTTTGTGACAATGAAAACACTTTCTTCCTTCAACATCACTATTGTATCTCGACTCCTCCTCTTGCTTGTTGTTCTGATTCTTGAAATTCCTCTTTTGAGATGTTGTTTTGAAAATCTCAAATTTTACAGCTAATTTTTCTCCAGTGAGATCTTGACTCCTTAGATTTCAATGCACCTTGAACTTTATCTAAAGTCATTGTACTTTGTCTTCCATAAAAGAGATCGATACTTTGGCAGTGAACTTAAGAGGATGAGACCTTTGTCTTCTTCCTCCAACTTGTTGTCAATATTGTCCAGATCATCAAGCACTTTATTAAACTCGTCAATCTGATCCAAGATGGACTTTTCATCACCTATCTTGAAAGCATACAATCTCTGCTTCATGTATAATCAGTTTACAGATTTTACCATGTATAGAGATTCCAACTTCTTCCAAACATCTCTTGCAGTTAGTTCTTTAAAAACTTCCCTCAACACCTTGTCCACTAAACACAAAATGATCATACTGTAAGCTTTCTCAAGAACCAGAGCCATCCCTTCAGCCTTTAGAGCATCTGGCAATGCTACTTCTCCCTTCAAAACTTCAGCTAAGCCTTGCTGAGAGCCTATATTTTGATTCTCCATAACTCAAAATCAGACATGCCAGTGAACTTCTCAACGTCAAACCTCATAGCACTCATCTTATTCTTGATCCCAGGGAAACGGCGCCATAAGTGTTCCAGAAACCAAAATGGATACTAGCTTCATCAGCAATGGACACCCTTTCCGAATCATGGATTTCTCCAACTACCAATTCCAAAGAACATTACTAGCCTAACTATTATTTCCAATGCATGTACTCATCATAAGAGAATGTAACATGTCCATGTTCTGAAATATATAAAATGTTATTGTACTACATTCTCGTAGTAGGACTCTTCTTCCATGTATGTCAGTTATATAAGGCGCTTTAAATCAACAACATATATTTAGTGGATTTCCTCACAAGAGTGGTGAATTTAGGCTCAGAAATATCAAGCAAATCATGTCACTCACTATTTAGAATATTGGGTATCTACTAACTAGAGATTCAGAATGATTTAGGTAGTTTCTTCAGATTGTCACTAAAACATTAATTATCTTGCCAATGATATGGGATAAAAGTTTGGGATCATAAAAGACTACTTTCACAGTTATGATTATGTGTGAGGCATATACGTTAGGGAGCCCAAACTTAACCCAAAACAATAGTCAAGGGTAAAGGGTTGACCCCCAGTTATATACCCTTCCACACACTTTCACGTAAAACCGATGTTGGATATTGTAACATTATGAATATAAGAAATTTAATATTTGTTATTCAGAAGATGACAAATTTAAGCAATGAGCATGTGAAATGTTTTAATTTCAAAGAGTGTAATTAATAAACAGAAACTTAAAAATTAAAAGGGAAATTATAACAAGCATAAGAATTATTGAAAAATTGCAATACAAAAGAAATAGTAGATATAGGAGCATACATTTCTAGTCTCTGTTGTTTGGTTTCTCCCTGAGGAAATGACCTTCTGATCCTCAACAATTACACAGCTTCAGACATAAAAATGAATGTCAAGGAGAACAACATAAGCAAATGGATTTCCATAACTATATTCAGACTTAGAACATTAGTCTCATCAATTAATTTCATGCATGTCTGATCAGCTGGATGACAATCAGAACTCCTACTGCACACATTTAGGAGAATTTGATTAAGCAGCTCTTCTTCCATATCAACCTTTATTTAACCCATAGCCTCAACAAACATTTTTGGTTGGAATAGATATTTCTCCTATTATCTTTTCAACTCAAATATACATTGATGAAAAACTGAAGAAAGATTACCCCACTGGTACTTCAAGGTTGTTCAAAGCAAGCTTCGCCTGGAAGAAGAAAGGCGACATAATAATGTATCATAAAATGACTAGGTGCAAATAAGACTTTCACATCTTTAGAGGGTTTTGATAGAAAATGTGTACAACTATAAAAGTAAATCCAATAACTATGACATATTGTAAGAACCAAAGAGTCATGCTTTTGCAATCAACTACAGTAATACCCCACCACATTCATAATAAGAAACTTAACCTACTACACTATATGTTTAATCTCACAGACTATAGAATCTGATTTCTTTAAACAGCCGATCCATTAGAACATTAATAATGATTAAATTTGCAATGAAGTTGTGCATCTACTGTACACAGATGAATACAGTTTGTCTATCAACTATAAACAACTAGAAGACTCTACATTAGATTTCGAAAAGACAAACACTAGAGTAAAACTAAGATGAGAGTGGGCAATCTCACACCTGTTCCAGAGCGAGCTTCATAAATGCAATGCATTCTGGTTCTAGCGCATCCTTCTCCGGAAATGATCCCATCTATGTATATGGAATGAAAATGGGGGAGAAAGACAAAATGGTTACATAAAAACCTGAAAAGTCTAAAGTTTTACTTTGTTAGACGCATTTTCACACACATTAGCCTCTTCATATGAATTTTCCTTCTATTTAAGTTGAATAAGATGATCAAACTCAAAAGAAATGAAAGATATACGGTAAGAAATTTGACCTTAATAAGACAAATTAGCTCCTCTTGAATTTGATGGGCTGAAATCCAGTTCAGACAAAATGAGGTCGAGGTGGAGAAAGAAGAATAGAAGGAAAGGCGGCGCCGGTTATGGCACGAATAAAGAGAAACATAGGAGAGAGAAAGGGCGGGTGTAGAAGAGAGAGAAAGGGCGGGTCTAGGATAGGGATGTAAACGAGCTGAATCAAGCCGAACATCACTTGGCTCGAGTTCGGCTTGTTTGATAATATTCGGGCTCGAGTTCGGCTCGTTTGATAATATTCGGGCTCGAGTTCGGTTTGAGCCGTAGAAATAGACCTCGAGCTCGGCTCGGTTGAAAAATATTGAGCTCAGTATTCGTTCAAGTTCGGCTCGGATAAGGTTCGATAACAGGATAAACGAACCTAATTCGAGTTCAACTCGATAAAAGCTCGAAAAGGGTTCGGATACAAGCTCGATAGTTCAAGCTTGAGTTCGGCTCGACAAATATTCGATAAAAGTTCAAAATGAGCTCGAATTCAAGCTTGATTGTTCGAGCTCGAGCTCGAGTTTGGGCTCGAAAGCTCGTTAACACTAATTTGGCCTCCCTTTCAAGATTTACTAGAAAATAAACATAGCAACACAAATTACATGCTTTTAAGAAGCAAACGGGTTTCTAATTCAACAAGTTATATTTGCTCCAGATTATTGCCCTTAATTCAATCTTCACTAGTAACAAATCACAAGCTATAGATTAGAGTCTAAATATAATTGGGGAGAGAGAGAGAGAGAGAGATATTCCTACAAAAATAGAAAATGACATTTGAAAGCCATAAACCATAATTCCCTAGTTTAAGAGTCAAGAAAACTAAAGCGAGCAAGCCAAATTTTGAAATCGCTGGATCTTTATCTCTCATAATTCACAATGAGAGTGGAAAAACTAAAATCCCAACTAGAATCCAAACATACGACAAAAATAGACAATCAATTCATCAACTATAAGTATTACAAATTTTTGAGGCTTCGCACCGATATACTCTGAAAATCAACTGAAGAAGATGAGGAGCATAATACAAAGGCCATACCTAGAGAATAGGAGTAGCGGAATGCAGGTGGCGATAGTGAGCGGAGCAGCGGCAGCGGCACAGTGGTGTAGCATCGGGCGGGCGGGCGGCGTCGGAGAGAGAGTCCCACGGCGGCGGGCGGCGGCTGAGAGAGAGGGGGCGGGTGAATGAGAGATGAGAGAGATAAGAGTTTCAACTTGGATTGAATTTGGGGATTTCAAGTTTTAGATACTTAGGAATTATTATCACTCTTTACAATATATGTATATGTTGTTATATTTTATGTAATACTAATTAGGGATGTAAACGAGCCGAACCGAGCCGAACAGTACTGGGATCGAGTTCGGCTCGTTCGATAATATTCGGGCTCGAGTTCAGTTCGAGCTTTAGGAATGGAGCTCGAGCTCGGCTCGTTTGAAAAATTGGGCTTGGTATTCGTTCGAGTTCGGCTCGGATAAGGCTCGTTAATAGGACAAACGAGTCCAGTTCGAGTTCAGCTCGAAAGAATTCGGTTACAAGCTTGAATTCGAGCTTGATTGTTACCCAAAAAAAAAAAACCAATACACTATAGTGAGATAAAAATACATGAATGTTTTCAAGATGTATGTAAATTATATCCATATATATATATATATATATATATATATATGCTGCATATCATAATATTGTGTTGTTTTGTTTAAAGGGAGAAACAATACATAAATCATATCATAATAAAAGGCAGAAACTATATGATGTTATCATAATAAAAGGCAAAACAACACAATAGAAAACAACACAAACAAAACTATATGCTGCATATCATAATAAAAGGCAGAATATTCATTGAACATAAATACAACAATTACACAACAAAACAGTGCATTTGAATCTCAAACTATAACATTATAAAACTCATCTTGCTTATAAATTGCTGGATAAAACTCATTTCAAACTAACAACAAAACAGTGCTTGTTTCCATAAAGAGCATTAAAGGTAGGAGAAGACGAAGCTGAGCTCCAAACCAAAGACCAAAGACGACAATCAAATGAAGCAGATAATAATTGAAGAAGACAATCAATCTCTTTATTTTTAGACCACAGACGACAAGAATATATATAAGCAAAAGGATCGATAATTGAAGAAGATAATAGACACACTGCAAGCATACGAGCATGGGCTTCTGAGAATCACCTGAAACCGGAGTCAACGGCGACGTGGCGGGCGGCGGCTGAGAGAGAGGCGACTGCGGCGGACGACGGCTGAGAGAGAGGAGACGGCGGAGGGTGGCGGAGGCGGCGGCTGAGAGAGAGGCGACTGCGGCGGATGGCGGCTGAGAGAGAGGAGACAGCGGACGGCGGCGGCGGCTGAGAGAGGGGGGACGGGGGCGGGTGAGGTGAATGAGAGATGAGAGAGAGTGTTTCAAATTTTCAATTTGGATTGAATTTGGGATTTTAAATTTTAGATAGTTAGAAATTATTATTACTTTTTATATATTTAGGTAAATTTTAGGCATGTAGTTATATTTTATGTAATACTAATATGTATTTAGGCATTACTAAAATGTATAATTATAACTCTAAAATTATTATTGATGATAGATATAAAAATGTAAATATCTAATTATAGATGTTTTATGATTAAATTATAATTTTAGATATATGTTGATGTTTTAAAAAATATATACAATTATCTTTGTTAATAAGTGTATGTTAATCTGCGAAGTAACATGTCTATTAATTCTAAATTTTTTTGCTGTCAATATAAAAATGTAAAATAACTAATTATAGCTAGTTGTATGATTACACTATAAATTTTGTATATGTTATGTTTTTTCCGAAAATATAATTTATCTTTGTTCATCCAGTTGCTCTGTTATATCGATGTCCTGTATAATTCCTCAAACTGAACTCTTAAACATGTAAAATCTCTATTACAGATATGTTTTAGATAAATTTTAATATTAGATAATATCTTATATTTTTTAAGAAATATATAATTTATCTCATTCGTGAAATCATTACAAGACTCGTGATATGTTAATATAAGAATGTAAAATGTATAATTGTAACACTAAAATTCTTCCTGATGATAAATACAAAAACGTAAAAAATTTAATTATTGATATGTTTTATGTTTAAGTTATTAATTTTAGATATTATGTTATATTTCTAAATTATAAATATTTAATTTATTTTTGTTAATAAGTTGAATAATATAATTAATAAGTTCGTTGATGTTCATTTGTTAAAGTTAACAATATATAACCAATTATCTACTTAGTTTGTTCGAAAACTATATAACACATTCGAGAGTTACGTTTAGATATATATATATATGTGTGTGTGTGTGTGCGCGAGCGCGCGTGTGTACACGTATATATCTGTGTGGATTTCAAATTCTATAATATTATATTTAAGAATCTAAACTCTAATTAATATTTCTATTTTTAATTATCTTAAAATCTTAATTTTAAAATTTAAAAATGCTAATTATGCAGATATTGATAATTAATACATATTTTATTTTTAGTTATATACATATTTATAGGTTATAGTTATGTATGCTTCAAATATCATATATAAATATTTAAAATATCATAAATGGAAAATCCAATATTAAGATACTCAAACTTTAATTTATATAAATATTTAAAGCATTATATCTTTTATATAAAGATAATATATCATCACTACATTGTATCATTAATATCAAAATTTTAAAGATATTCAAATGACAATACAATTAATATATTAGAAATAAGTAAATTGTATTGAATTTTTATTAGTTAATATGTTTATAAAATTAATATGTTTAATTTACTTGTATATTTGTGTTAAGAATTTTTTAATTTATATATTTATTTGAATTTTAAAATCTAATACTATTATAAAATATATAAATAAACTAGCCCACGAACACTAAACGAATATGCTAACGAACTCTTCACGAACCTAACGAACATGTTCGCGAGCCTGCTTAACGAGGCTCGCGAACATGTTTGCGAACAGGTTCGTTAGGCAAGCTCACGAACAGGTTTGCAAACATGTTCTCGAGTCTGCTTAACGAACCTGTTCGTGAGCTTTCGAATCAAACATGCCCAAGCTCGAGTTCAGCTCGTTAAGTATTCGAGCTTGAAATTCGGGCTCGAGTTTGGCTCGTTAAGAATTCGGGCTCGAGTTCGGCTCGTTAAGTATTCGAGCTTGAAATTCGGGCTCAAGTTCGGCTCGTTAAGCTTCACAAACGATCTCGAATGAATATTTATCGAGCCGAACCGCGAATAGTTCGCGAACGGCTTGGTTTATTTACATCCCTAATACTAATATGTATTTAGGCATTACTTATGAATTTGGGGATTTCCATCTATGTACTTATGTTTTTACATACTTAGGCATTACTTACGGTTGTCGTAAATATATAATTCACTTTCTCGTGAATTCATTACAAGACTTGTGATATGTTAATATAAGAATGTAAAATGTATAACACAATAACTCATGTGAGACGGTCTCACGGATATTTTCCGTGAGACGGATCCTTATTATCCATGAATTGAACATGTATCCACAAATTTTCATATGAATTGCTAAGTGTTGATTATGGTTCTCATGAAAAAAGATCCATGAGACGGTCTCACACAAGACTTAATGTATAATTGTTTGCAACATTAAAATTCTTACTGATGATAAATACAAAAATGTAAAATATCTAATTATAGATATGTTTTATGTTTAAGTTATAAATTTTAGATAATATGTTATATTTTTTAAGATATATATATAATTTATTTTCATTAATGAGTTGATATGTTAATATAATAATGTAAAATGTATAATTGTAACACTAAAATTCTTACTAATGATAAATATAAAAATGTAAAATATCTATGTTTTATGATTAAACTATAAATTTTAGATAATATGTTATATTTTTTAAGATATATATATAATTTATTTTTGTTAATAAGTTGAATAATATAAGAAATATATAATTTATCTCATGCGCGAAATCATTACAAAACTCGTGATATGTTAATATAAGAATGTAAAATGTATAACTGTAATACTAAAATTCTTACTGATGATAAATACAAAAACGTAAAATATCTAATTATTGATGAGCTACTCTCTGTGCACCAGTTGCACGGATCTGAGATCCGTGATAGATCCGTGCAACTGGGTCGCTCGCGGGCTGCGCGCTGGCTGGGCTGGCCTGCCCAGCCCGTGCCTCTTTACTTTTTTCGTGTGTTTTGGTTGTTACCTTCACGTTATGTTAGTGTTACCTTCGTGTTACGTTAGGGTTACCTTCGCGTTATGTTAATGTGACTCCATCTCCAGATTTCATACCCTTAGTTTAAAACCACTGAACTAAAATAACACGAAGGTAACACTAATATAATATGAAGGTAACATTAACATAACATGAGGGTATGACTGCCTGAAGCGAATCTTGGTGGGTTTAAGCGCACCCACCAGGTGCGTGGGGGCGCATGGGGGCGCGTAAGAGCGCGTTGGGGCGCATGGGGCGGGTCGACCCGGGTGCATGGATCCTAAATCCATGCCCTAGTTGCACAAAATATTTTGTCATTATTGATATGTTTTATGTTTAAGTTATAAATTTTAGATACTATGTTATATTTCTAACTTATAAATATATAATTTATTTTTGTTAATAAGTTGAATAATATAATTAAGGGAAAAAAAGTTTTTTAGTCCTTTATGTTTACCTCATTAGATTTTTAGTCCTCTAACTTTCAACTTTTGAATTTTAATCCTCTATGTTTACTCTTATTAGATTTTTAGTCATCTATCTTTCAACTTCTTAGTCCTCTATCTTTCAACTTTTGAGTCATCTATGTTTGTTTCATTAGACTTTTAGTTCTCTATTTTTCAACTTTTGTATTTTAGTCCTCAATAGCTAAAAAGATATCTTTTTTTTTAGTCCTTTTAACTGTAATAAACATTTTACTTTTTAATTTTTAGTTATTCAATTTATTTTTTCTCACAAAACAAAAGTTTTTCTTCACCTTACAAGGGTAAATTATTATTAATTGATAATTCTATTTTTCATTTTATTATAATTGATTTAGAGTTTTGTGAATATGAGAAATAAAAAGAATTAGCATGAAATTGATACTTAGTAACTAATAATTTATTTCACATAAATCATTTACATTTTGTGTTGAAAATGGATAATACAAAACTTAAAAAAATGACACTATTCATATTTTACTAATTTTGAAATTTATAACAATGATATTTTTGAAACATGGAGGACTAAAATTCAGAAGTTGAAAATTGGAGGACTAAAAATCTAATGAAATAAATATAGAGGAGTAAAAATTAAAAGTTGAAAGATAGAGGGCTAAAAATCTAATAAGAGTAAACATAGAGGACTAAAAATTAAAAGTTGAAAGTTAGAGGACTGACATTGATAATTAATACATATTTTATTTTTAGTAATATACATATTTATAAGTTATAGTTATGTGTGCTCCAAATATCATATATAAATATTTAAAATATCATAAATGGATCCAAAATTATGATACCCGAACTTTAATTCATATAAATATTTAAAACATTATACTACATTGTATAAAGATAATATATCATCACTACATTGTATCATTAATATCAAAATTTTAAAGATATTCAAATGGCAATACAATTAATATATTAGAAATAAGTGAATTGTATTAAATTTTAATTGTTAATATGTTTATAAAATGAATATGTTTAATTTAATCATGTAATATTTGTGTTAAGGATTTTTTAATCTATATATTTATTTAAATTTTAAAATCTAATAATATTATAAAATATATAAATAAACCAGCCCACGAACACTAAACGAATATGCTAACGAACTCTTCATGAACTTAATAAACATGTTCGCGAGTCTGCTTAACGAACCTGTTCGCAAGCATTTGAACCGAATATGCTCAGGCTCGAGCTCGGCTCTTTAAGTATTCGAGCTCGAAATTCGGGCTCAAGTTCAACTCGTTAAACTTAAATCTTGAATGAATATTTATCGAGTAGAGTCGTGAATAGTTCGCGAACTGCTTGATTTCTTTTACATCCCTAGTTTGATTCAGATGTTGGAAGAGAGGAGATTGGAATAAACTGAAACCAAGACCCAGAAATTTGGGCCCGGCCTGGCCCAATCATGGCCTGATTTGAAAGATTAAAGTTTTTATATGGCCCAATAAATGTAGTTCGGATATATATATATTGGGCCGGATAGCAAATGGAAATCCAATTAATCTTTAAATCCAAATCTTCATTTATCTAGACAACACTTTCTGGTAAAGTATAATAATTGCTTTAAAACAGGAAAATCCACTTGAAATCAAAGGGAGAATCATCTCAAATTTTAAGAAAACAAATGAAGTATTGAGACAAGAGTAAGTCTTATGTGAGACCGTCTCACGGATATTTTTCGTGAGACGGGTCAACCCATAACCCACATTTAGAAATTCATATGAAAGTTTATGGATATGGATTCAATTCATGGGTAATAAGGATCCGTCTCACGGAAACTATCCGTGAGACCGTCTCATATGAGTTTTTGCGTTGAGACAAAATCGAGCAATTTGTTGGTTTAAATTAAAAAAGTAAATTGTCGTGGAACTAATTGCAAAAAAGATGATAGTTATGGCACCAAATGTGATTTTATCTCTATTTTTAAGTGTTATTTTAACATTTAAAAAAACATAATTTCGGCAACATGTATACGTCTATGTGATATTATTTTTACATTTATACAATATTACTTATACCATTATATCCACATAATCATAATTTCTTTATATGCTTAACTTTATGTTATATATAAAGGTACAACAAATATAATTAAAAGTTATGACTAATATTAGTAAAAGATATGATTAGCATAAATAAAAGGTTTGATAAGTATAACGGTAGTTTAAAAATATGTTAAGATATAATAAAAATTCTAAAGGTATAACTAATATAATATAAAGATACGACTAATATAATATAAATATACAATACTTGACTTAAAAAAAAAAAGATACAATACTTGGGAGCGAATTTGGGTCGGTTCAGGCGCATCCATCCAAACACGTGGAGGTGCATGCAGACACGTACGTGTACCACATATGAGGACGCATTCGAACATGTGTGGGCCGATCAAAACGACTCTGATAGATAAATTTAAGATTCATATACTAGGTGCATAAAAGTTTAAATGATGTCGAATTCCTCTACGTGGACTCCTAGTTTGCTCTGAATTAGCTCTCCACTCCTAAATACCATGTACCATGATCTATATCTATATCTATATTATATATAAAAGCAGGATATCTTGTCAAAAATAACTGTAATACATTTCTTATTTATAAAATATTTCCATTTTTAGAAGTCATTAATAACATTTATTTTGCATTTATTGATCAAAAATAAATTAGATTTTAATTTAATTAACTTATTTATGATATTTCATATTGTATTTATTGCATATAAACTCAAAACAAAGAATAAATAAATAAATAAGATAAAATAAGGGATGAATATCTATTATCTTTCATCATTTTTTTCAATATAATAAATATTATATTTTAAATTAATTTATAATGATTTTAAATGTAATATTTATATTAAATTGTAAGAAGATAAATACTTGACTTATGAAAGAGTTTGAGAATGGGTTATGCAAAAAAGGAAAGGGCGCTACTTAGTTTCGCAAGGCTAGGCGGGCCCCTCACCCGCTTGAGGATTTCGTTAATGAGACAAAACAGCGGTAACTTTAGTACTTAATTGATAATTCTCATTGTTGTAATAAGTAGCAAAATCCCTACTATGAAGTGTTCAACTATTTTATTTGTTGCACCTTGTAAGCTACAAGAATAGAAGAAGTATGCTTTCAACGCGCCACACTTAGAAGAATTTCTGAAGGAAAAGATTTTACTGCATTCTGCAAGCTGCCACTCTCAAGGCGCAGCAAGTCTGGATGCAGCACACCCAATAAGTTGCAGCAACTGAAGAAGACATGCAGGTGGATCACCATCGAAGTTATCAATATCCATTGTATGGTCTTTTGAAAACGATGAAACATCAACTTCAGTTGCAACTGTAGTGATCGACAGGCAGTTACAAAAGGACGAAATCGAGGACGACGAGCAAATGAGGAGCTGCCACCTGGCCTGAGCGACTGCAAAAAGGACTACAACAGAGGACAACCTCATTAATGACACTGAAGCTCAAATAGGAGACATATTTATACCTTTTCAGGTGCACATCAATGAATGTACCCGATGAAGATCAAAGAGGAACAAGGAGGAGGAATGCTAGCCATCAAGATCAACACAAGGACAACCTTAAAGATCAAGAAATGGATCAACAATCAAGATGGTGCGACATAAAGTAAGAAGCCTACATGAAGACACGTGAAATTAATGTGTAACCTTCGACTGGTGCATTCCATCATCTATAAAAGGGGAAAAATGGAACTGAAAAACAAAAGACTAAAAATTCATAATCGCACCCTGAAATTCTGATTCAACGATTGCCAAGCTTCAAATCATTCAAGCATTTTTAGTCCCACTTACGGCATTCTGCATATCTATATATCTGCTGCATGCATGTTTATTATGACTCTATCTGCTGCTCTTATATGATGTGACCTGATAACTCTGTAGTTAAAAGGTTATAATATTTGCTGAAACTCTCTATCTAAACACAATTCCGTTGTGCTAAAAAACTCTAAGTGTTAGGCTGCAGTAACTTGTTTGTTGCAAGCAGAACATAAACTGTCAACTTGCTGCAAGCAGTGACAGCTTACAATAGGTTGCAGCGATAGAGAGAAAAAACATGTAAAAGAATAGAAGTTCATTCATGTGAGACCCCGAGTCTCTTTTCTTCATGCATATTATGAATTTCATGTTGTTAATGTGATATATGTTTCTAAAATAATATCATATATGACTTTTTAGCTAGCGAATTCGTTTGTCATATATTTGATCTCGTAAAATGTCTTTTTAATAACGTTCTTTTACCTTGTTTATGGATGCTTTATAAATAAGAAGGAATTAGGTATAAATGAAACTCATGATGAGTTAATTATCTCTGATTCAATTTATTAAGTCACAGTTTACTAAAATGTACCTTGAATTAAGAAAAACTAGATCATATGTTTAATTGTGTGATTAATGGTGTGATCAATTCATCAATTCTCCACCGCCTTACACGTGCCTAGAGTATGTGTCAATAATCTTATAAACCCTTTACAAGAACCACTTCAATAATAAAGAGAAGATCAACTCAATTGGGAAATTAAAAAAGAAATAGAATTTAAAAAAAAAAAAACAAACAAACAAAGTGGGAGAAAATTTCTGCTAAGAAAAGGTAACCACTTTACTTTTGCTATCATTTTAAGTTATATATTTAAATTTTTCTGTATCATTAAGACGTGTAATTAAATTTTAATATATGAAACTTCCTTTAGTTAAGTTTAGGATTCATAATGGTTATGACAATCCATCGATGCATATATGTCTTCGAAATGATATTGTAGAACATAACAATTATTTAGTTTTATTTTCTTTATATTAAAGTTTAAATAAAATTAATGATAATCAGTTTGTGTGATTCTTGAAGATTAATTACATTTAATTATTGATGTTAGATTGATCATTTATCTAAAACTCAATTAGATACAATGTCTTATAACTGTGATTATGTAAATTGATAAACAACTATTTCATGAATTATAGTCCAATTCTTCTTAAAATTACAAATGTTCTGAATTTTTCCATAAGTTATTTTAGTTAGAAATTTATTATACAAATGTAATAGTACTACTCTGTATATTAGTCTAGATTAGTGGTAGCAATCAAGAGATTTTCGAATAAAACCATTCAAGTGTTTTGTTCAATTATTTAAAGTTTAATTCTAATTTTTTTAAACTAGTTAATTATAACTGATAGTTTAAATTAGGTAAGCTTTAATAAAGAGTGATTAGATAAGTTGCCTATAAACTAAATGGATTTAGAAAACTTATTTTAAATTGAAGAAGTTTATGGATAGAAACCGTTGTAGTTCATCAAAATTTCTTTAGTATGTTTTAATAGCCTAATAAAATATTTAACTTGCTTTTTAAATTTATCTTGATAACACAAGAGAAAGGAATTTCACGGAGAAATAAAATAAGTAGAAATTCATTTGCAACTACAATGCATGAAGATAGTATTTCAAGTTATTCAGTTCATTGATATTATATGAGTTTATGTGTTGGTCCCGAAAAGCAACTGGTAGTAGGCTTAGAGGGGGTGAATAAGCCTACTAAACCATCACACATTTTTCTTCTACATCTATCGGTCTTTTCTTATGTCAGTAACCTTTTGAGAGGTTACTGATCAGAGTGAATGCGGAAGCCTTTTACTAAGCCTGGTAGAAGATGTGCAGTTTATCAGAGAGAGTATATGTAAGGCAGTAAGCAGATAAAGACACAAGCATGTATAGAGGTTCGAAGGTGGAGTAATCCTTCTACGTCCTCTCTTCCTCCACACAGGAGGGAACCTCTGTTAAGCTGGTTGATTTACATAGACTTATCTATTACAACTCACCCTTAACAGGTAAAGTAGCAAGCCTTCACATAGATACTTGCCTACTTACCCTTGACCCACACAGGATCCTACTCTACCCACCCAGGGTCCTCACTTTCTCTCCTAAAAAGTGGTAAACTCAGCAGGACATTACTCCTCGCACTGAGTACTCCGAGACAACCTTTTAGAGAGGTTTATCTCCTTCTTCTTCAACTGGGTGCAACAAGCTTGGCCTTCGTATGCAGGCTGATTCTGCTGAAGCTTGCTGCTGACTGGTAGACTGAGTGTGCGTCATTTTGGGGTGTGGAGTGTTCGAGCTCTTCTTCTTTTCATCAGCTCTCCTTGAACACTCTCTTTTCTAATGCTTCCCCATTCTTCTGCGCTTCTCTCTTTTAAGCTCTTCTCTCTGTGAGCCTGGATATTCTGATGTGCTCACTTCTTTTCTCTCTTGCACACTCTGTGCTTCTCTCTCGCACGCCCTGTGCTTCTCTCACGCACGCCTTGTGCTTCTCTCACAGACTCTTCAGTCTTCAGTCCTCCTCTTTATAGGTTGTTAAATCTGCCCGTTGAAGGTAGACAGATTTCTGACATTGAAGCGTCGCACTCCTAACACTCGGCAGCTTTTCGCTTTCCACGTGTCTTCTTCCGATTGGCTCCTCTTCTCTTTTCTCTCTACCGGTAACTTCTTGTGTCTACCGGTAACTTTGACTTTCTGCCCATGCCTCTTTGTAGCTTCCTCCTCTAGCTTCACTCTGGAGCTTCCTTCTTCTGGCTTGCTCCTTCAGGTGGCTTCGATGCTTCTGTAGCATGCTGCTCCCTGCAGTATGCTTTCGGCATGGTCTCCCCAGGCAGCTTCCTGTCTTGCTGTTTTCTGCTTTGGTGAGGTCCCTTCCATTAGCTTCCTGAAGTCAATAGTATCCTTATTAGTTCCAGATTCTTTTCAACCATACTCTTCAGTATCCTTCATTCGACACTTTCTCTTTTTCTTTTAATCTTCTGTAGTAACTCTATTGCAGTAACCTTATCCTAAGATTAGTTATGCTATAGAGTTACTTTAAAGATTTGTCTCATCAAAACATTCTACAAATATATCCAACATTATGTATTCTTGAGAATTGACGTGTTAATTGATGATATGGTGAAATATATGGATTGCATTAAGAATGTCAGTCACCATAGTATTTCGTGTTATATTCGATTGATTGATATTATATGAGTTTATGTATCCTTGAGAATTGACGTGTTTAATTGATGCTATGGTGAAATATATGGATTGCATTAAGAATGTCATTCACGAATATCAACACGTGCATATGCAAATGATGAAGGTTAATGCATTTTACATGCACGACATGATTTTAAAAAGAGAAAAGTATTTTATTGACCACTACTAGTTCATTGAGACATGAAAGTCATGTTTATATTATATGGGGTAGCCAGTGACATGTGAGACATGGATAGGCTGGATTCACTCCGCCGGTGGCATGTGAGACATGAATATGGCTACCAATACTATATGTTTAGCCGGAGACATGTCAGACATGGATAGGCTGGATTTACTCCGCCGGTGGCATGTGAGACATGTATATGGCTATTAATGATATATGCTTAGCCGGAGACATGTGAGACATGGATAGGCTGCATTCACTCCGCCGGTGGCATGTGAGACATGTATATGGCTATTAATGATATATGTTTAGCCGGTGGCATGTGAGACATGAATATGAATTGATTTGTTCAGTCGGTGGCATGTGAGACATGTATATGACTATGATAAATGATGTTATGTTGAGCTCACTCCGATGCCTAGTAGATGGTGGTCAAGGGCCCAATGAAAGAAAATGTTTTCGAAAGAAATGTTTTGATTCATTAACATGCATCATTGACATCATTCATATTATTTACGTTATTTGCATAATTTCTGCTTAATGAGTTTTAGCTCATATAGTTCATGCATTGTAGGTGAATCTAATGATGTGTAAGTTCATGGACTTACTGATGTTGTGTTGAGTTCCTACGGGTTCGGAGATGTTGTACATGGATGACGACCTGTTGGGCTATGCTATGTTATGAGTTTGTTTTGCCTTAAAGAGTATTTCACTAATATTTATTAAACCTTCATTTTATTCTCGTACTCTGATGTGTATAAATATGTAAATGTGGTAGTGAGTGTGGTTTAATATTATGGTACATACTAAGAAACGTGTTATAATATACTAAATGGTTTTGGTGTGCAAAGAGGGATATTTATGTTATTATGTTTTAAAAAGAAAAAGAAATGCACACGCTTACTTACATGTCTTTTTATATGAAACCTATTATAAATATCGCTATATAAGAAAAGTGGGCGTGACAATTCACCCCCCTTTGAACCTCTGTACCACTTAGGACCAATATAAATATATCAAATTAAAAAATGGAAATGTATGTTTGAGGGTTTCAACAAATTTTTAAATGTTTTTATGATAAAATACAAGTATTAATTTGTTATAAATTGATATTAAGTTTAGAAATAATTAATATACAAATGGAAATGTATTATAGGTATACTTAATAGTTTAAAACCATGTATATTCTATTAGATAGCAATTGTTATTACAAATTAAACAACTTACTCATTTGAAATACACACACGTTTTATTTTAACATTCTTATTGTTTATTTTATATCACACATAATTGTACACACATATGAGTAACTCTCTTATCCATGCACGCAGGTCCGATTCGGGTTGCATGACTCGCTTTTCTCTGTTTATTTTTTTTTTTCACATCTGATTTTTGAATTTTGGTACTTACCATTACGTTATGTTAGACCTACCTGTACGTTATATTAAACCTACATTTTAGTCCAGATTTCATACCTTTAACTTAAAAAAAAACCCTAATTTTGAAACATTTTGTACATGTACCATTACATTATATTACACATGGAGGTATGTCTAATATAACACAAATGTAGCTTTAACATAACATAAAGACAAGTCTACTGGAGCGAATTTGGGTGGGTTTGAGTGCAGATACTAAGCGCATGAAACTCATGTGGGGGTGTATTTTGGATGTGTTGACCAGGTCCATCCTGGTACATGAATTTTAAATTCGTGTGTTTGACTCGTATAAGTTTTGTGTATATATATATATATTCAATCACTTCAACAATTAAATCTTATGAAAATAATTAGTATTTTTAGACTAAGATTTCATAACTCTTTTAAATAAGATCCATAACTATATTAAGACTAATAATTAATATTAATATATATGTATGTGTATGTGTATGATATTCTAATAATTAGGTTTCCTTCATTACATTTATTTTCACTCAGTTTATCAATTCTTCTAATTCATAATCTTTATTTTATTAACTAAAGCAGTTGTCTAAAATATATTAAAAATATTGAAGGGTTGACTGTCCTAAATTAATCAACGTGTAGCTTGTGTTTTCTCATACCCTTCATGCATATGATTTTTCTTTTAAAATTTAATTATTGCAAACCAAGTAATACTGAAAATACACTAATTAGATCGGTTCAAATAATAAGATTGAAAAATAAATTACTTAATATATGACTTAGTAAGTATAGAATAAAACATCTAAATATAAAAGAGAAGAGTAGGTCTTGTGTGAGACCGTCTCACGGATCTTTTTTCGTGAGACGGGTCAACCCACAACCCACACTTAGTAATTCATATGAAAATTTATGGATATGGGTTCAATTTATGGGTAATAAGGATCCGTCTCACAGAAACTATCCGTGAGACCGTCTCATATGAGTTTTTGTGAAAAGAGAATTACCAAACATATATTATTCACTTTAGAGATATGATGAATAGTTAATTAAAGCAAGACGTGATGAGCAAAGACAACTCATACTCCATAGCAATGACAACTCATTCACACATGAATATATAATTAAAGTAATTAATAACTAATGAATAATACTTAATGTGATTTTAAAACAAAAAATTAATGTCTATTTTTAACATATTAAAACAAATGCAAAAAAATGTGTACACATGTTGCACAAATTTAGGATCTTGTAATTCGACTTGCACTCGTCTTATTTTTCAATTTTATTATTTCAAGATGTATTATTTGGCATTTATAAAGTATTAATTGTTTATATTGATGTATTGTGCATGTATAATTGAGTGACTATGATAATATTACAGTTTTTCATTAAAATGTAACATGTCATAATACATGTTACAGACTTACAGTACATTCTCAAAGTATTAGTGAATATATATTGAAAAGGAGTTAGTCTCCTGTGCAACTGGTGTACATACAATTTGGGTCGGGTCCGGGTCGACTCGGATCTGCGCACTTTTTTTTTTAATTTTATTTTTTTCGCTTCAAACTGTTACCTTTATATTATATGGGTGTGACCTTTATGTTATATAAGTGTGACTTTTATGTATAAATGTAATGACCTTTATATACTCTAACTTAGAAAAAAAAAGAATAATTTTAGCAAAATTTGTACATAAAAGTCATAATATTTGTACATAAATGTCACAACAATACAACATAAAGGTCTCAATCTTAAGCCAAAAAACCTGAAAATCTTAATTTTTTCCTAAGTTACTGAACATAAAGGTCATACATATTTATATATAAAGGTCACACTTATATAACATAAATGTCACATCCTTACAACATAAAAGTAACAGCTTGAAGCGGAAAAAAAAAAGGGAAAATTCAGGTGCGTGGATCCGAGTTGGGTCACCCCAATTGTACCAATCCAGATCCGTGCACCTGGTGCACAGAAGTATTTGCGATTGAAAAGATGATATATATAAAACAATTTACTTCAACTTGTTAAACACAGATTTTTGTAGGGTGAAATACTGTATTACTTTTCTTTGTTACAAAAATCATTACTAATTTTCTAAAGTCAATACTTATTTTACTAAAAAAAATTCTACTTATACACATAAATATAGGTATTTTCCAAGGGGATTCTTCAACACAAGAAAACTTATCATAAACAATGTACGATGGTTCAATCACGAAGGAAAAAAACATTGAAAAAGTGCAAAGAAATTGTCAAATTTACACACATAAATATATATATATATATATATATATATAAAGTCATGTTATTTTTTGCTTCTATGAAAAAATTTGATAAAAAACGCAACATAGATAAATTATGATCTTATCAGTAAATTAACCATAATTCCACTATAAAATATTAATTTAATTTGTAAAAGATGGAGATCATGATCCTTTCTTCTTCTTCTTCTTTTTTTTTTTTTGTGCAAATCATTACTTTGTTTAATTTTTTCAAATAATTGATTCTTAATACGTAAAATCGTGATGACACAATAATACTCGATCACACGTTATTTCTCAAGTAATACATTTGGAAACATAAAAACCGAAAGAAGCAAATTGTTTGTGATCAAGGAGAGGAAGTAGACTCCTAATATATACATAATGAAAAAAGTAAACCCTATTCACTCGACAGATCGAATTAAAATCAATACAACTGGTGTATAGAAAAATAACTCTAAAATTAAAAAACACACCATTTACAAAATCAATACACATACTTCATTTCCCAAAAAAAAAAAAAAAAAGAAGCAAAGTGACCTAAAGAAGGCCACAAAGAATAATGATAATAATCTCAAGCCAACAAACATCCATCCATGAGGAAAGGTTACCATCTTTAACAAGGATTTCTCACAAGCTCCAAAGTTACCAATTAACCAAAACAATTCTAACATTTTAAAGAACAAAAAATAATAAAAATAATAATAAGGAAAAATTAATCTTCAACTTCTGGTTAATCGCCAAGTTCCCTCCACTGTACTATAATAATTCACACGAACGCCATACCAAGAAGAAACAACTCCTCGACCAAAATGCGACGACTCATAA
The DNA here is from genome assembly GCA_005771605.1 of Scutellaria baicalensis. Lineage (NCBI taxonomy): Eukaryota > Viridiplantae > Streptophyta > Magnoliopsida > Lamiales > Lamiaceae > Scutellaria > Scutellaria baicalensis. Next base: position 9,057,281 of record CM016722.1, on the reverse strand, counting down.
TCGGAACAAAATACACCAAAACTATACATTCGGCTTCCACCCGTTCGATGAGAAATGAGAATTTTCCAATCAACATTTTCTTTCTCTCTCTTGGAATATCAGAAACGAGTGCACATATGTCGAGCACTAAACTGGTATAACGTCGACCTTTGAAGTGTCCTCGCATCTCAAGACGATGCCTTCAAGGCTAGCAGGAAGAATGCATTTACTCCATTGACACCCTGTTGAGAAGGGCTCAGGTGGGGGAACTATCATTAGAACATTTTCGTTCCGTTGAACCACACCCATAACGCTCACAGTGCTGCCTTCTTTGATGTACCTAGTTATCCATTTCAAAAAGATTTAAGAACATATTTCGAGTTAACTAGCATAAGAACATAATGAAATCCAGAAGGGCATGTTCGTAGCTTGTGCAGAGTTTTAACAGGGAATTATACCCTTCTTTGAGTCGCATTACACGGTCATCACTCGATAGGTTTCTCCCCCCTAACCATCGGACGAAATCAGGAGACATATCTCTGTTGGATGGATTGATGTCTACGACGACAGATTCATCGACATAAGGAGTTACCCTTGCACCATAGCCTGTCTTCACTAATGCCCTCAAGCCCGATTGGAAGTCGGAGATATAAAAATCGACTACATGCCTCTGCAGTTGTAAGTAAAATGAGTCAATATCACGATACATTAAGGCTGTATAGAACAGTTGCATTCCTCCTCTCTTTTTCTCCCCAAAAACTATAGAGAGCCTTCGAAAAATTCAGCAAAAATCCACAAAGTTCACAATATCTCAACATGATTAGACATTTAAAACTTATGTCAAAAAAACATGACTCAGTAGAGCCAACTCGACCATAAAGTCCGAGATTGTCAATGAAACCATATTAATTCAAACAAAAATGCAGAGAATATGATTCTGTGATCACATGAACAAAATTTATTACACTACAAACAGATATACAGGAATGGACAACTCAAGTGTTCACATGCATAGATTGCAAGATCTCACACATGGTTTTGATTTTAATTTTGTTTCCTAGGCAGCTTTCACATGTGTTATCAAGAGATAAGAATGGAGTAAGCTATGCATGTTAACATAATGGTTGATTAAAGTATGAACAGAGAATATATGAATTTGGATGGAGCAGAAAGATCTAGATATGTTGCATCTGTACCGTTAAGGAGAAAGAAACTTAAAGAATGAGACTACTTAAACATAATGACATGCGACAGGACAGGAGTCTTTTTCACTGAAGGAGGAATTATAGTTCCAACAACAAGATATTAAGCAGCATAAATGAAACAATAATTCCTATTCACCTCCAAAGCCCGAAGGCCCCAGGTAAAGCGACGATGTGTAGGGTTTGCAGCTTTTGAATCCCATCCTCGGTACTCATACAAACTTGTGGATGTATAAACACATCGAGGAACTTTCTGGAATGATGACTCGAGAGGAACATTTCCACACGTAACCACCTTCAGAAAACATAGACCTTAACTTGTTAGACAACACTCAAATATGAGATTTAACGACAATACTAAAACAACAAATCAGCAAGAACTTTCATTTGCCAACCCAAAATATTAGAAGAGGCAAATTCAGTAAATAAATATACAAACACTACAGGAACTAAATTTCCAAATCCCATTATCAATGTCATGCATAATATTTGCTTTCTTAACAGTTGAGAGATAATTTTTCACTGAGTTTGGACACAGAAATTTGAACATCTGTTGTGGCTCATCTCTACACCAACATTAAAAAAATATTACTTATAAATCCCTGATTTCGAACTCTGCAGTATGTCACTTGCTAAATTCACAATATCTGTACATATCTATCACCGATGGGATCGTATAGTATTTTCATCAATTCGGCCAGATGCAAACAAAATCATCCCATCATTCAGAGCACTAGGCATTCACCTAATCTGGTTGCCTGGTTAATGACAAGGTAATACTGCCTAAATCTGGAAAATTTGAAAAGCATTTGGAATTGCAAAATTGCTAAAGAATTATGATTTAGAATATACAATTTCTAATGGTATATTCCTAGTTTTATTTTCCGGTGGTGGAGGTGGGAGGGAGTTTTCAAGAATGTGAATCAGGGATGTGATAAATAAGCCTTAAAGATAGTTAATATTCAAGAACATACCCCAGAAACTTTGACAAATTGACCATCTTTTGCAGTTCGTAACTCAGCATCTGGATAGCTAGCAATAAAACCAGTGATAGCTCTTCTTCCCCAACAAGTATTCCAGGTAAATACAGTAGCAACTGCTGCAAATAGTATAACAACGACAACTAGAAGAATAGGGTTGCGAACAGCTCCAAGGATAAACCCACCAGCAATAAATCCCATCACAAAGAGAAGAATGATGGCCCAGAGGATTGGCTTTGGGAAGCTCTTGCGGAATGAGTATTCGTCATCCTGGCTAAGATGGGTAACAGCCTGGTTATTAACTAAGGAAGCATTATGCAACTTCATTGATCCCATGGACTCCAAAGGACCAGATACTTTCCGAGGAGCCCCAGAGGAATTAAGGGGTCCAGATGTAATAGGCCCAGATGTTATAAGGCCAGTAGTTGGAAGAACCGGAGGCAGAGGACCTGAATTCTGGCGAGAAACAGCGGTTCCACCTCCTTGAGGACCAGAAGACTTTTTCAATGGTTCACCATGTTTATTTAGTGGACCAGAGTTTGTCTTCTTCATTGAAACCGACCCAGGAACACCACCAGCTGAAACTGAGCCACGTCCAACAGTATTCAGTTGACCTGAGTGAGAAGCTGCACCACCAAAAGAACCCGTCCTTGAAGGTGCACTGTTAATTGGACCTGATTTTCGAGATCTGGAGCCATCCATGGGGATATCAAACATTTTACCAAGTTCTCCAGACTTTTTGATATCTCCACCAGTATACGGCATAGCAACTGAGCTCATCGTTGGAAGCTTCTCTTTCGGCTGTTCAGGCCTGCCTGATACGTAAAGGCCATTGCTCAACTGATGAGATGGAAATCGAGAACCCATGTCACAGGCTTAATTCTCCAAAAGGAGCCAAGAGGCCAAGGTGACAAAAGAATATACAACACCCACTGATATGCACAATCTAAAGAATGGTATTCAGAAGATCGGCTAGCGCCCAGTTCCACAGAAAACTATACCTAGAAGACAACGGAAACAACATTAAATGTCAATACATATTCATCGTAACAATTTAATTTCAAAGTATATAAGATATTCATTAAAAAGTCATTCACTACTGCATCAGAATTCAGAAGTATCCTACTGAACAACCATTATTATGGAACATATATAATGAATGTATGAAATTGATTCTGCTTCTCAGCGGCATAAGCAACAAAAGTCATGACTGGAGATCAAATATCAACCGACAACCAACGACTTCATTACAAGCATTGTTTAGAATTTGGGTTAGGACTACCTGAATTTAGAACCTCAGATGAATAACACAACTATCAAAACCCCAGATCTGAGAACAAGTTAACCAACTCCAATCACAAACGAAGTGAAGAAAATCCAAAAAGTGCACAAAAATTCCACAACCCTATACTGAAACTATGCCCAGAAATAAAAGAAACCACAATTACAAAACAGATCCAGTAGCAAATAGAAATGACAAAACAACCACTGAATCAAACCAAAACGTGAAAGATCAAAACCCAAAAGCAGAAAACAATGTTTTGAGAAGAAGAAAGAGAGATCCCATTTCGAGTCTACAAAAACCCCAGAAATTAATAGGATCCACAACTAAAAAGCTTCTAAAAAACACAATCCTAGAAAATCCCAAACCCGGGTATTAAATCAGGTGCCAAAAAACCCCACATTTCCTTTTGACCACGAGTCAACTAATCGAGAGAGAGATCACAAAACCTAGAGAAAAGAGTGGTATCCAACAAAATTTATAAAAATAAAAATAAAAAATATGAGAGATTGAAGAAGAACCCATACCTGAACAGCAGAAGGGAGTGGGTATAGCATGAAATGGAGTCATGGGCGATCGAGATTTTGGGATTTGCAGAGAAAAAGAAGAAGAAATGGTGGGCGAAATCAGGGAAACTCGGAAGAAATGAGTTAACTCAGTGACATAAAGAAAAGTGAGAAACTGAAAACACACACTTCACCTTCCTGCTTTCTGCTCTTCTATCAGTTTTCTACTGCTGCTACCTGTAAAATGTCATTTTTACCCTTCCTTTCCCTTTATATTCCCCACTTTTGCCATCTTCATTTCTTTTGTCTAAATATTATTCATCACTAGAAAATACATCAATTTGGATGTTTCGAATTTCAATATATTTAAATTTTAAGCTCCTTTTTATAAGGGAATAACACGGGTTTTCTATTTTATGCATGCAACAATTTGAACTACAAATGTGGAAATGGCTAGCTACAAGTAAAGATTGTAGGTTATTGAACAAATATGTATATATGTTTTGAAGTGATTTATACGGGTGGAATGAAAATTAGTCATTGAAATCTTGAATTTTGTAATAAGAATAGTTTTTTGTAAGACTGTACGTATTATTTTATTTGAAATTGGTCAATCCACAACGCATACTCACAATTCATATATTAAGTTCGTGGAAATGAGTTTGGTTAGTGAATAAAAAAAATTGTCACACAAAAGCTATCTGTGAGACCGTCTCACGCAAGTTTTTGTGTTGTAAGAAAGGTGAATATTGAAAACGTACGTTTGTTTGAGGATTTTATAGGGTAGGATTATATTCTAAATGTTCAATCAATGCTAGAAAATGGAAGTTGATATAATATATTTTGACAAACTTTTGTGAGGTGCATGGATTTGAGATCCATGCACCCGGATCGACACGACTCACGCGCCCAAAAAGGCGCTTCCACGCGCATCTGATAGGTTTTACTGCACCACCATGCCCTTAGTGAATGCACTCAAATCCACCCAAATTCGCTACAGGTGTCATACTTTTATGTTATGTTAGACATACATTTATATTATGTTAGTCATACATTTTAGGGTCGGTTGGTAAATGGCTTTGGGCTGATTTGGGTTTGATAACTAACCTAAACGAGTGTTTGGTATGCGTGTGTTAGGCCCGGGTTTATTCTTGACCTGGGTTTAGCCCATTGAATTTAAGGTGTGTAATGGGTTGGTTTCTAAACCCACCATCATTGGTGGGTTTAATCAGCCCAACATTGTCCACAGATGAAAGGATGACTTTGCCCTTACTATTCATGTCTAATTTACACTTTTGCCCTTTAAATTCCATGAAACTACATATGCCCCTTTATATATATCCAAACCCTAAACTTTTGAATTTGATTATGCCCATCCCTCCTTCCCGATTGCAAGAGCGGCGACGACCGATCAGACACTATGAGGTGAACTCGATCGATGATGACACCCTAAGCAGTTTCACCACATGTGACACCTTTGCCCACTTCTCAAAGAATTCCTCCTCAAGCACCAATTCTCAGAATCTGACCTAGGCCAATATTCAATCTGAAGCAGCCCCGACGTAATCTTGCAGGCTTGGAAATCGAATCGCCCAAATAAGGTGTTGACCCAGTGGCAAAACCCTATACATGGCCACCTTCCACACGAACGTGCAAAGAGATATCAGGTGTTTGAGTTTTCGAGCATTTACTGAAGTTTCTGTATTTTTGTTTTCTTGAGCCTCGCATCGACCATTCATCTGTGAACTCTTCGATTTCTTTTGTTAAAATAAGGACTTTCAACATCAAATAGATTTTCGAATGATATTTCACTTCGATTTTCTGTTTAGGGTTTGAGCATTGGAAACATTTGTTCTTTGTTATAACCATTTTAGATGGGTAATACTTTTAATGGATGTTCTCCCTTTGTTTCGAACCACACGACATGTGCAAGAATGATTCACAAGAAACAACTTAAAAAACTTGCTTATGAACAACTTACACATCCAACTGCCATCATCTTATAATATTTCATATCAACAATGCTTGTAAATTTGAAACATCATAATACTCGTGTAAAATTATCTCAAATGTGCAAATGAAATACAACAAAAAAGAACAATATTGGTGAACAAGGGTTGCTTGCTACTCTTATCCCTGACAATAAAACTCAAAGTCCTTATACCAAAACCTCAATGAGCACAACCAAAATCATCAAATCTTAAGAATCCCAACACGAGTAAGTCGGTTAGCAAAAGTATTTACCTCGTAGCATTATTGAACAACACTAAAATTCCGACCTTATCCTCTGCTGGAAACGGAGTGGGTTTGAGCATGTGAGGGTAAATTTCATATTTATGAAGTTGTCCTTGAGGTAATCAACAATGAATTTCAGATTTGTTACGTAGAGTACAACTTCAATTAGTAAGGGGGTGTTCGAATTCCATTCATGTATATAACCCTGATTTACATTACCCCATAAAAAATAAAGCTCGATTATAGAACCAAAGACGTGTTATTCGATTATGTAGTAGTGTCCGCCATTGTGGTTGAACCTGAAGTCAGTGGCCACCACACCGCCGAAGTCGATACGAGTTGGTCGAAGTCGAAACAGAGATTAGAAATATGGTTTTCTTCCCTTTGAATCTCATTTGGAATGTAGATATAGTTTAATTGTTTATTTTAATTAATATTTACAAATTTTTATAATATGAGGATAATTTAGTAATTTCACACATTTGATCCATATCAACCAATATACCAAACAAGAATTTATAAACATACCAACTTTAACAAAACTCCATTCATCCATACCAAACAAAAAATTTAAACAAACTCACATCACAACATGCATACCAAACACTCAAATTACATCATTTTTGTCAACAACGAACAGTACAATCCCACCAAATTTATCAATCCTATCAAACTCAACCTCGATAGTGAACGACCCCTTTGTGTCTTGATTTCATACCCTCAGAGTTTTCAACTATACCTTCATACTTTTTAGTAATGTTAGACATACATTTTTAGTCATACATTTTAGCTATGTTAGTTATGCATTTATATATTATAAGGCATGTCTAATATAATATCAAAGTATATCTAAGTAGCATATAGGTATGACTAATACAGTAATACTACCTAAAGGTACATATACAAAATGTGCCGAAGTTAGGGTTTTTTTTTTTTTTAAGTTAAGGGTATGAAATCTTGACATAAAGGTATAGCTAACATGACATAAATGTATAGCTAAAAATCAAGCACAAAAAACAAAATGAAAAGTGGGTCGGTCAGTCTGGATCTGACCTTGGTTCATAAGAGAGCTTCTCATATTTATTGTAAAAATGTTGTTTGATGTGATATTTTATTATGGAAAATTGTAGTTGATAATGATTGAGTGATTAAATATAAACAATAGGCAACCACTTATATGAGTCAGACACACTAGATCTAGGGTCTATGCACCAGTGTTGACTCGGTCAACGCACCCAAAAACGCCTCCTCACGCTCGTTTCACGTGCCTACATGCACCACCACGCTTCTGGTATTCACGCTCAAACCCACCCAAATTCACTCCAGTAGACCTACCTTTATGTTATATTAGACCTAAATTTGTGTTATGTTAGACCTACCTTAGGTCTAACATAACATAAATGTATGTGTAATATAACGTAATGGTACATGTACAAAATGTGCCAAAACAAGATTTATTTTTTAAAGTTTAAGGTTTGAAATCTGAGATGAAATGTAGGTTTAACATAACGTAAATTTATGTCTAATATAACGTAAAGGTAGGTCTAACATAACGTAATGTTAGGTGTCAAAATTCAAAAATCATGCGCAAAAAAAGGGTATGAAATCTGGGTAGAAATGTATTGTTGGTCCTAAACGGTAGAAGGTTTAGAGGGGAGGGTGAATAAACCTTCTCTTAATTGCTTACATGTATGTTTAACATAACGTAAAAGTAGGTCAAACATAGCGTAATGGTAGGTGCCAAAATACAAAAACCATGACGTGAAAAAAAAATCAGATCAGGCAACCCGGATCGACCCAGGTGCATGGATCTGACTTGTTTCATAGGAGAGAAACCTTGATGAGACAGAAACTTTAGAGTTTGCTAGGACTAGAGTGACGGCCTTACTTGCAACAACACATTGAATGAAGTGTACTATGAAGATCAGAAAATCTGTACCACAAAATCAGTGCATTAAATATGGGAAACTTGTTACACTTCAACAGACAGATTTTCATCTATATATAGAAAATGAGTGCACTTGAAACGACTACTGAAACTACAACTCTCAAGTGAGCCTACAAGCGTACAAGTTTCAAGCAACTTCAAGTTTCAGTCACTCGATCTAATTAAAGTAGCAAGTCAGCTACCTTTCTGGACTTAGTCTGATTAAGAGCTTGTTGCACCCTACATTGAAGAAAATCTTTATATACTTTAAATTTTTTAGATTGTTTAGGAGTACTTAGTAGATGTTGTTATACCTGCTAAAGTGTAAGAGTCCTATTGGCTAGTTTGATCATGTGCTGGTCTTGGTCAGTAGTGCTGCAACCTGTGTGGAAGCTGACTACTCTTTGTTTTGTTGATTGTAATAGCTAGGTTGTGCAAACCAATAATCTTAACAAAGTTCCTCCTGCTAAGAACGACTAGAGTAGACGTAGAGGGATTACTCCATCCTCGGCCCACTATATATCTTGTTGCGTGTTTTTACTAGCTTATTGCATTTGTGCATATCTATCTGACATAATTTATCTCTATCATTCAACATAAAAAGCATCTTCCAAAGTCATACATTTTAAAGTATTTTCCGTTGCACAAACTCTCTAAATTCTTAACAGCTCACTGCCCCGCAGTAAGCTACTAAAACAGCAAGCTCAATAGGAACATTGCTGGTTCAGAATTAGAACTTATAATACTTTTGGAGTAAAAATTTAAAAATTTGAACTAAACTTCATACTGCTTGGGACCAACAGATTATAGTTATCATATGTATATGAGCTAGCATAAATACCGTGCGAGGCACAGATATATAAGTTTTATTATTTATATATTTTAATATGAAATATAAATAATAAAATTTATTGGATATTTCAACAAATTTATGCTCGTGTGTGATGCATTTCATAAAATTCAAATATTGAGTTAATGTGAAAATTGTATATTTTTCTCAAAAAAAAAAAGTTCTCGATAATATTTAAATTTCAATTGATATCCTTGTGGTGCATTTCTCTATAAATTTATAAAATCGATAAAAAAATTAACAAACATGATTTAGAGTTAAATTTAAAAATTCATATAAAAATAATGTTTTTAAAAGGATTACCGATTCTCTTATATAAATTTGAAAAATTAAAACATCAATTTCTAAATTAAATATTATAATGAAGTAGTTTATGAAATGAATATGTTCAAATATTTTCAAATTTTACCATTGATTTTTTTTTATCTTGATATGCATGAATTTTTCTTAAAATAAAAAATGAAAATGGAAAGTTGAAATAATGACTTTTGGTAGGAATTATGAATCATTTTTGTTGGTCCCAAGTGGTAGTAGGGTTAGGGGGGGAGGTGAATAAACCTATTGTATTTTCAAACTTTTCTTCACTTCAGAAGGCTTAGGTCTAGAGGCAGTAACCTTTTGGGAGGTTGCTTATCAGAGTTATATTGCGGAAGCTTTCTCTCATTGAAAGACCAAGTATGTAAGACATGCATCTAACATAAGATATGCAGATAGAACAATAAGCATAAACAAACGCATAGATATACAGAGGTTCGAAGGTAGAGTAATTCTTCTACATCCTCTCTGCCTCTTCTCAAGAGGGAACATTTGTTAATCTTGTTGATTTACATAGCCATATCTATTACAACACAGACTTAACAAGTAAGTAGCAAGCCTACTCATGGCTGCTCACAGCTGCTTGCCTACTCTCCTAATTGACCCACACAGGATCCTACCCGACCCACTCAGGATCCTTACTTTCTTCTACAAAAAGCGAACAACTTATAAGGATTCTAGTTCTAATTAAGCACTCCTAGACAGTCCTTAAAAGGTTTGTCTTCTTCTTCAACTGGATGCAGCAAGCTTTGGCTTCTTTTGCAGGTTGCTCTGCTGTAGCTTGCTGCTCGACTAAATGATTGACTATTCTAGCATTTCTGGGGTTTAGAGTGTTTGAGCTTTCTACTCTTCTTTTGATCTTTTGTACACTCTTTTCTCTCTTCTTCCTTTTCTTCTTCTTTATTCCTCCACTATGCTCTCTTTTCTTCTATATGCTCTTCACCCTCTTATTTGCGCTCTCTCTTGCTCTCTTATATTCTCCTCTCTTCTTTTCTCTGCGCTCTCTCTTTTTCAGTCTTCAGTCTTCTTCTATTTATTGATTAGGAAATCTGCTCGTTGAAGGTGGGTAGATTTCCATCATTAAATGCACCGCACTCCTTCTGATACATGCCAGCTTTTCACTTTCCACGTGTCTTCATCTGATTGGCTTCATTCCTTTTCTCTCTACCGGTAACTTTTAGCTTCCTTCCCATGCTTGCTTTGTAGCTCCCTTTCCAGTTTTGCTCTGTCAGGTGGCTTGAGGCTTCTATAGCTTGCTGTTTTGCAGTATGCTTTGGCGTGGTCTCTTCCAGGTGGCTTCCTATCAGGTAGCTTTGAATCTTCGGAAACTTGCTGCTTTGCAGTATGCTTTGGTATCTTTTCCAGGTAGCTTCCTACAGTAAGCAATATCCTTTTTAGTTTACCAGATTCCTTTTCACCATTCTCTTCAGTATCCTTCCTCTGAAGCTTTCTCTGTTGTATCTTTCTGCAGTAACCTCGTTGCAGTAACCTTACAAGATAGGTTATGCTTATAAATTGAGGGTTACTATTCTATGGTTTTGTCTTCATCAAAACATACTTAAATATGTTCTAACAATTTCCCCCTTTTTGATGATGATAAAACCTTTGCAGATAAGATCAAAAGGTTATAATCATTTAAGCACATAAAATAGATGTATGATGTATAAATATAGAACATACTGCTTTCATTAAACCACATACAAGTAAAAAAGAAAGGTCACAAAGGAGTGAGCTTAAAGAATAGAAGATATAGTATATAGATAAAACATTTACAATACAACGCAGTAAGCAAAGTATAATATAAATATTCTATCTTGCTTTTCTGGCTCATTCTTCTTTCTCTTGCTCTTTCCTTTATTTTTTTCCCCTTTAGCTTGCTGCTAGCTTTCATCTTCTGTCTAGCATTTCCCTCTTCTATGCAAGTTCTTGCTCCTAGTTGGTTTTTCTCTTTGATTGTGGAGATGAGCGAAAAAAGGTGAAGAGGTTTGAAGAGAGAGAAGGGAGGTTACACACGAGGGAAAAGTGAAGTAGCAGAGAAGTCTAGGCTCAGTAGCTTGCTGCAGCCTTCTTCCTTCTCCTAACCTCACCAACTCCTCTGTCTGTCCCCTTCCTTCTCATTCTCTTGTAAGCAGAATCCATCCTATGGAAGGGCTGGAATCTACTCTCCTCCACCTTTGGAAGACTTTTGATCTTCTAAGATCCTTCGCAGTTTCTTCCCCTTTTTTGACATCATCATCGAGCTGAAGCTCTGGGGTTACTAGAGAGGGATCCTTCGCTCTATCCTCCAGCCTCTAAGAGGAGAACTTGGGTGCAAGTCCTTTGGATTTGAGGTGAGGGCAGTAAGCTAGAAGATCGAGTCTTCTGAGAAAGATTTGCTTAGCAAGAATGAAGCGTGAGAGGTGACTTTTCGTGATTTGAGAGATGCTTGGTTGATTATTTACAGAGAATATGCTGCTAAGAAAGAATGGAGAGAATGGTTTCCAATAATCTGGTGTCGTATTGTTTTAAGGATATGAGAGAGTATATGAATGAAGATAAGAGTAAAGAGTGCATGTATATATAGAGTTTGAGATACTCCCTGTTTTGAGGTTAGATCTTTAAAGATCTCATTAACTGCTTCGCTGGTTTCCAATAAAGTTGTTGGCAGTTACCACAACTTTGTTTTTTGTCTATGCATGAGGTGATTGCTCGAATATATGGTCAACATTTGATTCTCCACGATTAGATTTTTATAATCGCATGGCTGATATCATCTTAGGGTTCTGAAAAAGGTAGTCTAGGTGATCCACTTTTCATGCGTACACGTTACCGAGTGTTTTTTGGTAATCGCTGGATTTGACGAGATGTAACCTACTAGTGACCTCTTTTCTAGTGACTTGATGATAAGTGTCCTGATTGTTCAGTGACATATATAGTATCTAGAAGTTTGGTGTCTATCATCCTGGTATACAGTGATCTGGTGTTCAGTGACCTAGTATCCAGCGACCTGTTATCCAGCGACCTGTTATCCGGTGACCTAGTATCCAGTAGCCTGGTGTCTAACATCCTTTTATCAGAACTTCATTTTTCCTTTAACTTCGTCAAGTCTTTCCCCTGGATTCAGTAGCCTATTATTGTCTAGGGTGAAGTGTCATTCCTTTAGAATTTTCAGCTTCCTGTGGCAATCGCATAATGCTCCTTTTTGAGCTTTGAGGTCTTCTTCTTGGTTGCTTAAAGGTCTAAGGTTGCTTTTTGTAGCCTTTTGTCGAAGGTACCTGCATATCGAATATCCTCACATAGGTACCCATACGAGTATGAGTCATTTTGGGTTAGATTTCTTTCAGGAACCCAAACTTTACAACAGATAGTTGTTGTAGAGATAGTTTGCTCCTTTAAGACTTTTGTCAGAAGCATAGGATAAAAGACATTGAGTGTGTGCAGATGTTTACCTACTGTATCTCTCTGGAGTAATAACTTCTTTAGATATAAATTAGACAAAACATGATACTAGTAAGGTAGACGATTTTCTTTCCTTTTAGAGTTGCTGCTGTCTGCTTGGTTTCTTCAGAGAATGTTAGGTTGTTGCAAACATCTTACAACATACTTATATCCATTGGGTTCCATCAAGGTTTTATATCCCTTGCCACCTGAGTTACCTTGGTTTGTACTATAAGTTCCCCCTTACTCTATGATTATCTTTTTAAGATGTAGGGTCACTTTCAGTACGAATTTAGGTACTCCTGATGTTTCAGCATGAGTAGTTGAAGCATTCTTTTTGGAAATTATCGTACAGGCTTCCCTTCTCATGTACAAGTTAAGTGACCAGAATTTTTAAGTCTGTTATCTTTTGTCCTCAGATCACTCTTATTTGAGCTGAAGATTCTTTTCTTTGGCCTCCTTGAATAATTGCTCAGAATCACTTAACTTGGTAACCAGATATTGAGATTCGAAGCTAACAAGACATAGAATAAATTAGAGCAAAATTTAGTCCTCCAACTTTAAGCTTTTAATTTTTAGTCATTTATGTTTACGTTTATTAGATTTTTAGTCATCTATCTTTCAACCTTTAACTTTTAGTCCTCTATATTTACCTAATTTGATTTTTAGTCCTTAATCTTTATACTTTTAATTTTTAGTCATTTTACTTGCAATAACATTTTTTTCTTTTTAGTTACAATTTAATTTTTCTCTATTGGAGAATTTAACTGACCATAATTCATAGATCATTTGGTATAATTTGAGAACTTATCAAATATGATCAATTTTGTGTTATCCGTTTAAGACAAGAAATGTATAAATTTATGAAAAAAAATTTATTAATTGCTTAATATCAACTTTAAGTTAACTTTTTATTTCTCATATTTACAAAACTCTAAATCACACATAATGGGATGAAAATATGATTTTTAATTATTAAATTAATTCAAACTTGATGAAGAAACTTTTTTTTTGTTGAGAAAAATTAAGTGTAACTAAATGAAAAAAAAAAGTAATATGCTATTTCAAGTAAAATAACTAAAAATATGTTATTTTTTAATTATAGGATATTAAAAATCAAAAGTCGAAAGATAGATGATCAAAAAATCTAATGAGGTAAACGTAGAAAACATCAAAAGTTGAATCATAAAAGATTAGAAATCTAATAAAGGTAAACATAGAAGACTAAAAATTAAAAGTTAGAAGTTGGAGAATTAAAAATCTAATGAGGTATCTAAAAAACTTTTTTTCCCAATAAAATAAATGAAGGAGAGTAGGTTTATATTGTACGGGACATTCTATACTACCCATTCATTTTTACTTTTTTAATAATGCTAAATTCAAATATTCTATTTATATAATTATAGAATTGTTGTCAAGTGATACGAGAGGTTTATAGAGATGAATACAAGTCTCCAAGTTTAAAAAAAAAAAAAATGTAATTCCTTGTCACAAAGTATAAGAAATTGTTCTCACTGCACAACTTGTAGTGATTAGCTACTTACAATGCTACATGCAACATTGCTACAAAATCATTAGTAAATCCTATAATTATGCACTAGAATAGATACTTTGGAGATTATTTTTATTTTTTTTTTGTAGTTTTTTAAAACAATGTTTATGCAAATATATATGATTTTATCAAGTGAGTTTAATGCAAATGTTTGTACAAAAAGATAAAAACACAAGCTAGCAATAGTTTAAGAGTATATTCTCTATATTCTTTCTCTCGATGAGGAATTTTGGTAAGTATATGTCTGTTTACAACACACACAATTCTTACTAACGTATCACTTAACAAATTAAACATAGAGTAAATTAAATTTTGATTATTTTGTATCATTATTTTGGGATGAGCGAATTATTGTTTACATGATATATACGAATTGAATAACATATTGTGACATTATTATACTATAGCATATATAGTACTATTATATTACAAACTCTTTTAGGATGCTATTACTTTTTATATGATTGCATCACTTTCTTATATACACAACGTGCATGGGTCGTGTTTATGTAATACGGGTTATATGATCAGGAAGATGATTTTCACGCTCAAAACGAGCATTCACACACTCCCACGTGCCCCCAAATCCACATTCGAACACTAATCTTGCACGTCTAACCTTTATATTATGTTTGCATAACTTTTATGTTTAATCTTTTATAATGTATTGCAAACCTATAATACTGGCCTTTTAAACATCTATGCTATAATTATATAACATTTATATTATAATAATATAACTTTTATTTTATTCTTTAAGTACACAAATGTTATGATACATGTACATAAATGTATACTAATATCACATAAAATATTATATTATTATAATATCGTCTAACATAAAAATTACCGTATATATTAAAAAATAATAATTTGAGCACGAATCTAGGTAGGGCCCAACCCCCAACACCCAGTTGAACATGCCATTCAACTAGTTCACATGAATACTACTTTTATCCGGTCCAACTATCCTACCCATCATAGACACATTAATATGAGTTCACCACTGACGTGTCAAATATCCAGCATATCAATAAATTTTTATATGATGAGGGGATGTAATCATTACAAGTCAATAGTTGACATATTAAGAGTTGTCCGTTGTGGGGCATTTTAACATTTTCCTACTTTCCTACTCTTATATTAATGCAATGTATGGTATATATGGTATTAAACGGTATGCTTATATAATTTAAAATCTTGTAATATTGTATTATACTGCTATATATTATGATTATAGTATATTATAGCATATATAATATAAACTATAGGCTATAATAGTACTATACAGATGCATTATTTTTTATTATTATAATTAATTTATATCTCCTTGATCCCAAAAAAAATCCATTATAGAGTTAATTGTACAAAATTACTTATGCACTTTACTTAATTTGCAAATTTTATCAAATTTTTAATATTAGTAAATATAACATGAACTTTTATATTATTTATAATTTAAATCAATGGACAGTTTTCGGATATGATTACGTGAACGCTGAAGTTTAAAATTGTCATGGAGAAACAATTATGAGAAATGTTGGAGTTGAATAAAATCGAAATTGTCAAAATGGAATAATACATATATTCTCGAGGGGCAACCATATCTGAGAACTGATTGTTGGTTAAAATTGCGAAAAATATGAAAGTTCATGTTATATCTACTAATATTTTAAAACTTGATTAAAATAACAAATGAAGTAAAATTCGTGATTTTCCTACAATTAACTCTTAATTTTATTATTTTCACATAAATTAAGAAATATAGTTATAGTATTTGAAATTTGCTATTGCGACAATTATTTAACATAGTTAATTTGAAGATGGTAAATATAAGTTGTTAATTAAAAAAAATAAAGAGTGAGTCACTTGTGATTTAGGCGTATGAATCTTTCTTAATTATTTTATTTTCTCTGTTATACTATTCCTGTATTTATATGTTTATGTCATATCTTTATATAATACTTTAAAAAACAAAACTAGATCTTGTTTCTGGCCCATTTTGTACATTTATATTTTTATATGATATTACTCATACATTTACGTGATATTAGTTATTCATACTTTTATATTAACATAGTCATACGTACCTTTATGTAATATATAAATGTATATTTAACATAACTAAAATGTATAATTAACATAACTAAAATGTACAAAAGGTATAAATTATTGTCTAAAAGTATGTTAAGAGTATAAATAAAAACTCTAAATGCAGGTCTGACATAATATAAAAGTATAACATTTAGACCAATGTTTATATGGATTTGGATGCACCCACCCAGACGCATGGACTATGCATGGAGCCGTGATTTGAACATAAATCAGGTCAGATTAGATGCAAAAATCATGATGTATGAAAGTTTTGATGAAAAATACATTAAGGATTAGTCAGCTCAATTAATCATATATTGCGTGTTTTGGTCGTTACTTTTACGTTATATTAGTGTTACTTTCGTGTTATGTTAGAGTTACCTTCGCGTTATGTTAATGTGAGTCCATCTTCAGATTTCATACCCTTAGTTTAAAACCACTGAACTAAAATAACACGAAGGTAACACTAATATAACATGAAGGTAACACTAACATAACATGAAAATAACGTTAACATAACATGAAGGTAAAAAACAATGTTAATCATACCTTCATGTTATGTTAGAGTGACCCTCACGTTATGTTAGGGTTACCTTCATGTTATGTTAGTGTTACCCTCATGTGAGGGTAACACTAACATAACATGAAGGTAACCCTAACATAACATGAGAGTATGACTGCCTGGAGCGAATCTTGGTGGGTTTGAGCGCACCCACCAGGCGCGTGGGGGCGCGTGAGAGCGCGTTGGGTGCGTGAAAATGCGCATCAGAGGCACGTGAGACGGATCGACCCAGGTGCATGCATCCTAGATCCATGCACTAGTTGCACAAAATATTTTGCCCTTGAAATAAGAGATATCCATGGTCTTGCAATTTTACATTTCAAATTATTACAAATCCTTAGTAAAATCGTGTTCCCGAAAAATTTAAGACTAGTGTATCAGACCTAGCTAGAGTTGTGGAAAATATAAAAATCATCGATATAATACACCTATCATATCAAAAATATTGAAATTTCGGTGATATCGTATAGAAATTTTCTTAACGCGATATCGATATTAATTTAAATATACAGAAAATATTAATATATACACATATATTATGCCACATTAATTTGACGTAAAAATTTCATTTCGATACAACAATATTTTCGGCATATCGAGAAGTTTCTGCACTAACATATTATATAGTATCAAACCAAAATTTTCGGGTACAATATTCAGTATGGGCCGGGATTTGATTGTACCAAATTAGACATCTATAATAAAAACTAAATTATTTATTTCAAATAAAACTAAAAAAATTAAGCAAGATATATGAAAATAGTAACATCATTGCTAAATCACACACTTAAGACAATAAATTATTTGAAATAAGATGATGTTCAATATTAGGAACATTACATGTGGGTGTTACGTCTCTTCAGTTAATTTATAATAATTATATGGACCCTCATCACTTCTATTTACCAAATCTTAATTGCACCAATATTTTCCTCTGAATTTGGTCAATCTTTGAAATATTCACTACCTTTTTTTTTGAAACTTTATTTCAGAAAAAAAAAAAAAAACTATACACAATCTTTATTTATTCATTCAATTATTATTCTGGAATTTTAGTACTCGATTAATTGTACTAAAATCTACATTTTTCTAAGATTTATATAAATCCCTAGTACTCTAATAGAAAAGGATAAACACAATGAATTTTCCAAGATTACAAAATAATTCCAAATTTTCCAAATTTCCCAAATTTTTCTTTTCTAATAAATTAGGTGATTTATTATATATATATGTATATATTTCATATATCCACCCTATAAAAGCTTATTGCCAATTGGATCCACTCTCTTAATAACGTGTTTATATTATAATTCCAATTATATTAATGTTAACTCAACGTTGTCATCCCAAATGTCCAAGCCAATAATTTTCTTAATTATTTTATTAAGATAAGTTGTAGTGATACCCCTAACCCATGACAATTTTAAAAGGGAAATGTATAAATGCTCCAAGTATTACGTATTTTAGTGTGACAAATATTTAAAATGTCAATGTTAATTAATTGCAAGAAAAAAAAAAGATTCATTGATTTAAATGTGTAAAATAAATGAAAAGTGAGAAATAAATTAGTATTTTTCTTTTTGAGAGAGAAATAAATTAGTATTGAACCCACCTGCAGAGCACTAATTTGGTCAACTCAACAAACATTCCACAGCCAATTTGAAGGTAATGACACTATATTGATTATTCGTAGATCTCACACAAAGCATGTGAAATGACAAACATGTCCCCAAACAAAAAGAGAATTTACTGATTGGTGGATAATGCCAAAACAAAATTTCATTGAAAAATATTAAAGTTGTTTTCTTCAACTTACCACTTCAACTAATATGTCCTATCAAAGCAACGGTTATCTAAAATATTAAATCATTGAAATCTATACAATAATGCCATTTCCTCGATTACACTATTGATTAGTGTCGTTTCTAAAACTCGACTTTTAGCATATTTTCGAGTTCAACCTAATATAGTAGAAGACATTTGAACCCATTTATACGCCTAAAACTGATGGAATAACATACTAAGCTTCATACGAGCATAATAAAATATTTAGATTTACTCTAGATGAGAAGATTACACAAGTAGAAGGGTTATATGTTTAATGGCTTTTTATGCTGAACTGATTTAACTGTTGTAACCTTCTAACTTCATAGTTAAATGTTACTTTATAATGTGTTCAAACTTTATCACACAAATTTTGTTATGCAAAAATCTCTTAAGTGTTAGGCTACAAGACCTTTTTAGGTTGAACCGGATGTGATTGAGTGGTACTCTCATCGTAATTGAGTCTCCTCGGGTTCCTTATTGCACTCGGTCCTAACCTGTTAAGGACACTCCTAGTTTTGTTTCGTGGTCCCTCGAGATCTTCCCTAGGCGTCCTAGTGTTTTGCCTCGTCAGCTCCTCTTCCATAGGCTGCTTGCCTGTATTCTTGTCTTTGTGAGGTTGGTCTTCGTCTAACGATTCATCATCATCTGAATCCTCCCTCATCCTTCCTTCTCTCCTTTCTACCTTACTGAGTTGCTCCATTAGCCGGTCTATCATAGTTTTTATCTCCTTGGCTGTTATGGCTCCTCGACCTACTTTTATAAGCCCGATGTTGTGAGCTGTGATCACTCTGTCCAGGGGAGTGCCTGTAGCCTGATGTGAAGACTGTACCTGTCCTTATTTTCCACCCGGGATCTTGTGGATTTGTCAGGGAGGGGTCCTCAGTTCTTCCTTGTTTGACATGATTTATGAAGGTGAGTATGCCATTTCAACTATCGACACTCACCCCCTCCTTCTAGCGCCAAAATGTTGACGTCAGAATTTGTATGGATTAAATCCCTCAGTCCAACACCCAAATTAATCAAGTTAAACAAAAATTAATCGAATTAAAGATGAAAATCTGATCAAAAAGAGAACACTTGGTCCGGAGCCTACCCGAACAAGATTGCTCTAGGCTGGGTCTAGCCGACCTGTTGATAGGTCGGTTAGAGAGCCTGTATTATAAATGTGAGAGTTACATTTCTCTTTTAGCATGTTTACAATGAGTAAAAAATGACTTGGATTCGGATCTGAGTTCGATCTAAATCTCCTCTTTAGACATATTCCTTAAGACCCTATTTATAGATAGAGTTAGTCTCTTGTGCAACTGGTGTATGTACAATTCGGGTCGGGTTCGGGTCGACCCGGATCCGCGCACTTTTATTTTTTTTATTTTTTTTGAATTTTATTTTTTCACTTCAGGTTGTTACCTTTATGTTATATGCATGTGACCTTTATGTATAAATGTAATGACCTTTATATACTCTAACTTAGAAAAAAATGAAGAATTTTAACAAAATTTGTACATATTTACGTTTATGAAATATTAGCTGCACATATATCCATCCTTAAAATGCACTGAATTTTGAAAATTTCAATTTTTTTTAAAGTTATGGATTATAAAGGTCATA
This sequence comes from Scutellaria baicalensis, assembly GCA_005771605.1. Classification (NCBI taxonomy): domain Eukaryota; kingdom Viridiplantae; phylum Streptophyta; class Magnoliopsida; order Lamiales; family Lamiaceae; genus Scutellaria; species Scutellaria baicalensis. Next base: position 9,036,945 of record CM016722.1, on the reverse strand, counting down.
ATATTTGTACATAAAGGTCACAAGAACTGTACATAAAGGTTACAACAATACAACATAAAGGTCTTAATCTGAAGCGAAAAAACCTGAAAATCTTCATTTTTTTCCTAAGTTACTGAACATAAAGGTCATAACATTTATACATAAAGGTCACACTTATATAACGTAAATGTCACATCTTTACAACATAAAGGTAACAGCCTGAAGCGAAAAAAAAAAGAAAAAAAAAAGAAAATCCAGGTGCGCGGATCCGGGTCGGGTCGCCCCAGTTGCACCAATCCAGATCCGTGCACCTGGTGCATAGCAGCATTTGCCTTATAGATATGCCTAGGATATGATCCTTGGGTATCAAGAACGCAATCCCATGATTTGTGGATTTACATATGGAAAATTAGATTTTTGTCTATCTATGACAGATATGATATGATCTTAGCGTGTTGCCTTATTTTTTAGGATCACTCGCCGTGCAACTCAAGTTGTCCGTTCAGGTTGACTTTTATAGCTCGGGTCATGATAAACTCGCGTAGATCAGTCTAAGCGTAGCTCGCTCAGCTCGGTTTTCTTGGAGAATTATCTATAAAAGTCAGATAATATTCCGAGGGTAACAACAACTATTATTAACTTTTAAAACTAATAAAAATAAATAATAATATTTGGATAGGTGAGTTTGAGGAGGGATTTGAAATCCAAATCCATCGGTGGTGTTTGGATAGATAGACGTGGATTAGCTATGATTTTCATTTTCAGCTAATTTGAGAGTCATTTTGATGGATTTCAAATTCACTCAAACTTAAGTGGATTTGAAATCCCCTCATTTCAAATTTTAATTTTCAAATCACTCTATGCAAATAAAGTCTTAATAATTTTGTCAAAATTGTGTCCCTATTCGGGTTGACCTAGAGTGAGTAAACTTTCAAATGAAATCTTTTCTTTTACCACTATTTTAAGTATTTGGAAATGCATCTGACGTTCATCCATTTTTCATCAAGAAGGCAACTAATTCTTATTTGCAAACTTATATTATTTCTTGTACAACTAAACTTAGTTATTCTCATACTTTTATTTGGTATGGATAGATAGGACATATGTCGTAAATACCCCAAATATTTGGTTAAATATACAAATTCACCTCATCAATGTAAGACATACCTAAAAAATCCTTTAATTTATCCACATTTAAGTAAAATGGTTTTGTATGTTTACCTTTACTTGATGTTATGGTTTGAAAGATGGTAATACAAACTGTTAATTCTAAATAATATTAAGCAAGTATGCATTAAAAAAAATAAATTAACGAAATTAAAAGGAGAGAGATAGAATTGTTGAGAATGTAATCTCTCTCTCCTCCTTTCATTCATTAACCAATTCATTACAATATTTATTTAGAGTAAGTCTCTTGTGAATCAGGTGCATGGATCTTAGATCCATGCACCCGGGTCGGATCCGGGTCAGGGGACCGCACCCTCTTTTTTTTTTTTTTTTTTTTCGCTCATGATTTTTGAAAAAAATCACATACCAATAGTATATGTTAGACATACCTTTACGTTATGTTAGACATACCTTTAAGCTATGTTAAACATACCAGTTCTGCCCAGATTCCATGCCTTGTCTTTTTTTGGCTTGATTTTTGAATTTTGGCACATACCACTACGTTATGTTAAGCATACCTTTACGTTGTGTTAGACATACCTTTATGTATACTTAAACATACCTTTGTATATGTTAGACATACCTTTATATATAGTTAAACATACCTTTATATATGTTAGACATACCTTTGTATATAGTTAGACCTACCTACACATGGTTGGTCTAACTATACACAAAGGTTGGTTTAACTATATACAAAGGTTGGTCTATTTGAGCGAATTCTGGATGAGCTTCAGGCCAAGTCTCCAGCGCGTGGGAGCGCGTGCATGCGCGTTTTGGGCGCGTTTTGCGCGCGTGAACGGGTCGGGTCAGGTGCATGGATCTTAGATCCATGCACCTGACTCATAAAAGTTTTTGCCATTTATTTATTGTAAAGGGTAATTTTAGATTTTATATTTAAATGTAGATCTTATTTCAGTTTTGGAATATATAAGTCACCCCTCATCATAAGTAATTCCTGAGTTATCTAAATTTCATTATTTTCGATACATGTCGTTGAAAAACCGTTCATTTGGACAGAAGTTACCTAACTTCTTCCATCATGGTGATTGAAAAAAAAAAATCATCAAAATAAGTCTTATCACAAAGTGAACCCTAATTTCTTCCCAAAAACGATTCTCTTTCCCAAATCAAAGTTTTCAAGCTCTAATCATCGATCAAACCACGTCATTTTCAGCTAACACGTCACTTTGGCCGGTTATGTACTAATCGTTGTTGTGTTCAAGAACACAGTGATAGCAACCTAAGAGGTGGCTCCAGTGAAGTTCTTTACATCATTGGAGAGATAAAATGGTTGATCGTACTCAAGAGGTAGTAGATTTAATTTGTAATATGGTCATTAAAGAAGCTCTATTCGTTGCTATCTTTATTTTATGGGGAAAAAAATTAGGGTTTTGTAGAAATTGAGGATTTTTGCGCCTCCAAAACACATTAATTTGGTAGTTAAGTTCCGTTTAATTGAACAAAGTTTTTAACGACAATTACTAAATATGATGAAATTTAAATAACATGGGGATTATTTATGATGAAGGCGGACTCATGGATTAATTTCAAGGTTGAAATAAGACCTTCTTTCGGATATATATAAAATTTGAAATCAACCCTTATTAAAATTAAGATATCACAATTATAATAAGAATTGTAGAAGAAAAAGATATGACATTATGTTACTTGAAAATTGTGATATTGTTGTTGAAAATTGTAGATAAGTAAAAAAAAAAAGGTAGAGATAAAATTTTAAAAATCCCATAAACAAATTACACATTTCAAATTCAAACAGTCAAGTCCCAAACCAAACAAAACCTTATTGTTTCTAGAAAAAACATGTATTTTGCTTTCTATGCTTTCCTATTCTTTTTTACTTTCGATAATTGTTTTTTTCTTTATTGATATTTTGTTCCTCTACATCCAGTTATTCCAAATTTGGCTTTATACTTTCAGTTTGTTGAGTTTTGTCCCCCCTAAACATTCAATACTACACTTTTGTCCTGTTTACGTTTTTTGTTTACTTTCTACCCTTGAAATTTCAAAATTTGTTTCATTTAGTTTTAGGGAGTATGTGGGGTAGGAAAGTATTAAAGTATAAGGAACTATATTGTAAATATAAAATTAAATTATGGAGTAAAAATTACATTATTAGAAAATTGCTTGTATTTCCTCATGTGATATATATTTATTGAATTTTGGGTTTAATAAGATCTTAGAAATTATAAACTAATTATTTTTTAAGCAACAGTGATATATGTATAATCAGTAAGGTCATTATAAGTTTTGGAAGGTAATAATATTATATATTTTTTAATTAGAAAAATTGTATATTTCGAATTTAGTAATTTATGTTATGCTTTGCTTCGAAAAAATTCCAATCTGTAGTCCTATGCCAAATTATATATATATATATATATATATATTATATTGTGTTAGGAATTGTTTTAGTTTTGGTGAGATAGAAACTTTAGAGCTTGCTAATAGGATTATGTTGGATACATTTGTAGAATGTTTTGATGAGACAAATCCTTAAGTAACTCTAAATATGCATAACCAATCTTAGGATAGGTTACTGCAATAGAGTTACTGCAGAAAATTAAAAGAAATAGAGAAAGTGTTAAAAGGAAGGATACTGAAGATAATGGTTAAAAAGAATCTGGTGAACTGATAAGGATACAATTGAATTTAGGGAGCTACTGGAAGGGACCTCACTAAAGAAGAAAACAGCGGGACATGAAGCTACCTGGAAGACCATGCCGAAAGCATACTGCAAAGGCAGCATGCTACAGACGCCTCAAGCCACCTGAAGGAGCAAGCCAGAAGAGGAAGCTCCAGAGTGAAGCAAGAGAAGGGAACTACAAAGCAGGCATGGGGAGAAAAGTCAAAGTTACTGATAGACACAAGAAGTTACCGGTAGAGAGAAGAGAAGAGGAGTCAATCAGAAGAAGACACGTGGAAAGCGAAAAGTTAGCGTGTGTCAGGAGTGCGGTGTATCAATGATGGAAATCTGTCAACCTTCAACAGGCAGATTTCACAACCTATAAAGAGGGAAGACTGAAGACTGAGAAGAATGTGAAGAGAGAAGAAGTGAGCACATCAGAATATCCAAGCTCATAGAGAGAATGCGCATAAAGAAAGAGAGAAGAGCTCATCAGAGAGAAGACTTAAAAGAGAGAAGCTCAGAAAGAGGGGGAAATTTAAGAGAAGAAAAGAGTGTTCAAATAGAGCAGATGAAGAGAAGAAGAGCTCGAACACTCTACACCCCAAATGAAGATGCACACTCAGTCTACCAGTCAAGCAGCCAGCTTCAGCAGACCAGTCTGCAAACGAAGACCAAGCTTGCTGTACCCAGTTGAAGAAGAAGGAGATAAACCTCTCTAAAAGGTTGTCTCAGAGTACTCAGTGCGAGGAGTAAAGTCCTGCTGAGTTTACCACTTTCTAGGAGAGAAAGTGAGGACCCTGGGTGGGTAGTGTAGGATCCTATGTGGGTCAAGGGAAAATAGGCAAACATCTGTGTGAAGGCTTGCTACTTATTTGTTAAATGAGGGTTGTAATAGATAGGTCTATGTAAATCAACTAGCTTAACAAATGTTCCCTCCTGAGTGGAGGAAGAGAGGACGTAGAAGGATTACTCCACCTTTGAACTTCTATACATCCTTGTGTCTTTATATGCTCACTGCACTTCATGCATACTCTCTGATAAGCTGCACATCTTCTACTCAGCTCTGTAATAAGTTTCCACAAACCACTCTGATCAGTAACCTCCCAAAAGATTACTGATATTGGAAATGAACCGATAGAGGTAAAAGAAAAGTTTGAAAAGAAGGTAGGCTTATTTACTCCCCCCTCTAAGCCTACCTACAGCAGTTTTGGGACCAACAAGTGGTATCTAAGTAGGTTGGACTAAAACATCCACCAGTTAATCTATATGATACCAACAAGTGGTATCAGAGCAGGTGGATTATTCATCCTTGCTCAATGGTCAATCTGATACCAACAAGTAGTATCAGAGCAGATGGATGAAACAAAAGATCTAATCGTTCTATCCAGATCCCATCTACAAAAAAGCCTTTCTCTCAAATCTCTCTCTCTCTCTCACCCTCACATCAGAGATCATTTTAATGCCTTTTGCTCTAAAATGATATGATTGATGTGAAGACAACAAACAGCTAAAAGATGTAGAAAATCAAGCTGTGTTGTGAGGAAAAGCTGTTCTTGAGGGGGAACAGCAAGCTACCGAAGGAAGGACTTCGAAGAAGGAAGCCATACATAAGGAGCGAAGTCCCTACTCATCACGAAGCAAATCAACATGGAGTTGATCAACAAAGAAGACTTGCTGCTGAACAAACAAAGGAAGCTGACATCAACAAACAAGCAACCATGGAGGAAAATGCTGAGGATGTCAAGCAAAGGAGTAAGAAGAAGAAGCTCACTCCATCTATATCCAGACAGAAACAAAGAATAAAGAGGACCTACTCTTTTAAAAGAACAACAATGACCAGGTACCTCGATCCTGTTTTAAAACTCTTTTATTCTGGTCATAATCATGTTTATCCTGTTAAGGAACTCAAGTGACTATACACTAAGATAATGGACTTTAAAATGGTGTCACTTGATTTTAAATTGAGAAGGAAGCATGCATGTTTATTTTCATATAAGAACGCTTCACTTTCTCATGAAAGCCTCTAAGGCATCTAAGACGGTGCTGAAAGTAACCCTACATCCTAAGAAAGAGGAATCCTAAAAGTAAGGGGGAACTTCTAGCACAACCTAAGGTATCTTTGTAGGCAAAAAGGTTAAAATCCTTGGAGTAACCCAAATAGGGGCATGCTGTAAAAAGTCTGCAACAAACTGACATTCTATAAGGAATATAACAGAACAACAACTCCAAAAACAAAAAGAATTTTGTCTACCTTACTTGTATCATGCTTTACCTTTCTATTTTCTAGATTGATACAGTAAGAAAACACCTGCATACACTATCACTTTCTTCTCTTTAAAAGTCTTGAAGGAGCCAAAACTCTCTTTACAGCAACCATGGGCTGTAAAGAAAGTCTAAACTCCTGAAAGAAATATTAACCTAGAAGGACTCATACTTGTGTGAGTACCTATACAAGCATATTTGTTTTACAGGTACCTCTGACAAAGGGCTATTAAATTTAGGGGGAACCATTGACAAAATGACAAAACTCTGATTATAGGATGCTAGACACCAGGTTGCTGGAAACTAGGTTGCTGGACAACAGGATGCTGAAAATCAGGACGCTAGACACCAGATGGATGGATACTAGGTCGCTGAACATTAGGTCATTGTACACCAAAATGCTAGACACCGAACAACTAGATACTAGGTTACTAGACATCAGAGTACGTGTCATCAAGTCATGAGAAAAGGTAGAAAGGACTAATCGAGATCAAGGAAAAAGATAAATTCTGACGAAAGAACGCTAGATACCAGGACATTGGATACTAGGTCGCTGGATAGCAGGATGCTGGACATCAGGATGCTAGATACCAGGCTAACTGGAAATTAAGTCGCTGGATGGCAGGACGCTAGATATCAGGATGCTAGATACCAGGGGCTGGATATTAGATCGCTGAACACTAGGTTGCTGGGCACCAGGATGCTAAACACCAGGATGCTGGACACTAGATCGCTGAACACAAGGTCACTGAGTATCAGGATGCTAGACACCAATGCACTGGATACTAGGTTACTAGAAATCAGAATTTATCAACATGTCACTGGAAAAGGGGATCACTTGGAGGTTACAAGATAGAACAGTTACTGAAAATTTCTCGGTAACATGTGAGCATAAAAAGTGAATCACCTTTCCAGAAATAGACTACCTGTTCAGAACCCTAGAAGAATTTTAGCCGTGCAATTAGAAGAATCCAAAGGTGGAGATCCAGCAGTTGACCACGTCATCTCACACAAAGGAGAAAAGACATAAAGCTGTGGAAACTGTTAACACCTTTATTGGAAACCGGCGGAGCAGTTAATGAGATCTTGAAAGATCCAACTGCAACAGGGAGTATCTTTAACCCTATAAATACATGCACTCCTTATTCTTCATTAAGCATTCAGATATCCTCCTTCTCTCATCCTTAGTTCATAATGGCTCTAGATTGTTGGAAACCCTTCTCTTCGTTCCTTCCAAAAGACATATTTTCTGCAAATAATCAACCAAGTATACCCCAAATATACTTCTAGCTTTCAACTCCCATCTCACCTGTCAACAACTTGCACTTAAGTTCTTCTCTTCAAGACAGGGGGGTAGAGCTAAGGACCCCTCTCCAGCCACCTGAGGACGTCATCTCATTGATGATGTCAAAAAGGGGGAAGGAACTGCGAAGGGTCATGGAAGATCAAAAGACTTTCAGAGGTGGAGGAAAAGAAATTTCACCTCTTCTATGAAGTGAATTCTCTTTTGACATGCAAGATAATCAGAAGGAAGGATAGTTGGAGGGATGAGTGGAGATTGAAGGAGAAGAAAAGGTGGCAGCAAGCTATTGACGTCTGAACTTCTCTACTTCTTTACACAATTTCTTCTAAACAAATTCCTTCTCTCTCTCGCATCGTCTCTCACACCTCCCAACAGCTCTCCCCTCTAGCCAAAGAGAAGAAACTAGGTGACTACATCAAGTGAGGGGGAAGGAAAGTAGAAAGAGAAAGAAGCCAGCAGCAAACGAGAAGGGAAAAGAAAGAAAGGAAAGAACAAGAAGAATAGAAGAATGAATCAAGATAGGATGTTTATTGTACTTTGCTTACTGCATTGTAATGTAGATGTTTTATCTAAATAAAATTTCTTCATTCTTCAAAAAGCTCATTCCTGGTGCCCTTTCTTTTATATTTATATGTGTTTTGTGTATGAAAATAGTATGCCCTATAATGCCATACTTTAAATATGCTTTCTATGCTTGAGAAGTTATATTCTATTGATCTTCTGTAAAGGTTTTGTCATCATCAAAAAGGAGGAAATTGTTGGATACACTTGTAGAATGTTTTGATGATACAAATCCTTAAGTAACTCTAAATATGCATAACGAATCTTAGGATAGGTTACTGCAGAAGATTAAAAGAAATAGAGAAAGTGTTAAAATGAAGGATACTAAAGAGAATGGTTAAAAAGAATCTGGTGAACTAATAAGGATACTATTGACTTTAGGGAGCTACTGGAAGGGACCTCGCTAAGGAAGAAAACAGCGGGACATGAAGCTACCTGGAAGACTATGCCGAAAGCATACTGCAAAGGCCGCATGCTACAGACGCCTCAAGCCACCTAAAGGAGCAAGCCAGAAGAGGAAGCTCTAGAGTGAAGCAAGAGGAGGGAGCTACAAAGCAGACATGGGGAGAAAAGTCCAAGTTACCGATAGACACAAGAAGTTACCGGTAGAGAGAAGAGAAGAGGAGTCAATCAGAAGAAGACATGTGGAAAGCGAAAAGCTAGCGTGTGTCAGGAGTGCGGCGCATCAATGATGGAAATCTGTCAACCTTCAACGGGCAGATTTCACAACCTATAAAGAGGGAAGACTGAAGACTGAAAAGAGTGTGAAGAGAGAAGAAGTGAGTACATCAGAATATCTAAGCTCACAGAGAGAACACACATAAAGAAAAAGAGAAAAGCTCATCAGAGAGAAGGCTTAAAAGAGAGAAGCGCAGAAAGAGGGGGAACTTTTAGAGAAGAAAAGAGTGTTCAAATAGAGCAGATGAAGAGAAGAAGAGCTCGAACACTCTACACCCCAAATGAAGACGCACACTCCGTCTACCAGTCAAGCAGCAAGCTTCAGCAGATCAGTCTACAAACGAAGGCCAAGCTTGCTGCACCCAGTTGAAGAAGAAGGAGATAAACCTCTCTAAAATGTTGTCTCGGAGTACTCAGTGCGAGGAGTAAAGTCCTGCTGAGTTTACCACTTTTTAGGAGAGAAAGTGAGGACCCTGGGTGGGTAGTGTAGGATCCTATGTGGGTCATGGGAAAGTAGGCAAATATCTGTGTGAAGGCTTGCTACTTATTTGTTAAGTGAGGTTCGTAATAGATAGGTTTATGTAAATCAACTAGCTTAACAAATATTCCCTCCTGAGTGGAGGAAGAGAGGACGTAGAAGGATTACTCCACCTTCGAACCTCTATACATCCTTGCGTCTTTATATGCTCACTGCACTTCATGCATACTTTCTGATAAGCTTCACATCTTCTACTTGGCTCTGTAATAAGTTTCTACAAACCACTCTGATCAGTAACCTCCCAAAAGATTACTGATATTAGAAATGAATCGATAGAGATAAAAGAAAAGTTTGAAAAGAAGGTAGGCTTATTCACCCCCCGTCTAAGCCTACCTACAACAGTTTTGGGACCAACAAAATAGAAGTAACCTCGTATTTAATTTATTTTGTAAAAGTTAAATCGGCAAGATCACTCCAACAAGCATCGGTGGTCACTGCAAAGAACCTAGGTGGCTGCACATTTCCTTAAAGGTCACTATCATGCATAACTCGACAAGAAAGTGACAACAACCTTGTACAATGGAGGATCGCCTCAAAGAGCTCACTATGTTATCACTAGGAACATTCAGGTTTAGAACCAATTTGAGAAAGACAACAAGACAAGGACATAAGGACAAGTCTGCTGCAAACGGATTAAATGAAGTGTACTATGAAGATAAACAGATCTCTATCTTAGAATTGGCACATTAAATATGGGAAACCTGTTACACTTCAACATACATATTTCTCAACTATAAATAGAAGATGGAGTGCAACTGAACTAACGATTGAACTAAACTAATCTACAATGCTCAAGCAAGCTTACAAGCATACATACTTAAGCTTTTCTGAAGTTCAGTCACTCAATCTAAAGTAGCAAGCCAACTACCTTCTAGACTAAGCTTAATCAAGGGCTTGCTTTATCCAATGTTGAAGAAAAACCCTTTTATACTTAATCTTTTTAGAATGTTTTGTTAGATAATTGGTTTGAGAAAATGGTGTTTTGAACCATTTTGGACCAATTGTTAAGTGGCTAAAATTAAATATTTTGGTGGATTTGATACCATAAGATTAATCTACGTTTGTAGTAGATAATCGAGGCATGTTGAATCACTCACAACCAATTTTTGGTAAGTGATAAATTAATCTCTAAAGATAGCCACTTAGAGATGAGAATAGAAAGGTCTTGGATGTGAGAAATGTGCTTAACTATTCCACATTGAAAGTTGAACCTTAAAAATGATTGTATAAAGAAGGTCTTGTGATGTGACCTATTAATTGACACACTCATGGAATGACATGCTTGTGCAAAACACACACGTGTGCGGCTCGACTCGGCACAACACGGCACGGACTGGACCGACTGTGGGCCTTGGTATTAGTCCTTTGCAATTGGATATTGGGCTGTATTTGGGTGGACGGAGCTGAGGGGCAGTGACCCGCTTTATCTCTTTGGAGCAAGTAACCTAGAAGGTTGCTCCAGCAACCTCGAGGTCACTGAGTAAGCTCCTGTAGAGGTTGCTCCAAACAACCTGCGACGTCACCGAGCAGGCTCTTGCTGAGGTTACTAAGCAACCTGCAGTTACTTATTTTGAAAAGGTTGTTACAAGGCATTGAATACTCATTATTGGGTGGATTAATTTCCATCAATCTTAGGTGTAACCCCTCATGTTGGAGGCCTATATATAGGACATCTTGCATCATTTCGAAATATGAAATTCACACATCTCATCTTACATTTCGAAGCATACATACAATCCTCATTTTGAATCATAAGCTCAATTCCCAAAATACCAAAGTTCACCAAAGCTCTCGAGTTTTTGGTGCTACTCACTCAAGAGACAAAATCATTTTATCTTTGGGAGGCGATATGCACGATCCAGTGAGCATTACCTTGGGTGTATCTCGTCCTAATGAGAGATTGTTCTTCCTCTACTTGACTTGCTATTTTTTCTTGTAATAGCATAGGTTGCTATTAGGTTGCTAGTGTTGTTGTTTATATTTCTTCTATTTCTCGGTTGTTCCACAGGTCTACCTATTGTTGAGCAAGCTAGTTACTAACAATCTTAAGACGAGATATTTCTGACCATGTCGAACAACGAGATCGACATTTCCACTGGAGCAACCTCGATGGCAGCGACTTTGAATGCTGCTGTTAGACTGACTATTCTACCTACTACTAAGAAACCCAAGAAGTTCACGGGTGAGAACTTCAAAAGATGGCAACAGAAGATGTTGTTATATCTGACCACTGTTGGAGTGACTATGTATCTGAAGTAAGACTCACCTGTTGTTGCTGAAGATAGTACGAACATGGAGGCTCGTACGATGCTTAATGTGTGGATGCATAGTGACTTTCTATGCAAGAACTATATCCTTAATGGGATGAGTGATATGTATATAGCGTGTACTAGTGCCAAAACAATGAAGGAGCTATGAGATGCTCTTGAAAAGAAGTACAAAACCAAGGATGGCGTAGTCAAGAAATTCGTGGTGGCTCGATTCCTTTAGTTTCAAATGGTGGACTCACGTCCTGATATGGACCAAGTGCAAGACTTCAAATTAGTTGTGCACGAGGTTCAAGCTAAAGACATGAATTTGTTGGAGCATTTCATAGTGGCTTATATGATTGAGAAGCTTCCACCTTGTTGGAGGGACTTCAAGAACTACCTAAAGCACAAATGAAAAGAGATGACCCTCGAGGACTTGATCGTCAAGCTTCGAATTGAGGAAGATAATAGGAAGGTGGATCCTTGGCCTCGTTTGCCGATGGATGCTAAAGCCAACCTATTGGAGGGAAACAAAAGAAAGCGCCCAAACCCCAATAAAGATGAGAAGGGGAAGAAACCTGTGAAAGCTATCAAGTTTATCGGGAATCGCTACAATTGTGGGAAACCTAACCATAAGGCTAAAGATTTTAGGTTGCCAAAGAAGAAGAAGAGCAATCAAGCCAATGTAGCCGAGCAAAAGAAAGCTTTGAGTGATCAAGATCTTAGTGCTATGGTGTTTGAAGCCAATTTGGTGGATAACCTAAGAGAATGGTTTGTGGACACCGGAGCCACTTGCCATGTTTGCTCGGATAGGGATATCTTCTTTTCCTACAAAATCAAGAGTGGAAAAAAACTCCACATGGGAAACCAAGCGTCGTCCAACGTGGTTGGTGTTGGCAACGTGGTTTTAAAGTTCACTTCCGGCAAGGAGCTCACATTGAAGAATGTCTTACATGTCCCAAACATTCGTAAGAACTTAATTAGTGATTCGTTACTTGCAAACCATGGCCCTAAGCTCGTATTCGAGGCTGAAAAGTTTATACTTACGAAGCATGGTGTAGTCTTAGGTAGGGGTTACTTAGCTAATAGCTTATTCAAGCTCAATGTAATGACAAAACGCCATATTTTACCTAAAGTGAATAATGAGAATGCTACAACTTCTTCTTACGTTGTTGAGTATTGTGATTTATGACATAATAGATTAGGACAAGTTAATCTAAATGCTATAAAAAGACTTGTAAATTTTGATTTACTTAAAGTCGGTGAGATTAACACACAAAAGAAATGTGAAGTGTGTGTTTAAGCAAAAATGGCTAAGCTACCTTTCCAAAGTGTAGAAAGGAGCACAAAACCTCAAGTATTGATACACACGGATGTGTATGATTTAAAATCTGTGCAAACTAGAGGTAGGAATAAGTATTTTATTACTTTTAATGATGATTGAATAAAGTATTGCTATGTCTACCTCTTGAAAAGTAAAGATGAAGCTATAGAAGCTTTCAAGAATTACAAGGGTGAGGTAGATAATCAATTGAATAGTAAGATAAAAGTTATACAAAGTGATAGAGGTGGAGAGTATGTAGCAACATTTGAGAAGTTGTGTTCACAAAGTGGCATAATTCACCAAACAACTGCTTCATACTCATCTCAATCAAACGACGTGGTCGAACGTAAAAATTAAACTCTTAAAGAGATGATGAACGCTAAACAAATAAGCTCAAGGTTGCAAAAGAACCTGTGGGGGGAGGCCGTCCTTGGGCGAATTATATACTCAACAAAATTCCTTTAAAAGGAAAGAGTGAAACTCCCTATGAATTGTGGAAAGGACGTAAACCGTCATATAAATACCTCAAAGTGTGAGAGTGTTTGTATCTGTGTTGTGAAACTCGATCCCAAGACGATCGATTGTATCTTTGTTGATTATGCACTCAATAGTAGTGTGTATCATTTCCTAATTCATAAGTTGGAAATTCCCGACATGACCGAGGGAACGACGATAGAATCAAGGAATGTCATATTCTTTGAAAACGTATATCATTGCAAAGAAAGGATGGAGAGGAGTTCAAATAAAAGAACTCTAGAGCAAGCTACAAGTAGATCTAGTCCTTTAGAAGAAGAACCTAGACGTAGCAAGAGAACTAAAATTTCTAAAAACTTCAGTTTTGATTTCATCACTTATATGTTGGATGAAAAATCGAGGTCGATCAAAGAAGCTCTGTCATGACCTGACACTTCTCCATGGAAGGAGACGATCAATAGTGAGATCAATTCCATCATCCAAAACAACAGGTGGGAGTTTGTTGATCTTCCCCCCGATTGTAAGCCCTTAGGATGCAAATGGATCCTAAAACGAAAATATAAGGCTGATGGAAGTATAGACACGTATAAGGCTCGTTCCGTTGCTAGGGCTTTAAGCAAAAAGAAGGAGATGACTTCTTCAACACACACTCGCCTATAATTAGGATTACATCGATAGTGTGTTAATAGCGATTGCTACGATGCATAATCTAGAAATTCACCAAATGGACGTCAAAATGACATTTCTAAATGGTGAGCTTGTAGAAGAGATGTATATGGAACAACTAGAAGGGTTCATAGCAACCGGACAAGACAAGAAAGTGTGTAAACTTGTAAAGTCATTGTATGGACTAAAGCAAGCGCCTAAACAATGGCACATGAAATTTGATAACACTATGTTATCGAATGACTTTAAGACCAATGGATGTGATAAATGCGTTTACATGAAAGACACAATTGAGAAGTACGTCATTGTGTGTCTTTACATTGATGACATGTTAATCATGGGTAGCAACCATGATGTCATAATTGAAACAAAACACATCTTGAAAAGACATTTTGACATGAAAGATATGGGTGTGGCTGACGTGATCCTTGGGGTCAAATTTCTTAGGACGTCGGAGGGCTTGCACTAACACAATCTCACTATGTTGAGAAAGTGTTGAGAAATTTCAATGCTTATGACGATCCACCTACCAAAACACAATTGGAGCTCAACATACACATGAGCAAAAACCGAGGTGAGCCAGTAGCTCAAGTTGAATATGCAAGGATTATAGGGAGCATGATGTACATAACGAATTGTACATGGCCCGACCTTGTGTAAGGAATTGACTAAGCATGTTTTGAAGAGATAAAAGCCTTGTAAAGGAGCCTTTTGTATCCTGTATAATCTGTCGGTTTTTGTCTATGTTTCAAGAGGTTATTGCAAGTGAAGGTCACTACCAAAGGATGCTTCGAACAAAGGATTACTACTCTGGAAGAAGAAAGCATACTGGTAATCAAAATTAAAAGTGTTGGGATTTATTTTGGTTTTGATGAGACAACAACTTTTCTGTAGTAAGCTTCTGGATAGGAGTAACCTTGTACTTAGGCTTAATATGTTATATATTTGAAGTACTCAAAGGTCACTCCAACAAGATTCAAAGGGCGCTTCGTCAAGAATTAAATATCACTCCAGCAAGCAACGAGGTCGCTACAGTAAGCTGATATAACTGCCTGAAGTAATTAAAGTCACCGACAAAGTTATTACCAGTAAAACAAATTACAACAATCATGTCTTTTACTTGCTTTATTTTATCTGCTTGCTTTCTGCATACCATCTAAATTCAAAAGAAATTTTTCAGAAGGCATTGTTTTAAGTTTTCCGCTACATATATTCTCTGAGTCCAAGGAAGCTGCTCTTCTATAGCAAGATGATCTAAAGCAATTGAAAGTTGCTAGGTCACTCCTGGACTTAATCTTTTGGAGTTAAAAAGATTTGAAGAAGTTTAAAAATTTGAGTAGGTTTATTCACCCCCCTCTAAACCTACTACTGCTTGGGACCAACAAGTGGTATCAAAATATGTTGGACTAAAAACCAATCTGCCCTGGTCATATCCCTGATCCCGTTTTTATCATTTGAAATACCATCTTTTAAAGCATAAGCATATAATAATCTCATCACAAGCTGCCTATGTTTTCTATAGAAGAATATGATGACTGAAAGATAAGGATGCAGACACATCTCTCTGCAATGCATGATGAGATGTGGTATGTCATTATAGAAGGACCTCAGTAATCACCGAAGCAAATCCTATATTTGCAAAAGCAGTAGTAGATGCAGCAACAGACAAATTAGACAAAAGAGCAATTCCTCATCCACTAGTAATTGAGAAGCCTAGAGAGGAATGGACTCTTGAAGAAAGAAAGAAAGAGCGCTAACATGGATAATGTTGCCAAGAATACTCTATTCACCACTCTGGATAAAGACACCTTCAGCAAAGTAAAGACTTGTGAAACTGCTAAAGAGATATGGAGCAAACTTGAACAAATCTGTGAAGGCACTGAGCTCACCAAGGAAAATAAAGTTCTACAGCAACTCAGCTCTTTGAGCTATTTGAAATGAAGCCTGGAGAGAATTTAGAACAACTCGACCTGAGATTCACAAACATTGTGAATGAGTTGGAATCCCTGGATAAACATTACTCCCAGAGGGAAAAGAATATGAAAGTGCTGAGAGCACTACCTGCTGAATAAAATAGCAAGATAACAACAATGAGAGTCTCAATGGATCTGAAATTCATCAACACATTTGATCTCTTCTCAGACCTTAAAGCTTTTGAATTTGACATAAATCAAAGAAAGAAGGAGGCATAAGAAACCAGCTCAAAGGTTACTGCACTAATAGCTAAAGTATCCAAGGATACTGGAAGAGCAAGAAACAGTAAGCAAACAATGACTTTTGAAGAAGATGCTGAAGAGGACATGACTCTGGTTTTGAAGAAGTTTAAGAAGTTCAAGATCAACTTAAGAACAAACTTCCACAAGAAGAAACAGATCCCACAGACACCAGCAAGCACAGAGAGCCAACCTACTGTAAGTGACTCTGACCCGTGTTATAACTGCAGGAAGCTAGGTCACTACGCAAGGAACTGCCCTCACACACCTGCCCAAAGATATCCTGAAGAGGAATAGACAAAGAAAAGAGAAAGAAAAAGGTTTGAGAAGCAGAAGCTAAAGGCCTTGATAAGTGAGTCTGAAGCAGCTAACAACACGCACTGATAAGGAGGAAGCAAAAGAAGCAATCTCATCAGCTAGTGACTCAGACAGTTCCACCTTAGAAGAGGAAGTTCTCATATGCCTGATGGCCGACATAGAAAACAGGGACAGTGATGATGAGATAACCTCTGAAACTAGTATTTCTAAAGATAATAAAATGCTGAACATGATCACTGTGTTTAGACAGATCATGAGTGACTTTGAGTAGATAAACTCAACCAATGAGGAGCTTAAGGAAGAAAACAAACAACTCTTAAGTGAGCATGATTCTCTTTTCGTTGATCTAGTGTTGGAAAAATTAAAGACACAGGCATGTAGTTGACCTTAGAACAGAAGTAAGTAAGCTCAAGCTGCAAGTCACTAAGCTAGAAAGCGAGAAAAGAAGTTTGAATGCCACTATCAACACTTTCAATAAGTCCTCAAAAGATTTGGATGCTCTGTTAAAAATTCAGAGAAGTTTCAGTGAACATATATGACTTTGTTATAGTGAAGAACCTTCATCCTCATATACAGTAAGCACATGAGCACCTAAGTTTGTATTAGGAGAGACCCTACATCTTGAAGAAATGACCATTAAGTCAGAGGGAACTACTAGTACAAACTTAGGTAGTTCAAAAGATAAGGGAAAGAGGCCGCTCACTAAAACCAGATGCAGTAAGCCTGCAGTAAGTAGACGACTACAACAAGATCAGTTTGCTACAAGCTATAGCAAGCAACAACATCAGGGTTGGTTCCAGAGGAAACAACCTCTACCTGCTAGTACTGAGACCTACATATCTAACTCTAACAGAGCAAGTGCTCCAAGAAAGTATGACTTAGATCATACCGAGAGGGTATTGGATATACACAAGCAAACACCCTAAGGTTGCAAACAGAAGGAATGGAACTGAGCAAGCTCATAACAAAACAATTGTTATGAAGCATATTTGGGTTCCAAAGAGAACTAACTTGAAAGGACCCATACAAGTATGGGTACCTAAAACAAAGTGATATTTTTACAGGAACCTATGCCAGGGAGTAGTAGTGAAGCATGGTATATTGTGTAAAGAACATTGTATAAAATTTTGATGAATGACAAAACATGTAATAGAATAGGAACCTAGGATCCTTATATTAGATTTCATTGTAATATTCTCTAGATTAAGATCAGGAGGCTTGAAAATCAAAGATTGGAAATTGAAGACCTTGCTGCACAAGATCGCGAAGAACAGCAGGTTGATTTGGATAGGATGCTGATCGAGGATCGACCAAAGGATACTAAAGTAAATAAGATACTGAAAGAATCAAAAAGCTTTCAGCTACCTGAGAGAAGTAGCAGTTATCTCAAAAGATGTGCTCAAAAGTTTACGGTAGACACAAGCCACAGTTGCAACCAACCAAGAAGTGCCACGTATCAAAAGGCAAAAAGGAAAATCAGAAGATGTGTCAGAATAGGACGGTGATTGCAGCTTCTAAATGACAGCCTGAAAACGTTGTACACGATCAAATCAAAGAATGTCACGTCATTCCAAAGAGGCAGCAGATCAGATCTCTCTCTCTCCAACGGATAAAATTGAAATCACCTATAAATACAAAAGGACTAGAACTTGAAATGCACCTGAAACTCTCGCGAACAAAACGCTCAAGATATACATTGCAAATCATTTTACACACTCTTAGAAGTTTCAAGTCCAGTCTACGCAGCAAGCTACTCTCAGCTTAAAGAGCTCAACTGCTTTAAGCTTGCTGCCTGAGTTACTAGAGTTTTACTCTCTTTGTTAGACTGTGTGGAATTGCTTGATCAGAGGGTGTGCCTGGTCAAGTATTTTCGCTCTCAATGGAAGAGCAAGAGTCCTGTGTGGGCTAGAGATTTCGCTCTTAGTAGAAGAACTAGAGTCCTGTATGGGCTGGAGGTTTGGTCACTGCGTAGTAACCCTATGTGGGAGAGACTGGCAGTTGTTCTCGTTAGGTTTAGGTTATTCAAGTGAGGCTTGTGTAAATCAACCATTTAGACCTAACGAAAGTTCCTCCTGGTATAGGAGAAGAGAGGACGTAGAGGGATTACTCCACCCTCGAACCTCTATAATTTGTTGTGTTCTTTACTGTTGCTTATCTTGCTTATATTGTCATATAAAGCTGAATCTATATACTGGATATCATCTTTAAGCTTTGGCATGGTTTTCTGAAAACAAGTTTCATTCTAAAAGTATTTCCGCTGTGCAACATACTCTTTCTCTTTAAATTTTTAAGGTACCTGCTCAAGCAGTGACCTTCAAAGTAAGAAAGTTTGGAAAATATCTAGTAGGCTTATTCACCCCGCCTCTAAGCCCACTACCACTTGGGACCAACAAGTGGTATCAGAGCGGGTTGGATTAAACGACCGATCTAACTGATCAATCCTAGATCCCTTCTTCCTGAAAACCTTTTTAAAAGCATAATCATCATGGATTCTCATAAAGTACCTATGTTTTCTATAGATGAATATGATGATTGGAAAATTCACATATAGGCACATTTATCGGCCATGCATGATGAAATGTAGTATGTTATTACCGAAGGACCACCGAGGATTACAAAAGTAAATCTATTGTTTACTAAAGCCACCGATGAAGCAGCAGACAGGCAGGGAGACGCAGGAGCCATTCCACATCCAGCTGTTCTGGACAAACCAAGAGAAGAATGGACTGTCGATGAAAGAAGAAGAGCAAACCTCGATAATGTAGCAAAGAACGCGATATTCCTTACTCTGGACAAAGGAACCTTCAGCAAGGTAAAAACTTGCAGAACTGCCAAAGAGATCTGGGAAAAGCTAGAGCAAATCTGCGAAGGCATTGAGCTCACAAAAGAGAACAAAGTCTCAACGGCAACACAAAAATTTGAGCTGTCCGAGATGATACTCGGAGAAACCCTAGAGCAAATGGACCTAAGGTTCACAACCATCATAAACGAACTCGAGTCTCTGGACAAGGTCTACACTCAAAAGGAGAAAAATATGAAGGTTCTAAGAGCACTTCCCATTGAATGGGATAGCAAGACAACAACCATGAGAGTGTCTATGGACTTAAAGTCTATGAGCACATTCGATCTTTTCTCAGACCTTAAAGCTTTCGAATTCGACATCAACAGAAGAAAAATAGAGACCAAAAGAAGCAACTCAAGGATCGCAGCTTTAACTACAAGACAACCTCAAGAAGTGAGGAAGTCCAAAGATCAAACAACCGATTTGGAGGACATAACAGAAGAAGACATGTCACTACTACTGAAAAGATTTCGAAAGTTCATGAGAAGAAATTCAAGAACTGACAACTACAGGAAAAAGCAAAGTGACACTGGAACCAGTGGGCAGTCACCTCAGTCAAATTCCAAAGACACTGATGACCTCTGCTACAACTGCAGAAAGCCAGGACACTACGCCAGAGAGTGTCCATACCCTAATGTTCACAAATATCCAGAAGATGAACGGAAAGTGAGACACGAAAGGAAAACGCAGAATCTTCTCAGACAGCTACACCTGAAAAGATACCCAAGAAAGATGAGCCAACACCCCGATAGTGACTCGGAGGATTCATCATCAGACGATGAATCTCTAATCTGCCTCATGGCCAAAAGCGACAACTCAGAAGACGAGGAACATGTTACTGAGAACAATAGGGAAATATGATATATTGACAGTGGCTGTTCAAGACACATGACAGGAAACCAGAAGAACCTTACCAACTTTAAAGCCTCCAAAGGACCTAAAGTTATATTTGGAGATAACTCCAAAGGAAGCACAAAAGGCACTGGTAATCTAATCAAAGGAAAGATTTGCATCAAAGAAATATCCTATGTAGAGGGGCTGAAATACAATCTTCTAAGCATAAGTCAGTTCTGTGATAAAGGGTACTGCGTGGAATTCAATCACAATAAGTGCCTCATCAAAGACGACAAGACTCAAAAAGTCAGGCTTACAGGAACTAGGAAAGAGAACATCTATATCGCTGAATGGGACTCAGCAACCTCTGCCACATGCTTTGTTGCCAAAGACACCTCTGAAGTTAGCTGCCTGTGGCACAAGAGATAGAGTCACCTGAACTTCAAAACTATAAACAAACTGGCCAAAAAGGGATTAGTCAGAGGACTACCAGACGTTGTCTACAGAAAGGAAGCTGTATGTGGAGCATGTCAAAAGGAAAAACAAGTAAAGAGCTCATTCAAAAACAAAACTATTCGCTCTACTGAAAGGGTATTAGACATGCTTCATATGGATCTTTTTGGACCAATTGATCCAATCAGTATATCAGGGAAGAAGTATACCTTAGTAGTAATAGATAACTACTCAAGGTTCACATGGACAATCTTCCTTGCAAAGAAGTCTGACACCTAGCAACGTCTACCAGAGTTTCTGAAAAAACTGCAAACAGAAATATGCCTGAGCATAGTAAAGATCAGAACAGACAGAGGAATTGAATTTACTAACAAATTCATAGAAGATTACTGTTCAAATAATGGAATCAGGCACGAATATTCAGCTGCCAGGATGCCTCAACAAAATAGGGTCGCTGAAAGAAGAAATAGAACCTTGAAGGAAGCCGCAAGAACGATGCTGGCAGAAGCTGAGCTACCAAAGAGATTTTGGGCAGAGGCGACCAACATAGCATGCTACACACAGAACAAATGCCTGATAAACAAAGATCTGAACAAAAGACCCTACGAGCTGTAGTATGGCTACTCACCCTGTGTTGATTATTTTCACATCTTTGGATGTTAGTGCTTCATGCTCAACAATGGAAAAAAATATCTGAAAACTTTTGATGCCAAATATGATGAAGGAATATTTTTTGGTTACTCATCGGTGAGTAAAACCTTTAGGATATTCAGCTAGCAGACTCAATATCCTTATGTAGTATGCATCCAATATCCTTTCCTAGTAACCTGCTGCAGTGACTTAAATTTTACCCGTTTTAAGGTTTTCCTTATGCAGCAAGGTCTTCAAGCTTTTGTCTTGATCATCAAGTCTCCTGAATCTATACTTAGAGATTTTATAACATAATCTAAACACATAGGATCCTAGGCCTTAATCTATTACATGTTTTGTCTTCATAAAAAATCTATACAATGTTCCTTACAATTTCCCCCTTTTTGATGATGACAAAACTCCTTTAAGAGGATCAAAAGACTTATCTGATTTTATTTAAGATCATAAGCTTGTTTCATAGCAAGAGTAATCAACAGAAGGTAAAAACAAGGTATCAGAGCAGATACTCAGTATAAGTTCACAAGTAATGAACTTTTTCAGAATAGAAAGATAGTTTTACTGAGATGATAAAACAGAGAGAGAGCAGAGCATAACATAAACACAAAATAAGCAAAAGATACAAGGGAGAAAATTAATGAGCAGTTAGCAGGAATCAGGAGTCAGAGACTTCAGGGTCTTTTCAACCATGTGGCTCTTGGTCTTCTTTCATTCTTCGAGTATTTCCACCAATTCAGGATGGAGTCCTGATAAGTTGGCTCCATTACTCTATTTATCTATGGAGTTTCATTGTACCTTAACCAAAAGTCCTCACATAAGGGAATGATTTCACCTTTGTTAATGCGGCCTTTTAGTTTTATTTCAAGTGGAAGCATACCTCTGCTGGCAAGGTTTTTGAAACATTGGAGTCTCTTGCGATGAGTTTTTCCTTTAATTATGATGGACTCCTTGCACAGCTTGATATAGTACTTCAGGTACTCAGCTCGTTTGAAGGTTTCAATCTGCAGGAAGGTTGGACATTGAGTGGTAGGCAGATCGATTTCAGGAAGTAGCAATTCTTGGAATTTGGAGCTCCGAGTATCCGAACTTCCATCCAGGAAGATGAGTAGTGAGTTTGGTGCAAGCTTCTCATCCGATGTAAGAGCTTCCAAGTCAGGTTGCCTCTGAGGAGGGTAGAGATTAGAGAGACTTTCTTTCGTCATCTTCTCAATGTGAGCATCTGACGCTTTCC
This sequence comes from Scutellaria baicalensis, assembly GCA_005771605.1. NCBI lineage: Eukaryota > Viridiplantae > Streptophyta > Magnoliopsida > Lamiales > Lamiaceae > Scutellaria > Scutellaria baicalensis. Next base: position 9,014,555 of record CM016722.1, on the reverse strand, counting down.
ACAGTTCTTCAACTTTCCTCCTCTTCTCCTCCCTTTCATCTACTCCTCTAGAAGACCAGGATGGACTTCCGAGATAGCATCAAATTTCCTTATGGTTAAGCTACTATCCGGGAGTCCTCTGGAGCTTCCTCGATGGCCTCATCCATCCACTCCTGAATCCTTCTTTGGTAGAATACCCAGTTGCCTTCAAGAAGAAGGATCCTGCTGCTTCCTTTGCTCGATCCTCTTTGCTGTATCTTCCCCATTTTTGTCTTCATCATAGGCCGAGCCTACTCCAAACCTTATCATTGAATGCAAGCTGGTCAGAATGTCAGTATGATCCTCTAAGGTTTGCTTCTACTCGAACTGAGAGTTGTCAATTTTCTTCAAGGTGGAAGACATAGATTTTTACTCAAGGTCAATCTCCAGTAGCTTCTTCTCTTGTGCATTGAGCTTATCATTCATGCTTTTGATGGTGTCGACGAGACCAGTGGATGGCTTCTGAGAACTGATAGTCGCCTGAAGATTCGCCAGAGTTGCATTTAGAGTGTCAATCAGGAAGGTGGCTTTAAATCGATCCTTCTTTGCTTTAACTCTCATTTCGGCTAGCTTTGGTCAGGAACTTGCCAACATTTTCCACTGTATTGAGCACGTCGTTAATGGACCTGTCTTCAGCATCCTACACAGAAAGAGAAGGAGTTAGAGTATTGGATTTTTCGGCTCCGGTTGCACCCTGTTCACTAGGTCATCATCGCTGTCGGAGAAGCTACTCAGCTTCCATTCATCAGTATCCACCTCCTCATCTGCTGATTTCTCATCATAAGCAACACCTATTACTGCATCCTGAGGGACATCTCCCTATCAGGCCTGCATCCTTCTTATTTCTTCTTCAGAAGGCACTTCCTCCAAAGGCGCCTTCTCAGCTTCTGTCTATTTCATCGAAGTCTCTAAGTTGGTAGACTCCTCAACAATAGTCTCTTTAGGAGCAGCCTCTTCAGCAGTAGGCTCTGTTTGAGCAGCCTGTACCACTGGAATTTCTTCAACAGCATGCTCTATGTTAGCAGTCTGTTCTGTTGCGGGCTCCTCTACAATCATCTCACCATGATTTACATGATCTTCAGAAATTACTCCCTGCATCTCCATTGGAGTGATTTCCTCAGCTGTCTTATCAACCTCCATCGATACCTGATATCTGAGGGTACTAGCATAGAGGTTCCTCCTTCAACAGTTGCTGCTTCAAGCGTTTCTTCTAGGACAGCAACAACTGCAAGGACTTCCAATATTTCAGCTTCCGGAGTAGTTGGTGGCTCCATCCTTAGTGAATCAACTTTCTCGAAGGTGGCAGGAGCATCCTGAAGAACAGGGATAGTTCCTGCGACATCTGAGCCTTCTACTTCCTCATCAGGAAGGGTCTTGATGTCCACCGGTTTACTGAATGCCCCACTGCATTCATCTTTAGATGCTGGTGGTGAAGGAATTCTCTGACTAATTGGTTGAACAACTAGTGGTTGCTCAGAGGTTGCTGTTCTACAGGAGGAACCTTTACCTGGCTGGATGGGCAGGGGCCTATGCCTCATCCTAGTTTCCACTAGACTTGCATCCAAAGCCTGTTTCAACATCCTTTAATCCACTTCATTTACTCCAAACGCCTCTACCTGCTTTTCTGCGAAGCCCACGTCATCGCCGGCTTTAACCTGATCAGCAGTAGCCTCCAAGATAACATCATCCTTGAAGAAATCAGGTTGCTTGATGGGCTTCTTCCCCTTCATCGTCCTCGGGAAAGGAGGTGGCAATTCAAGAGGTGTGACTTGCTTCCTCCTTTCTGAAATCGCAGCCAGTCGCATTTTTAATTCATAACTTTCCTGAAAGTTTCTCCACTTTCTCTTTTGCAGACCTTTAAGGAATCTTGCTTCTAGCACATTTTTCTCCTTAATATCAGACACCTCTGCCCAGTTCAGTGCCCACTCTTCCTCAGCAACCAAATCAGACCACTGAATGAGATCCTGGCAGGGAAGGTGCCTGTAGTTCCACCACGCCATAAACTTATCTCACTGCTTCTTGAACTCCGTTTTCATCTTGGCTATGTCCAGAATTAAATCAACATCAGATTCCTCATCAGCTTCCTTTTCCTCCAATCCCAATTGCTCCTTCAGCTGAGCAGTGACCTTCTGCACAGCAACCTTCGCCTGTACAGTAGTCAGGATCTCTGATTCAGCATCCTTTTCCTTGCTCGCGGAAGCAGGAAACATCAACATAGGTGGTGGTATTGGGGATGCCTTATCATCGAAAATCCTCAGTTTTCTCTTCACTATTTGTTTTACCCTCACCCTTACAATCCTTGCCTTTTTTCTCCTGCTTAGGTGAAGAAGCAGTAGCCGCCGAGGCTTCCCTCTCCGACGTACTTTCTTGTACTGCCTCCTTCTGAGTCTCCTTCACCTCAGTAACCTTCCTGGTTACTGGGAGACTCCTGTTCCCTTCTTGGCAAAGATTCTGCCATATCCTATGAACTTGCCCTTTTGAATAGGCTTACCCTTTGACAGGTCATGACCAATATACCATAATATGATATTGACTATGAGTCCATAAGTCAGCTTGCCAACCTTTTTCTCTACGTCCTCCTTGAGTCTGTTGAAGACATACTCAGCTCAGTTCACCTCCTCCACCTCCATCAGTGCCATCATCATCCTGTACCTCAGGTTGGTACACTTGTCGAAGGATCCAGACCGGTTCTCGATGATGTGACAGCAGATATCATGGAGTATCTGATACTCCACCTGGAAGAGCTTTTTGTTACAGCTCTTGTTCAGAGTCAACAGGTCCTCAGAGCCTGTGAACCTCTTCCAGTTTTCTTCCACCATATCCTCTCCATAGGTGGCCAAATCACTGCTACTCATCCCTTCAGTGGGAAGCTGAAAGATCTTCCCTAGGAGACTGGTAGTCAGGTCGAAATTCTTGTTTCCCACCTTGGACACAATCTTCGTCTTGTCTTTAGACACCTCTGCATTGGTATAGAAGTGTTTAACAAGGTCCTCGCATTAGGGTTCTTTGTAGTGCGAGCAGAAACCCCACACCTTTGACTGGTGAAGACTGTCGAGAATCATCTACATGAGGTCAGTGTAGTGACCTTCATCCCTAATGGCTTTTAGTAGGATCTTCTCGTCGATGAGACGACCATCCATGACTTGTGAGGTTTTGGGTGCCATATAAGTAGTAAGAGGGAAAGAGAGATTCTGCAAAAAGCACAGATAACGCACGAAGAGATTGCTAGGTTACTACTTGCAGAAAATTTGAGAGTGAAAGATATAAGAGTGTAAAAGATTTTGAACAAGTATAAAATTCCTATTTATAGGAAAACTCTCTGTGTTTTTGATAAAGGGCTTAGATCAATTTAGAATTTGAATGGTTTATCATCCTGCGGCTGAGGCTCCTGGAATGTAATGCGCTGATTTACTTTTTGACTTTTCAAAGATTTCGAGGGGCTTATTTGCAGAAGTCACCGTCTTTTATTGGGTAACTTGTCCGGATTTGATGCGCCACGTCTTGGAATTGACAGTTTCTTTTGATCGTGCACTTTGTGGGTTCCTTTGTGATGATTATGTTTCCAGATGGCATATGCTGATGTGTCCTTCAGTGATATTTGTCAGCAGCTTACATCAGGTACCTTTGGTAGGGACCTTTCTCAGTATCCTTTCTTGACTCATTTTCAGCCTAAAAATTTTACATTTTGCAAGGCTTCCTGGCTTCCCCCTGAGCTGTAGATCACTTAATAAGAGTTCATTAGAGGAACTTAGCTTAACTTAATGATACCCAATTCATTTCTTATAAAGGAAAATCTTGATTCACAAAGAGGTTTTGTAAATATATTAGCTAGCTGCTGGTCAGTGTGAATCTTCTCCAGTGAGATGTCCTTCTGTTGGTCCCAAGTGGTAGTAGTCTTAGAGGGGGGAGGGTGAATAAGCCTACTCAAATTTTCAAACTTTTCTTCTCGAAGAGTACACATGCAGTTTGTTAAAGGGGCTTACTGTCTTGGAGGTAGCTGCTTGAGCAGTCACCTTAAGTCTTTTAAAATAGAAAGAGTTTTATGCACAGCGGAAATACTTTTCAAGCAATATTTCTTTTCTGAAAACTGATGCAAAGCTTAAAGAAGATATACAGATGATATGAGTAGATAGGCAAAGAAAATAACAAGATCAACTAAAGGCAATGCAGTAAAGAACACAACAATTTATAGAGGTTCAAGGGTGGAGTAATCCCTCTAAGTCCTCTATTCTCCTTCTCAAGGAGGTACTTTGTTAGATCAAAAAGGTTGATTTACATAAGCCTCGCTTAGACAACATAGACCTAACAAGCATTGTCAGTCTTTCACACACAAGGTTACTGCACAGTGACCAAACACTCTAGCCCACACAGAGCTCTTGTTCTTCTCACTAAGAACGAAAATACTTGATCAGGCAAACCATCTCATTAAGCAACTCCTCAACAGTCTAGAAAAGAAAACTAAAACAACACAGGCAGCAAGCTCAGAACGATTGAGCTATTAAAGCAAAGAATAACGTGCTGCTAGACTGGACTTGAAACTTCTGTATGACTGTGGATGATCTGTATTTGATATCTTGAGCCTTGTTGATTGCGATAGTTTCAGGTGTGTTTCAAGTGCCGGTCTCCTCATATTTATAGGCGATTTTGAATTTTTGTCCGTTGGAGAGTGAGCTTTCCTTGCAGCTTTCGTAGAGTAACGTGACATCTTTTGATTTGTCTGTACACTGGCTGTTGATGGTGTACTTGACCATTGCTGCAATCACCTTACCTAGTTTGTCATTCTTTTAGACTTCCTTTTTGCTTTTGATACGTGGCATCTTTTGATTGGTTGAAAGTGTGGCTTGTATCTAACGTAAACCTTGCACACAACTTTCAAGATAACTGCTTCACAATCAGGTTGTTGATGCTTTTTGATGCCTCAGTTAGCTTCAGACTACTTTTTGTCCATTTAGCAGTAAGCAAATATAGTATGCTCGATTAGTGTCCGGTCAGTATCCTTTTTCAGCAACCTGTTATTTGCATGTATCCTTTTCGATTTTTAATGCAGCAGGCTCTTCATCCTTTATCCTTTGATCTTTAAGCCTCCTGATCCTATACTATGATAAATTTACAAAGAAAACTAAATACATAGGATCATGGGCCCTAGTCTATTACATGTTTTGTCATTCATCAAAATCTATACAATGTTCCTTACAATTTCCCCCTTTTTGATGATGATAAAACTTCCATTAAGAAGATCAAAGATCTACAAGAAGCTATACAGGTTTAATCATTCATACCAGAGCAAGATAAATTAATAGAAAATACGAGCAGTGAGATTTAAGATAAGATCACAAGTGGTGAGCTTTTAAAGGTATGGGTGCAGTGTCATTGAGGGAATACACTCTAACGAAATTAGAGCAAAACATTTTTCAACAAGAAATATAAGAGAGTAGAAAGTAGAGAGATAGAGAAGGTTCACTTTGAAGGTAGCTTCAACCAGGAGGCTCTTGGTCTTCATTCATTGTTTGATCCCTTCCACCAGTTTGAGAGAGATTCCTGATAGGTTGGTTCCATTATCCTCTTCATCTCAGGAGTTTCATCATACCTCAACCAAAAATCTTCACAAAAAGAAATAATTTCTTCTCTGTCCATTTTCCCTTTCAGCTTCATCTGTATAGGTAGTACACCTTTACTGGCAAGTTTTTATAGCATTGGAGTCCATCACGATTAGTTTTTCCTTTGATGAGATGATGGTGGAAGCCTTGCATAGAATGGTGTAATACTTCATATATTGTGCTCGCTTGAAGTTTTCAATTTGTTGAAATTCTGGATTTCTGGTAGTAGGAAGGTTGATGTCTGGGAGTTGCCATTCTTTGAAGTTGGGGCTCCAAATATCTAGGCTTCTATTCAAGAAGTCGATAAGAGATTTTGGTTGCTTGGCTTCATCTTTCGCAATGGCTTCAACGTCAGGTTGCTTCTGAGGATGGAAGAGTTTGTTCATGCTTTCCTTTACTAGTTTCTCAAGAGTGACATCTGATTCTAACAAAATCTCTTCGACTCTTCTCCTTTTCTCCTCACTTTCTTCTGTTCCTCTTCTAAGGCCGGGGTGGACACCTGAAATAACACCAGATTTTCTTTTGATTGAGCTACTATCTGGATGTCTTCTGGAGCTTCCTCCATCGCCTCCTGAATCCTTCCTTGGTAGAATAGCAAGCTGCCTGTAAATGGGAGGTTTCTGCTGTCTTTCTTGCTCGATCTTCTTAGGTGCATCTTTCCCCTTTCTGTTATCATCAAACTCCTGTCCGACCGCAAACCTCATCATCGAATGCACACTTGATAAAAGGTCACTATGATCCTTTAAAATTTGTTTTCGGTCAAACTGAGTTTCTTCAATTTTGTTGAGGGAGGAAGATACGTTTTCTGTTCCAACTCAATCTCCAGCAGTTTCTTCTCTTGTTTGTTGAGCTTATTGATTATATTCGTGATTGCGTCAACAAGTTCAGTGAATTTGTTCATGGAGTTGACAGTTGTCTGAAGCTTTATCAAAGACGCATTGAGAGTGTCTAAAACAAAACTAGCTTTGAACCTGTTGCTTTTGGCCTCTGCTCTCATCAAACGGCTTGCATTGGTCAAAGACTTGCCAACCTTTTCAACTGTTTGAATTACATCTTCAATGGATTTGTCTTCTGAGACCTGTGTAGATAGAGAGTAAGTTAGTATGTTGGATTTTTCGGCTCCAGTTGCATCCTATTCACTGGGTGAACCATCATTGCTGTTGGAGGGACTGGACAACCAGTCTTCAAGATCTTCCTCCTCATCAATTACTACATCCTGAGAGGGCCCTGTCTTCTCCTATGCTTTCTTCACAACTATCTATTTTTCTGAAGTTTCTTGCAGGGAAATCTTTTCAATAGAAGGCTCTTTAGAGACAGTCTCTTCAGCAGTTGACTTATTCAGAGAAGTCTGTTCAACAGTAGGCTCTATGTTAGTAGCCTGTTCTGTTGCGGCCTCCTCTGCAATCGTCTCCCCACGATTCGTAGGATCCTAAAAAATTACACCTTCCATCTCCGTTGGTGTAATTTCCTCAGCTGTCTTATTAACCTCCATTGGTGCCTTATCAACAGAAAGTTCTGGCACCGAGGTCTCTTCTTCAACGATTGCTGATTTTAGTGTTTCTTCAATAGCAGCATCAACCGCAAGAACATCCAACTTTTTAGCCTCCGGAGTAGTTGGCAGCTCCATCCTTGGTGACTCAACATTTCTCAAGGTGATATCAGTGTCTTCAGGAGCAAGAACTTCTCTAATTATATCTGATCCTGCATTCTCCTCATCTGGCAAGATCACAATATCCACCAGTTGACTGTATGCCCCGTTGGATTCATCTTTTGATACGGAGGGTGAAGAATCCTTCTGACTGATCAGTGGAGCATTTAACGGATGTTCAATTGATGCTAATCCAATGGATGATCCTTCACCTGGTTGAATGAGCACAACCTTCTGCTTCCTCCTTGTTTCTACTACACTAGCATCTAAAGCCTGTTTCATCATTATTTCTTCTGCTTCATCTATTCCAAGGGCTTCTGCTTGTTTTTTAGCAAAGCACACATCATCACCTGCAATGACTTGTTTAGCAGCTGGCTTTAGGATAATATCATCCTTGTAGAAGTCAGGTTGCTCGATTGGCTTCTTTCCCTTTAGTGTCCTTGGGGAAGGTAGAGGTAGTTCAAGAAGTGTGGCCTGCCTTTTCTTATCTGCGAAAGCAGCCAGTTTCGCTTCTGTTTCATAATTTTCTTTAAATTCACTCCACTTCCTTCTCCGCAGTCCTATCAGGAACCTTGAATCCAATATCTTTTCGTCCCATATATCAGATACCTCAGCCCAGTTCAGTGCCCATTCTTCTTCTGTAAATAGTCCTTCCCACTCAAGCATAAGTGGACTGGGAAGATATCGATAGTTCCACCATGTCATGAACCTTTCCCATTTCTTCTTAAATTCTTCCTTCATCTTGATTATGTCTAGGATTACTTCAGGTTCAGAGTCCTCAGTACTCTCTTCTCCCTCCATTTCTAACTCCTTCTGTACCTCAGCAGTTACCTTTTGTACAACTTTTTCTGCCTGCTCAGTGGTCTGAATCATCCTTATCCTTGCTTGGAGGAGCAGGGAGCATCAACATAGGTGATGGTGATGCTTCATCATCAGAGACTCTCAGCTTCCTTTTCACCATCTGCTTCCCCCTCACCCTTACACTTCTCTTCTTTTTCTCCTGCCTTGGTAGAGAAGCAGTATTAGCTGAGCTTTCCTCCTCAGACATGTTTTCCTGCACTGCCTCTCTCTTGGTCGCCTTCTTCTCTGCTGTAGTAGTCTTAGTTCCTTTCTTGGCAAAGATTCTGCCATAGCCTATGAACTTGCCCCTTTGAATGGGTTTACCCTTTGACAGGTCGTGACTAGCAAAACACAGGATGGTGTTGATCACTAGTTTATAAGTGGACTTGCCTACCTTCTTCTCCACTTCCTCCTTGAGTCTAGTAAAGACATATTCTGCCCAGTTTATTTCCTCAGCTTCCATCAGCGCCATCATCATCCTATATATCAAGTTAGTACATTTGTCAAAAGAACCAAAACGATTCTCAATAATATGGCAGCAGATGTCATGGAGCATCTGACACTCCACCTGAAAGAGCTTTTTGTTACAGCTCTTATTCATCGTCAGCAGGTCTTCCGAGCCGGTGAATCTTTTCCAGTAATCTTTCACCAACACCTCTCCATAAGTGGCTAGTTCACCACTATCCATTCCTTCCGTGGGCAGTTCAAAGATCTTTCCTAGTAGACTAGAAATGATCTCGATTGTCTTCTTTCCAATCTTAGACGTGATCCTTATCTTATCTTTAGATATCTCTGCATTGTTATAAAACTGTCTGACTAGGTCTTCGTAGTAGGGTTCCCTGTAGAGTGAACAGGGACCCCATACTCTGGACTGATGAAGATTATTCAGTATCATCTGCATAAGGTCGATGGAGTGACCTTCATCTCTGATGGCTTTTAGTAATATTTTCTCATTGATGAGGCGACCATCAATGACTTGTGTGATTTTGGGTGCCATTTTGAGAGGTGGTAAGAGAGATGATCTTTCTGCAAAAGTAGAAGGAAGCACAAAACTTGATTGCTAGGTTACTTGTTTGCAGAAGGTTAGAAAATATGAGAGCGTAAAAGATTTGATCAAGCGTAAACTTCCTATTTATAGGAAAACTTCCTGTGTTTGATCGACAATGCAGATCTTCCTAGAATTCGAATGGTTCCTTATCCTGCGGTTGAGGATCCTTGCATTTAATGAGCTAATTCACTTTTTGTCTTCTCAAAGATTTTGAGGGATTTATTTGAAAATATCACAGTCTTTTATTGGGTAACGTGCCCTGATTTGATGCGCCACGTCTTGGGATTAACAGTTCCTTTTGATCGTGTGCTTCGTGGGTTCCTTTGTGATGATTAATCTTTTCCATGTGGCCTATGCTGACGTGTCTCTCAGTAGGCTTAGTTGCCTTCATCAGGAACATTTTGTCAGGGACCTCTTCCAGCATCCTCTTCCGATTTTCTTTTAAGCTTCTTGTTTCTAAGCTTTCTTAGCTTCCCCCTAAGCTGTAAGGCACTTTCACAAATGTTTATCAAAAAGAGTTAGCCTAGTTTGATAATACGTAATTCGTTTCTTAGGAAAGAAAATCTTGATTCACTGAGAGGTTTGTGAATATGTCAGCGAGCTGTTGATCAGTGTGAATTTTCTCCAGATAAATATCTTTCTTCTCCACATGATCTCTGATGAAGTGGTGTTTGATGTCGATATGTTTGGTTCTCGAGTGAAAAGCTGGATTGTGTGTGATTGCAATTGCACTTGTGTTATCATATATGATTGGAGTATTTTTTTCGGCAATGTCGTAGTCTTGAAGTTGTTGCTGAATCCATAAGATTTGCGCACAGCAGCTTCCTGCAACAACATATTTAGCTTCGGCAGTGGATGTGGCTATTGAAGTTTGCTTCCTACAGAATCATGATACTATACGATTTCCCAACATTTGACAAGTTCCACTGGTGCTTTTCCTGTCAATTTTGTAACCTGTAAAATAAGAGTCAGTATATCCAATTAATTTGATATCTCCTTCTTGAGGATACCACAAGCCTACTTCTTGGGTTCCCTTTAGATATCTAATTATCCTCTTAGCTGCTGTGAGGTGAGATTCCTTAAGTGCAACTTCGTATCTTGCACACATTCCCACTGCAAACATGATATCTAGTCTACTTGCTGTAAGGTAGAACAGTGACCCAATTAATCTTCTGTATTTTGTGATGTCAACTGTTTTTCCTCCTTCGTCTTTATCTAAACTCCCTAATGTTGGCATTAGAATGCTTACTGTACTGGCATTTTCCATTCCAAATTTCTTGATCAGTTCCTTTGTATATTTCATCTAGTTTATGAAGGTTTCTTGATCAAGCTGCCTAACTTGCAATCCAAGGAAGAAACTTAATTCTCCCATCATACTCATCTCAAAGTTGGATTGCATTAGATTGGAGAACTTTCTGCATAGCTCTTTGTTGGTTGATCCAAATATGATGTCATCCACATAGATCTAAACAAGCAGGATGTTGTCTCCATCCTGGATTCTAAATAAGGTTTTATCCACTCTGCCCTTCTTGAATCCATTATCCAGTAGGTATTTTGACAAGGTGTCATACCATGCTCTTGGCGCCTGCTTTAGCCCATAAAGAGCTTTCCTTAGTCTATATACCATTTTATCAGCATTTTCTTCGAATCCTGGTGGTTGTTCAACATAGACTTCTTCTATCAGCATCACATTCAAGAAGGCGCTCTTCACATCCATTTGATATACTATGAGATTCTTGTATGCTACATAAGCTAGAAAGATTCTGATTGCTTTTAGTCTGGCTACAGGAGCAAAAGTTTCATCAAAATCAATGCCCTCTTCCTGGTAGTATCCTTTTGCCACTAGCCTAGCCTTGTTCCTTACAACTTGTCCTTCTTCATCTAGCTTGTTTTTGAATACCCACTTGGTTCCAATGACTCCTTGATGAGTGGGTCTGGGAACCAGGTGCCACTCTCAAATCCATTCAACTCTTCTTGCATAGCTTGAACCCAGTTGGTATCTTGTAGAGCTTTTTCTGGATGCTTTGGTTCTATATGTGATATAAAGCAAGCAAACATGGCCTCGTGTGGATTTGCTCTTCTCGTTCTTACTCCAGATGTGTAATCTCCAATAATCAGGTTTCTGGGGTGATGTTTTAGCCATCTTCTTCTAGCTTCATCAGTTTGCTGGGGTTCCCCTTCTGTCAGATCTTGGTTCAGATCGGCAATCTGATCATTTTGAGGTTCCTGAAGGTTTTCAGGTTCTGGTATCTGAGTAGGTACCTGCATGTTATGACCATCTATATCTAGGGATGGTAACATTCCATCCGTATTTTGAAGATTTGGTAACTGTACATCAATATACTCAACATGATTGTTGTTGATGTGAGTTTTGTTCAACTCTTCTTGAAGTTCCTCAATGTCAGTCTTCCTACAATGTGATTCATCAAAGATCACATGCACAGATTCTTCCACAACAAGTGTTCTCTTGTTGAAGATTCTAAAGGCTTTACTTACCGATGAGTAACCTAGGATTATCCCTTCATCAGATTTGGCATCGAAGGTTTTGAGATATTCCTTTCCATTGTTAAGTACAAAGCACCTGCATCCAAAGATGTGAAAATAATCAACGCAGAGAGAGTAACCATACCACAGTTCGTAGGGTGTCTTGTTTTGATTTTTGCTTATTAGACATCTATTCCATGTGTAGCATGCTGTGTTGGTTGCTTCTGCCCAAAACCTCTTTAGTAGCTCAGCTTCGGCTAAAATTGTTCTTGTAGCTTCCTTCAGAGTCCTATTTCGTCTTTCAGCAACTCCATTTTGCTGAGGTGTTCTAGCTGCTGAGTATTCGTGCTTGATTCTATTGTTTGAATAGTAGTCTTCTATAAATTTGTTAGTAAATTCAGTTCCACTATTTGTTCTGATTTTTACTATGCTCAGACACTTCTCTGTTTACAGTCTTCTCAGGAACTCTGGCAGACGTTGCTGAGTATCTGATTTTTTTACAAGGAAGATCGTCTAAGTGAACCTTGAGTAGTCATCTACTACTAAGGTATATTTTTTCCCAGATATGCTAATTGGGTCTATTGGTCCAAAGAGATCCATGTGAAGCATATCCAGTATCCTTTCTGTAGAGCGAAGAGTTTTGTTTTTTAAGGAACTTTTTACTTGTTTTCCTTTCTGACACGCTCCACAAATGGCTTCCCTTTTGTAAACCATGTCAGGTAGTCCTCTAACTAGTCCTTTTCTGGCCAGCTTATTCATGGTCTTGAAGTTCAGATGACTCAACCTCTTGTGCCATAGCCAGCTAGCTTCAGAAGACCCTTTGGCAATGAAAGATGAGCTTTCCTGGTTCCAGTGAGCTTGACTTCCTGAGTTCTGTTCTCCTTGATGGGGCACTTGTTGTGATTAAATTCAACACAGTAGCCTTTGTCCCAAAATTGGCTTATGCTCAGGAGATTGTATTTCTAGCCTTCTACATGGGATACTTCCTTGATGTATATTTTTCTTTTGATTAGATCACAAGTGTCTTTTGTGCTTCCTCTGAAGTTGTCTCCAAATATGACCTTGGGTCCATTGGAAGCTTTATAGTTGACAAGGCTCTTCTGATTTCCTGTCATGTGCCTTGAGCAGCCACTGTCAATATTCCATATTTCCTTGCTGCTCCCAGACACTAATTCCTGTACTCACAAGAGAAATCACTTTCTTTTAGGTACCCATACAAGTACGGGTCCTTTCTGGTTAGTTTCTATTCTTCCTTTTGGAATCCATACTTGTTTTACAACAACTTTTATGGTGTACTCCTTGTTAGTTCCTGATCTTCTATTAGTACCCTTAGAATATGACATGTATGCCTGGTGTGGTTGTGTCATCTTTGTTTTCTTCTTAGGTACACGAATTTCTGACAAGTATGAAGATTGAGTTCCTTTAAATTTTCTAGATCGTTGTTTATGGTTCTTGTTTTTAGCATACTTATATTGCTCGAGCCAGCTTATGACAGATTTAGACTTAGAGATAGTTTCGAGAAGTCTCTTACCCTTTCCTTCAAAGCCTCCTACATTTCTGTTTGCAGTTCCTCCTAAGTTAGATAATTCATTTTGATGAGGAACAGTTGCAGGCACAAATGTAGGTACCCTTGAAGTACTAGCAGTTGAGGTGGTATCTTCTCCATAGTAACCTATTCCATCATACCTTTTTAGACGTCTTTGGATATTTAGCATAGCATCCAAGTCTTTAGAGGACTTGTTAAAGGTATTGACTGTTTCAGTGAGGACCTCCTTCTCTTTTACTAGCTTAGTGACTTGCAATTTGAGCTCACTGATTTCATTTTTTATGTTACTGCATGCTTGATTCTTAGATTTTTCTAGTGCTAATAATCTTTCTAGTAAAGCATGCTTTCTCTTAAGCTCTATATTCTCTATTTTTAACTCCTCATGAGTTGTAGTGATTTGCTCAAAGTCATTCATGATTTGTTTGAATGCATAAATCATGTTCAGTCTTTCATCAGTTTGAACAGGAGAGTTGAGATATATTACCTCGTCCTCAGAGTTGTCGCTTTTTGCCATAAGGCAAATTAGAGCTTCATCGTCAAAAGATGTATCCTCCGAGTCACTATCGGTGGTTGACTCTTCTTTCTTGGATGTCTTCTCGGGTGTAGCTCCCTGAGAGGATTCTGCCTCACCGATTAGCGCCCTTAACTTCTGGCGTTCTTATCTTCTTCTTTCTTGTCTCACTTTCCATTCATCTTCTGGATATCGGTGAACTTCTAGATATGGGCATTCTCTGGCATAGTGACCTGGCTTCCTGCAGTTATAGCAAAGGTCGGTAGCTTTAGAGTTTGATTGAAGTGACTGCCCACTAGTTCCAGTTTCAGTTTGCTTCCTCTTGAAGCCATCTGTTCGTGAGTTACTTCTTATGAACTTTTGAAACTTTTTCAGAAGAATTGCCATATCTTCTTCTGCAGTGGCCTCCAGGGTGGGTGTTTGATCTTTGTACTTTCTAGCTTCCAGAGGTTATCTTGTTGTTAACGCAGTAACCTTTGAGTTACTTCCTTCAGTTTCCAACTTTCTTCTGTTTATATCAAACTCAAAGGCTTTGAGATCTGAGAAGAGATCGAACGTGCTCATAGAATTTAAGTCCATAGACACTCTTATAGTTGTTGTCTTGCTATCCCATTCGATAGGGAGAGCTCTCAGCACCTTCATATTTTTCTCCTTTTGAGTGTAGACTTTGTCCAGAGACTCAAGCTCGTTGATGATGGTTATGAATCTTAGGTCCATCTGTTTTGGTTTCTCCAGGTATCATTTCAAACAACTCGAATTTCTGAGTGGCTGTTGAAACCTTGTTTTATATCGTAAGCTCGGTGCCTTCGCATATTTGCTCCAGTTTCTCCCAGATTTCTTTGCCTGTTCTGCAAGTCTTTACTTTGTTAAAGGTTCATTTATCAAGGGTGAGAAATAGTGTGTTCTTTGCTACATTATCAAGATTTGCACTTCTTCTCTCATCAGCAGTCCATTCTTCTCTAGGCTTTTCCAGAAAGACTGGATGTGGCATATCTCCTGCATCTCCTTGTCTGTCAGTTGCTTCATCTACAGCCCTGGCAAACAATGGGTTAGCTTTTGTGATTATTGGTGGTCCTTCAGTAATGACAAACCACATTTTATCATGCATGGCTGACAAATGTGTCTGCATGCGAATTTTACAATCATCATATTCGTCAATGGAGAACATAGGTACTTTATGAGAACTAATCCATAATGATAATTTTTATAAAAAGAGAAGGTTTTCAAAAAGATGGGATCAAGGATTGATCAGTTAGAACGGACATTTAATCCAACCCGCTCTGATACCACTTGTTGGTCCCAAGTGGTAGTAGGCTTAGGGGGTGAATAAGCCTACTCAAATTTTCAAACTTTTCTTCTCGAAGAGTACACAGACAGTTTGTTAAAGGAGCTTACTGCCTTAGAGGTAGTTGCATGAGCAGTCACCTTAAGTCTTTTAAAATAGAAAGAGTTGTATGCACAGCGGAAATACTTTTTAAGCAACACTTCTTTTCTGAAAACCGATGCAAAGCTTAAAGATGATATACAGATGATATGAGTAGATAGGCAAAGAAAATAACAAGATCAACTGAAGGCAATGCAGTAAAGAACACAACAATTTATAGAGGTTCAAGGGTGGAGTAATCCATCTACGTCCTCTCTTCTCCTTCTCAATGAGGTACTTTGTTAGATCAAAAAAGTTGATTTACACAAGTCTCGCTTAGACAACCTAGACCTAGCAAGCGCTGTCAGTCTTTCCCACACAAAGTTACTACACAATGACCAAACACTCTAACCCACATAGAGCTCTTGTTCATCTCACTAAGAATGAAAATACTTGATTAGGCAAACCCTCTGATCAAGCAACTCCTCAACAGTCTAAAAAAGAAAATGAAAACAACATAGACAGCAAGCTTAGAATGATTGAACTCTTAAAGCTAAGAATAGCTTGCTGCTAGACTGGACTTGAAACTTCTATATGATTGTGGATGATATGTATTTGATATCTTGAGCCTTTTTTATCGCGAGAGTTTCAGGCGTGTTTCAAGTGCTAGTCTCCTTATATTTATAGACGATTTTGAATTTTTTGTCCGTTGGAGAGTGAGCCTTCCTTGCAACTTTCGTAGAGTAACGTGGCATCTTTTGATTTGTCTGTACACTGGTCGTTGATGGTGTACTTGACCGTTGCTGCAATCACCTTACCTAGTCTATCATTCTTTCAGACTTCCTTTTTGCTTTTGATACGTGGCGTCTCTTGATTGGTTGAAAGTGCGGCTTGTACCTAACGTAAACTTTGTACACAACTTTCAAGATAACTGCTTCAAAATCAGGTTGCTGATACTTTCTGATGCCTCAGTTAGCTTCAGCCTACTTTTTGTCCATTTAGCAGTAAGCAAATTTACTATGCTCGATCAGTGTCCGGTCAGTATCCTTTTTCAGCAACCTGCTGTTTGCATGTATCTTTTTCGATTTTTAATGCAGCAGGGTCTTCATCCTTTATCCTTTGATCTTTAAGCCTCCTGATCCTATACTATGATAAATTTACAAAGAAAACTAAATACATAGGATCCTGGGCCCTAGTCTATTACATGTTTTGTCATTCATCAAAATCTATACAATGTTCCTTACACCTTCTTTTCCACATGGTCTCTGATGAAATGGTGTCGAATATCGATGTACTTTATTCTTGAGTGAAAAACAGGATTGTGCGTAAGTGTATAGCACTCGTATTGTCACACATAATTGGAGTTTCCTTATCAGTGATATCGTAGTCTCGAAGCTGTTACTGAATCCATATAATTTACTGCAGCAACATATTTAACTTCGACTGTTGAGGTTGCTATGGAAGTTTTCTTCCTGCAGAACCAGGATACTGGGTGATTCCCAAGCATCTGGCAGGTTCCACTGGTACTTTTCCTATCAATCTTGCAACCTACAAAATCAAAATCAGTATACCCGATTAGTTTGATTCCTCCATCTTTAGTGTACAACAAGCCTACTTCTTGGGTTCCCATTAGGTATCTGATAATC
Source organism: Scutellaria baicalensis (assembly GCA_005771605.1). Taxonomy (NCBI): domain Eukaryota; kingdom Viridiplantae; phylum Streptophyta; class Magnoliopsida; order Lamiales; family Lamiaceae; genus Scutellaria; species Scutellaria baicalensis. The sequence continues at coordinate 8,997,854 of CM016722.1, read as the reverse complement.
CTTTTTGCTGCTGTAAGATGAGACTTGATATCTCGCACACATTCCAACTGCAAATATGATGTCTGGCCTGCTTGCAGTCAGGTAGAGCAGTGACCCGATCAATCTCCTATACTTGGTGATGTCAACTGTCTTTCCTTCTTCGTCTTTGTCCAAGCTTCCTGATGTTGGTATTGGAATGCTTACTGTACTAGCGTTCTCCATTCCAAATTTCTTGATCAGCTCCTTTGTATACTTCATTTGATTAATGAAGGTTCTTTGATAAAGTTGTCTGACTTGCAATACAAGAAAGAAACTTAGTTCTCCATCATACTCATCTCAAATTTGGATTGCATCAGGTCGGAAAACTTCCTTCATAGCTCTTTGTTGGTTGAACCAAAGATGATGTCATCTACATATATTTGGACAAGAAGGATGCTATCACTATCCTGGATCCTGAATAGGGTCTTATTCACCTTATCCTTCTTGAATCCATTATCCAGCAGGTATTTTGACAGAGAATCATATCATGCTCTAGGTGCATGCTTAAGTCCATAAAGAGCTTTTTTTAACCTATAGACCATTTTGTCAGCATTCTCTTCAAAACTAGGTGGTTGTTCTACATATACCTCCTCTACTAACATTCCATTCAATTAAACACTTTTCACATCCATTTGATAAACAGTGAAATTCTTGTGAGTTTCACATGCTAGAAAGATCCTGATTGCTTCAAGTCTGGCCACTGGAGCAAAGGTTTCATCAAAATCAATGTCCTCTTCTTAGCAGTATCCTTTCGCCACTAGCTTAGCCTTGTTCCTTACAACTTGTCCTTCTTCATCTAGCTAATTTTTGAACACCCACTTAGTTCCAATAACTCCTTGATGAGTCGGTCTAGGAACCATGTACCAAACTTGGTTCCTTTCAAATTCATTCAATTCTTCCTACATGGCTTGAACCCAGTTGGTATCCTCTAGAGCTTCCTCAGGGTGCTTGGGTTCTACTTGTGATATAAAACAGACAAACATGACTTTATGTGGATTTGATCTTCTCGTCCTTACTCCAGAGGTGAAATATCCTATAATCATGTCTCTGGGGTGATCTTTGAGCCATCTTCTTCTTGCTTCATCAGCTTGCTAAGGTTGCTCTTCAGTTGGATTCTGGTTGATATTTGTAGGCTGAATTTCTTGAGGTTCCTGATTGTTTTTAGGTTCCTGGGTCTGAGTAGGTACCTGTAAGTTAGGATCCTGTCGAATCTGGGATGGTGAAATTCCATCCATTTGTTGAAGATTTGGTAACTGCACATCAATATACTCAACATGATTGTTGTTGATGTTAGTTTTGTCCAACTCTTCTTGGAGTTCTTCTATATCAGCCTTACTGCAATGTGTTTCATCAAAGACCATATTGGATACATTTGTAAAATGTTTTGATGAGACAAATCCTTAAAGTAACTCTAATATGCATAACCAATCTTAGGATAGGTTACTGTAATAGAGTTACTACAGAAGATTAAAAGAAACAGAGAAAGTGTCAATGAAAGGATACTGAAGAGAATGGTTATAAAGAATCGGATGAACTAATAAGGATACTATTGACTTCAGAGAGCTATTGGAAGGAACCTCACCAAAGCAGAATACAACGGGACAGGAAGCTACTTGGAAGACCATGCCGAAAGCATACTGCATAGGCAGCATGTTACAAAAGCCTCGAGCCACCTGAAGGAGCATGCCGGAAGAGGAAGCTCCAGAGTGAAGCCAAAGGAGGAAGCTGTAAAGCAGGCATGAAGAGAAAAGTCAAAGTTACCGGTAGACACAAGAAGTTACCGGTACAGAGAAAAGAGAAGAGGAGTCAATCAAAAGAAGACACGTGGAAAACGAAAAGCTAGCGTGTGTCAGGAGTGCGGCGCAGAAATGATTAAAATATGTCTACCTTCAACGGGCAGATTTCACACCCTATAAAGAGGAGGACTGAAGACTGAAAAAGGGGGACGTGCGTGAAAGAAGCACAAAGTGTGCAAGGGAGAAAAGTAGTAAGCACATCAGAATATCCAAGCTCAAAGAGAGAAGCGCAAAAGAAGATAGAAGAGCTTAAAAGAGAGAAGCGCAGAAGAAGGGGAAACCTTAGAGAAGAGAGTGTTCAAGGAGAGCAGATGAAAAGAAAGAAGAGCTCTCACACTCCACACCCCAAGAAGACACACACCTAGTCTACCAGTCAGCAGCAAGCTTCAGCAGAATTAGTCTGCATACGAAGGCCAAGCTTGCTGCACCCAGTTGAAGAAGAAGGAGATAAACCTCTCTAAAAGGTTATCTCGGAGTACTCAGTGCGAGGAATAATGTCTTGCTGAGTTTACCACTTTCTAGGAGAGAAAGTGAGGACCCTGGGTGGGTAAAGTATGATCATGTGTGGGTCAAGGGAAAGTAGGCAAGCATCTGTGTAAAGGCTTCCTACTTATTCATTAAGGGTGGGTTGTAATAGATAGGTCTATGTAAATCAACCAGCTTAACCAATGTTCCTTCCTGAGAAGAGGAAGAGAGGACGTAGAAGGATTACTCCACCTTCGAACCTCTATACATGCTTGTGTCTTTATCTGCTTACTGCACTTCATGCATACATGCATTCTCTCTTATAAGCTACACATCTTTTACTCGGCTCAGTAATAAGCTTCCGCAAACCACTCTAATCAGTAACCTCCCAAAAGGTTACTGATATTAGAAGTGAGCCAAAAAAGGGAAAAAAAGGTAGGCTTATTCACCCCCCCCCCCTCTAAGCCCACCTACAGCAGTTTTGGGACCAACAGACCATATGTACAGATTCCTCCACAACAAGTGTTCTCTTGTTGAAGATTCTGAAGGCTTTTCTTACCAATGAATATCTTAGAAATACCCCTTCATCTGATTTGGCATCGAAGGTCTTGAGGTATTCTTTCCCATTGTTAAGCACGAAGCACCTGCATCCAAAGATGTGAAAGTAACCAATATTAGGGGAGTAACCATACCACAACTCATATGGAGTTTTGTTCAGATACTTGTTGATCAGGCATCTGTTCTGTGTGTAGCATGCTGAGGTGTCCTAGCTGCTCAGTATTCATGCTTGATTCCATTATTTGAGCAGTAGGCTTCAATGAATTTGTTGGTAAATTCAGTTCCTTTATCTATTATGTTCTTTACTATGCTCAGGCTCTTCTCGGTTTGTAGCCTTCTCAGGAACTCTGGCAAACGTTGCTGAGTATCCGACTTTTTTATAAAAAAGATTGTCCAAGTAAACCTTGAGTAGTCATCTACTACTACTAAAGTGTAATTCTTCCCAGATATGCTAATCGGTTCAATTAGTCTGAATAGGTCCATGTATAGCATATCCAGTATCCTATTTGTAGAATGAAGGGTTTTATTCTTGAAAGAGCTCTTTACTTGTTTCCCTTTCTGGCACGCTCCACAAATAGCATCCTTCTTGTAGACCATGTTAGGTAGCCCTCTGACTAGACCTTTCCTTGCTAGCTTATTTATGGTTTTGAAATCCAGGTGGCTCATCCTCTTGTGCCACAGCCAGCTAGCTTCAGGTGTTCCTTTGACGATGAAACAGGTAGTTGTAGTTACTGATTCCTATTCAGCAACATAAATATTCCCCTTTCTTGTTCTAGTGAGCTTAACTTCCTGAGTCATGTTGTCTTTAATCAGACATTTGTTGAGATTAAAATCCACACATTAGCCTTTGTCACAGAATTGACTTATGCTCAGGAGGTTGTATTTTAAGCCTTCTATATGAGACACTTTTTTGATGCAGATATTTCCTTTAATTAGGTCACCAGTGCCCTTTGTGCTTCCCTTGGAATTGTCTCCAAATATGACTTTAGGTCCTTTGGAATCTTTGAACCTTTGTGCTTCCCTATCAATGTACCACATATATTTGCTGCTTCCTGTCACAAGTTCCTGCAATCAAAGGAAGATTACTTCTTTTTAGGTACTCATACATGTACGGGTCCTTTCTTGTTAGTTTACGTTCTCTTCTCAGGAACTCATTCTTGCTTTATAACAATCTTTTTGTTATAAGTCTTGTTGGTTCCTGATCTTTTACCAGTATCCTTAGAAGACTGCATATGTGTTTTATGTATTTGTGGTTTCTTCCTTTGCCTCTTAGGAACATAGGTTCCTTTAGTTTTAGACATATATGTCTGTGGCAGATAGGAAGTTTGAGATCTTTTACCCTTTTGTTGGATATATTTGTAGAATGTTTTGATGAGACAAATCCTTAAAGTAACTCTATAGCATAACCAATCTTAGGATAAGGTTACTGCAATAGAGTTACTACAGAAGATTAAAAGAAAATGAGAAAGTGTCAAAGGAAGGATACTGAAGAGTATGGTTGAAAAGAATCTGAAACTAATAAGGATACTATTGACTTCAGGAAGCTACTGGAAGGGACCTGGCCAAAGCATAAAACAGCGAGACAGGAAGCTGTCTGGGAAGACCATGACGAAAGCATACTGCAGGGAGCAGCATGCTACAGAAGCCTCGAAGCCACCTGAAGGAGCAAGCAAGAAGAAGAAAGCTCCAGAGTGAAGCTAGAGGAGAAAGCTACAAAACAGGCATGGGCAGAAAGTTGAAGTTACCGGTGGACACAAGAAGTTACCGATAGAGAGAAAAGAGAAGAGGAGCCAACTGGAGAAGACACGTGGAAAATAAAAAGCTGTTGTGTGTCAGGAGTGCAGCGCATCAATGTCCGAAATCTGTCTACCTTCAACGGGCAGATTTCACAACCTATAAAGAGGAGGACTGAAAACTGAAATGGTGTGAGAGAGAAGCACCGAGTGTGTAAAAGAGAAAAGAAGTGAGCACATCAGAATATCCAAGCTCACAGAGATAAGCGCAAAAGAAGAGATAAGAGCTTAAAAGAGAGTAGTGCAGAAGAAAGGGGAAGACTTAGAAAAGAGAGTGTTCAAGGAGAGCTGATAAAAAGAAGAAGAGCTCTAACACTCCACACCCCAAGAAGACACACACCCACTCTACCAGTCAGCAACAAGCTTTAGCAGAATCAGTTTGCATACGAAGGCCAAGCTTGCTACACCCAGTTGAAAAAGAAGGAGATAAACATCTTTAAAAGGTTGTCTCAGAGTACTCAGTGCGAGGAGTAATGTCCTGCTGAGTTTACCACTTTCTAGGAGAGAAAGTGAGGACCCTATGTGGGTAGAGTAGGATCCTGTGTGGGTCAAGGGAAAGTAGGCAAGCATCTGTGTGAAAGCTTGCTACTTATTCGTTAAGGGTGGGTTGTAATAGATAAGTCTATGTAAATTAACCAGCTTAACTAATGTTCCCTCCTGTGTGGAAAAAGAGAGGACGTAGAAGGATTACTCCACCTTCGAACCTCTATACATGCTTGCATCATTATCTGCTTACTGTCTTACATCTATTCTCTCTGATAAACTGCATATCTTCTATTGGGCACAAAGATAGGCTTCCGCATTAACTCTGATCAGTAACCTCCCAAAAGGTTACTGATATTAGAAATAAGCCAATAAACTTGGAAGAAAAATTAGAAGATAAGGTAGGCTTATTCACCCCCCCCTCTAAGCCTACCTACTGCAGTTTCCGGGACCAACAAGTGGTATCAGAGCAGGTTGGAATATCCATCAGCTAATCCATTTGATACCAACAAGTGGTATCAGAGCGGGTGGACTATTCATCCTTGCTCAATGGTTAATCTGATACCAACAAGTGGTATCAGAGCAGATGGATGAACAAAAGATCTAATCGATCTATCCAGATCCTATCTGTGAAAAAGGCTCTCTCAAAATCTCTCTCTCCCCCTCCCTCACATCATATATCATTTTTATTTGCCTTTTACCCTAAAAGGATATGATTGATGTGAAGACAATAAACAGCTAAAAGATATAGAAAATCAAGCTGTGTTGTAAAGGAATGCTGTTTCTGAGGGGGAACAGCAGGCTGCAAAGAAGGAAGCTGTGCAGAAAGAAATGGACCAACAAGTGGTACATTAGACTAAGAAGGAGCTGAAGCAGAAGCTGACACAACAATCAACAAGCAGCAAATCATGGAGGAAAACGATGAGGATGTCAAGCCAAGGAGTAAGAATAAAAAGTTCACTCCATCAACCAGATCGACCTCCAGACAGAAACAAGAATGAAAGAGGACCTACTCTTTCGAAAGAACAATGATGACCAGGTACCTCATTCTAATTCTATACTCTTTAATTCTGGTCATAATCATGTCTTTTTCTGTCAAAGAACTCAAGTGACTATATGTTAAGATAATGAATGATAATTTGTTGTCACTTGTTTCTAAAAATGAGAAGGAAGCCTGCATGTTTATTTCCAAATTATAATGATTCTCTTTCTCATGCAAAGCCTCAAAGTAACCAAGAACAGTACTGTTAGTGACCCCACATCTTAAGAGTGAAGACCATAAAGTAAGGGGGAACTTCCAGTACTAATCAAGGAAACTTTGATGCCAAAAAGGTTAAAATCCTTGGAGTAACCCAAGTATGGGCATGCTGTAAAAAGTCTGCAACAAACTGACATTCCATAAGGAATTAAGCAGAACAGCAACTCCAGAAAAATAATAAAAATTAAAAAAAATTAAATTTTTTTGTTTTTACCCTTGTCTATCATGCTATGCCTACAATCACTTGCACACACTATCACTGATTATTCTTTAAAAAGTCTTGAAGGAGCCGAAACTCTCTCTACAGCAACCATCGGCTGTAAAGATAGTTCAATCTTCTGAAGGAAAACTTAACTCAGAAGGACTCATACTTGTATGAGTACCTATACAAGGTAAGTGTTTTGCAGGTACATCTGAAGGGTTAATAATTTTAGGGGGAACAATTGACAAAATGACAAACTCTGACTCTAGTATGCTGAACATCCGGTTACTGGATACTAGATCATGGGATAACAGGATGTTGCACACCCAGACACTAGATACCAGGCTAACTGGATGCTAAGCTACTAGAAAATAGAACACTTGTCATTAAGTCAATAGAAAAGGTAGAAGGTTCTCACAGAATATTGTTCTCACATTAAGTCAATAGATAAAGTTCTGACTAAAGGAAACGCTAGACACCAGAATATTGAATACTATGTCGCTGATAGCAGGATGCTGGATATCAAGATGCTAGATACCAGGCTAACTGGAAATTAGGTCGCTGGGTGGCAAGACGCTAGATATCAGGATGCTAGATACCAGGAGATGGAAACTAGATCGCTGAACACTAGGTCGCTGGGCAACAGGACGCTAAATACCGAGTAGCTGGATACTAGATCGCTGAATACCAGGTCGCTGTGTATCAGGACGCTAGATTTCAATATTCTGGATACTAGGTTACTTGAAGTCAGAACTTATCATCAAAACTGGATAAAGAGATCTCTTGGATGTTACAAAATAGAGTAGTTACTGAGAAAATATTTCTTGGTAACGTGCGAACATAAAAAGGAGGATCGCTTATATCCAGAAATAGACTACCTTTTCAAAAAACCCTAAAAGCAACAACAGCCGCACGATCAGAAAAATACAAGGGTGGAGATTCAGCCGTTGACCACAGACGCAATCAAATCAAGAGAAACGACATATAGCTGTGGAAACTGTCAACATCAGCCTTGGAAATTGGCGGGGCAGTTAATGAGATCTTTAAAGATCCAAACTACAACAGGGAGTATTTATATCCCTATAAATACATGCACTCCTTATTCTTCATAATGCATATATATCGATATGTTCTTCCTCTCATCCTTAGCTTAAAATGGAACCAAATTGTTAGAAACCCTTCTCTTCATTCTTTCCTAAAGACACATTCTCTGCAAATAATCAACCATGCACAAGCCAAAACACATATAGTCACCTCTCACGCTTGACACTTGCTAGACAAGTCTTTCTCAGAAGACTTGTTCATCTAGCTTCCTCTTCTCACCTCAAACTTGAGGGTGCTTAAGGACTTGCCCCTAAGATCTCCTCCTGAAGTTCGGAGGTTAAGTTGAGGGAATCCCTCTCCAGCGACCCCAGAGCTAAGCTCATTTTTTTGATGATATCAAAAAGGGGGAAGAACTGTAAGGGATTCAGGAAGATCAAAAATCTTCCTAAGGTGAAGAATAGAAGAGACAAAATTCTTCATTTGGAAGATTTCTCTTCTGTATCCAAAAATAAGGAAGGATCAGTCACAGGAGTTGGCGGAAAAAGTGCGAGAAGAAAGGTTGCAGCAAGCTACTGCACCTGAGCATCTCCACTACTTCTTGATTTTCTCCAACTGAATCATCTTTCTCTTTGCGATCACCTTCCTTAATTCTCCTACACGATCAAAGAGGAAAATCAATTGGGAGCAAGCCCCGCACCCACATAATAGAGGAAGAAATGAGAAGAAAGTAGACAGCAGCAAGTTAAAGGAGAAAAGAAATAAAGGAAAGAGCAAGAAGAATAGAAGAATAAATCTAGATAAGATACTTATTGTACTCTGCTTTATGCGATGTATTATAGATGTTTTATCTAATAAAACTTTTTCTGTTCTTCAAAAAGCTCATTCATTGTGCCCTTTCTTTTAGATTTATATGTGATTTGTGCATGAAAGTAGTATGCCCATTTGTGCCATGCTTTAAATATGTTTTCTGTGCTTGAGAGGTTATAATCTTTTGATCTTCTTTCTGTAAAGGTTTTGTCATCATCAAAAAGGGGGAAATTGTTGGATATATTTGTAGAATGTTTTGATGAGACAAATCCTTAAAGTAACTCTATAGCATAACCAATCTTAGGATAAGGTTACTGAAATAGAGTTACTACAGAAGATTAAAAGAAAAAGAGAAAGTGTCAGAGGAAGGATACTGAAGAGTATGGTTGAAAAGAATCTAAAACTAATAAGGATACTATTGACTTCAGGAAGCTACTGGAAGGGATCTCGCCAAAGCAGAAAACAACGAGATAGGAAGCTGCTTGGGAAGACCATGCCGAAAGCACACTGCAAGGAACAACATTCTACAGAAGCCTAGAAGCCACCTGAAGGAGCAAGCCAGAAGAAGGAAGCTCCAGAGTGAAGCTAGAGGAGAAAGCTACAAAGTAGGCATGGGCAGAAAGTCAAAGTTACCGGTAGACACAAGAAGTTACCGTTAGAGAGAAAAGAGAAGAGGAGTCAACTGGAAGAAGACACGTGGAAAGCAAAAGGCACGTCAGGAGTATGGCGCATCAATGTCAGAAATCTGTCTACCTTCAACGGGCAGATTTCACAACCTATAAAGAGGCGGACTGAAGACTGAAATGGTGTAAGAGAGAAGCACCGAGTGTGCAAGAGAGAAAAGAAGTGAGCACATCAGAATATCCAAGCTCACAGAGAGAAGCGCAAAAGAAGAGATAAGAGCTTAAAAGAGAGAAGTGCAGAAGAAGGGGGAAGCCTTAGAAAAGAGAGTGTTCAAGGAGAGCTGATGAAAAGAAGAAGAGCTCGAACACTCCACACCCCAAGAAGACGCACACCCACTCTACCAGTCAGCAGCAAGCTTCAGCAGAATCAGTCTGCATACGAAGGCCAAGCTTGCTACACCCAGTTGAAAAAGAAGGAGATAAACCTCTCTAAAAGGTTGTCTCGGAGTACTCAGTGCGAGGAGTAATGTCCTGCTGAGTTTACCACTTTCTAGGAGAGAAAGTGAGGACCCTAGGTGGGTAGAGTAGGATCCTGTGTGGGTCAAGGGAAAGTAGGCAAGCATCTGTGTGAAGGCTTGCTACTTATTCGTTAAGGGTGGGTTGTAATAGATAGGTCTACGTAAATCAACCAGCTTAACCAATATTCCCTCCAGTGTGGAAGAAGAGAGGACGTAGAAGGATTAATCCACCTTCGAACCTCTATACATGCTTGTGTCTTTATCTGCTTACTGTCTTATATCTATTCTCTCTGATAAACTGCATATCTTCTATTAGGCACAAAGATAGGCTTCCGCATTCACTCTGATCAGTAACCTCCCAAAAGGTTACTGATATTAGAAATAAGCCAATAGACTTGGAAGAAAAATTAGAAGATAAGGTAGGCTTATTCAACCCCCCCCCCCCCATCTAAGCCTACCTACTGCAATTCCGGGACCAACACCTTTCTAGGCTGCTCTCTATAGCTTCTGCTTCCAGCATACTTAGGTTGTTGGAGCCAGCTTCTGACAGACTTACTGCCATAGGTAGCTGTGAGGGGTCTCTTTCCTTTCCTACAAAGTTTCCTGTATTTCTGCTTGCAGTTCCCCCCTAAATTAGGCAGTTCATTTTGATGGGAACAACTGCAGGCACAAATGTAGGTGTCTTTGAGGTGCTGGCTGTTGAAGTGGAAGCCTCTCCACAGTAGCCTATACCAGCATGATCCTTCAGACTTCTTTGGATATTTAACATAACATCCTTCAGACTTCTTTGGATATTTATTGTTTCAGTTGGGACCTTCCTCTCACTTTCCAGCTTAGTGACTTGCAAATTGAGCTTACTAATTTCAGCCTTGAGGTCACTAAATGCTTGGCTTTTTGATTTTTCTAGAGTTAGTAGCCTTTCTAGTGAAGCATGCTCTCTCTTGAGCTTTATATTTTCTAGATTCAGCTCATCATGAGTTGAAGTAATTTGCTCAAAGTCACTCATGATTTGTTTGAAAGCACAAATCATGTTCAGCCTTTCATCAATTTGAACAGGAGGGTTAAGATATACTACCTCATCTTCAGATTCATCATTTTTGGTCATGAGGCAGATTAGGGCTTCATCATCAGAAGATGTATCCTCTGAGTCACTATCGATGGTTGACTCTTCCTTCTTTGTTGCCTTCTCAGGTGTAGCTACCTGAGAGATCTCTGCTTCACCAATAAGCGCCCTCCACTTCTGGCGCTCCTGTCTCTTTCTTTTCTGTGTCACCTTTCGCTCATCCTCTGGATAGCGGTGGACTTCTGGATATGGGCATTCTCTGGCATAGTGACTGGCTTCCTGCAGTTATAGCACAGGTCAGTAACTTTGGCATTCGACTGGGGTGTCTGCCCACTGGTTCCAGTTTCATTTCGCTTCTTCCTGAAGCCATCTGTTCTTGAGTTCTTTCTGATGAACTTTTGGAACTTCTTCAGGAGTAACGCCATGTCTTCTTCTGCGGTAGCCTCCAAGGTAGCTGTCTGATCCTTAGATTTCTTAGCTTCATGAGGTAGTCTGGCAGTCAGTGTGGTAACCATCGAGCTACTTCCTTCAGTTTCTGTCTTTCTTCTATTAATGTCGAACTCGAAGGCTTTGAGGTCTGAGAAGAAATCGAATGTACACATTGATTTTAAATCCATGGACACTCTCATGGCAGTCATCTTGCTATCCCATTCAGCAGGAAGGGCTGTCAGCACCTTCATGTTTTTCTCCTTCTGAGTATAGATCTTATCTAGGGACGTAAGTTTGTTGATGATGGTTGTAAACCTCAGATCCATCTGTTCTAGGGTTTCTCCAGGTAGTACCTCAAACAGTTCAAACTTATGGGTACCTGTAGAGACTTTGTTCTTTTTAGTGAGCTCGGTGCCTTCACATATTTGCTTAAGCTTTACCCAGATTTCCTTTGCAGTCCTGCAAGTTTTCACCTTGCTAAAGGTTCCTTTGTCGAGAGTGAGAAATAACGCATTCTTTGCTATGTTGTCGAGGTTTGCTCGTCTTCTCTCGTCGACTGTCCATTCTTCTCGTGGTTTTTCCAACACAGCTGGATGTGGGATGACTCCTGCATCTCTTTGTCTATCCGCTGCTTCATCAACGGCTCTAGTGAACAGTGGGTTCACCTTGGTGATCTTTGGTGGTCCATCAGTGATGACATACCACATTTCATCATGCATGGCCAATAGATGTGTCTGCATGCGAATTTTCCAATCATCATATTCTTCAATAGAAAACATATGCACTTTATGAGAATCCATTTTTGGTATGCTATGAGAATTAATGCAAAGAGAGGGTTTTCAGAAAGCAGGGATCAGGGATTGATCAGTTAGATCGGACGTTTAATCCAACCTGCTCTGATACCACTTGTTGGTCCCAAGTAGTAGTAGGCTTAGAGGAGGGAATGAATAAGCCTACTCAATTTTCAAACTTTTTTTTAAAACAAAATGATAAGTCACTTAGGCAGGTAGCTAAAGAGCTTACTGTCCTGTAGGTTACTGCTTGAGCAGTTACCTTTAGTGATCTTAGAGAAAATGAGTTTTATGCACGGCGGAAATACTTTTGACCAAATCTTCTTTTCTGAAAACAGTCGTTATGCTTATGAGGGGTATGCAGTAGGTAAGACAAATAAGCAGGATATAAGATAAGAACAACAGTAAGCTAAACAGAAAAATAAACACCACGGTTTATAGAGGTTCAAAGGTGGAGTAATCCCTCTACGTCCTCTCTACTCCTTCACAAGGAGGAACTTTGTTAAGTAAACTGATTGATTTACACAAGTCTCGCTTATACAACCTAAACCTAACAAGAACTGCCAGTCAATCCCACACAGGTAGGGGTGGGATTGGGTCGGGTAGTTTCGGGTTTCGGGATTTCGGGTCGGGTACCCGATAATGTCGGGTACCCGACTATTACTACCCGAAAATACCCAAAGAAATCGGGTACCCGCAAAGTCGGGTACCCGCCGGGTCGGGTTCGGGTCGGGTATTTTTTTTTTTTTTGAAAAATTAAAAGCTAGCACATATATGAATAACAATTAAAAAAAGGGGAAACTGAATTTACTACATCAAGTTATATTTAACATAGTCTAAATAGAACACTATTATCCGAAAATGAAAATCATAACTGGATTTCATCAACATCCACAATTGTTGTTTCTACTCCAATTTTCGCCAAATCTACAAAAGGATTAAAACAAAATTAGGACATTTTGTTATTTTGTTATATATTAGTAATATTACGACAAATACATAGAAATGAAATTAAATGTAAAATAATAATCAAACTAAAATAAAATAAATTAATAGGTACCTTGATCAAGTTGCTAATAACTTGGTTTCATCAAACATCCACAATTGTTGTTTCTACTCCCATTTTTCACCAATTCTACAAAAAGATTAAAACAAAATTAGGACATTTTGTTGTATATTACTAATATTACAACATATATATAAAATGAAATTAAGAGGAAAGTAATAATTAAGTTAAAATAAAATAAAATAAAATTAATAGGTACCTTGATCAAGTTGTTCAATTTCATGCAAGTCCTCCTCCACACTTATTGGCTTAGAATCTGGTCGCAGCCAATCTTGAGCACAAATAAGCGCTTGAACTATTTTAGGAGCTAATGAACTCATAAATGCATCAAGAACACGTCCACCGGTGCTAAATGTGGACTCTGACGCAACTGTAGAGACAGGAATTGCCAACACATCTCGAGCTAACTTGGAAAGAATGGGAAATCGGATAGAATTTAGTTTCCACCATAACAATACATCAAAACCATTCCCATCATCCTCAATGTCTTCACTTAAGTACTTCTCCAACTCTGATTTCACATTCTCGCTTTTTCCTCGACTTTTAAACTTGTTAAACTGGTCTATTAACAAGGTTCTTGTTGACATAGAAGTACTCATGCTTTGCTTCAAATTAGGTGTAGAAGAAGTCGAAGAACTTGAAGATTCACAAGCAACAGTGTCAAGAGTGTCATACATAGCCCTATACTCATCAAACAGTTCTTGCAAGCCGTACTCAACTCTGGCTTTCATTGTCACCTTAGTGACATCATCATACAAGGTGTCGAATGCAAAGTCAAGAAACAACATTTTCCGACGAGGATCAAGTATCACAGCGTAATAAAAATTCAAGTTCATCTTCTCCAATGATCCCCAATATTTGTCAAATTTCATCTTCATCTTTCTTGACATCTCACTCAATTGAAAATCATCATTTTCCAACCATTTCTTAAGTAGCATCTCAACAGTACTTATTTCATGAAAATCATTGTTGGATGTAACATATGAAGAACCAGAAATTGACATAGTGAGTTTATAAAATGGTTCTAAAAACTTCAATAATAATGCAGCAGCTCTCCTAATCATTATCTCTTGGAATCCCATCAAATGGTGGCTTTGACAAATCATTTTCATAGCTAAGGTCTACATCTTTGAAATCATCAAAAGCTCTTTTGAGACATATGGCTGACTCCAACATGAAAAAAGTGGAATTCCAACGAGTAGATACATCAAGACTTAACAACTTTTTGGTTTCTATTTTTTCAATCTCAACACATTCTAGAAATCTCTTGTATCTAGCTGGTGAATTTTTCACATACCTTACAGCTCATCTGATACGAGAAATAGCCACAAGTTCATCTCTACTTTTCAAACCATCTTGCACAATCAAATTAATGATATGTGCAACACATCGCATGTGAACATACTTCCCACCTAAAATATTTGTACCCCAATTCTCAAACTTTTTCACCAAGTATGCAACTGCACCATCATTTGAAGAAGCATTATCAACGGTGATTGTGTAAATTTTGTCAATCCCCCAATCAAGCAAACATTTTTCCACCCCTTTTCCCACCTCCTCACTCTTATGTCCAGTAATTGGACAGAAATTCAGAACCTGCTTATGCAAATTCCAACCATTATCAATAAAATGTGCAGTCAGACACATATAATTCATTCTTTGAATTGATGTCCATGTATCTGTAGTAATGGAAACCCTCTGAGAATGTTTTTTTATGAACTCCTTTAACCTTTTCTTTTCAGATATGTATACATTGTAGACATCCTTGGTCAAAGTCCTTCGTGTTAGAATATCGAACATAGGGCACATAATTGACACAAAGTGTCTGAAACCACGTTTCTCAATAGTTCTAAAAGGAAGCTCATCAACAATCATCATGTAACACAAGACTTCTCTTCCTTTAGATTGATCAAACCTCCATGTTGATGGAGATACTTTATCACCTAGGCGATGTTGTCTTGGAGTTCGAACTTGATTACTGTCACCTTCAGGTTTCTTCTTCCAAGCATTGTAATGATTGATAAGACCTTTAGTCCCATGTTTTCTTGGATCCGTCTTCATCACTGCTCTACAATACTTACATCTTGCTTTCTGCAAATTCTCAACATCACATACATACTTCTCATAATGGTCCCAATACATTGACACACTTGATGTTGTCACATTTACACTCGATTTTCATTTTTTTGTTTCAGTCTTATCATGAGTATCTATCTCCACTTCATTATCAACATCAATGTCTTCATGGGAGGCAAATGGTACAGAATCATGTTGACTAACATCTACAAACTGGTCTCCCACCCTTATAATATCTTCCTCTAACATGTCGTCATGCATGCCTCGTGAACTCGACATCTACAAAATAAAATATGAGGAAATATTAGTTTAAGCTAAATATATTATAAGCAAAAATCATACATGCAAATATAAGCAAGTAATCTCAGTAGTCCAAATACCAGGCCAATTATGAACATCAACCTTTTCCCTTTGGCAAAACTAGACCAACATCAGCAAGTAATATCAATAGAACAAAAGTTGCATCTCCCATTCATTTCCTCAAATATAGACTCTATACTCCTGTGATTTTTTCTCACCAAAAGAAACGAGGAAAAAACTAAAAAAGCATAAGTAGAAAATCAGGTGGCAGGAGATTCAAAAGGTTCATTGAGTGCCTCATGACTGTCATAATATATTAACAGTACTTTGTTCAAATCGACTTCCAGGTGCTTTATTTTCTCCTTCAAATCTAGTAACTCTTTCTTTAGTGAAATGTAGTTTCTATATACTGCTAAATGTTGTTTTTCTATCTATCCAGTGAAAGGAAGCATGTGATTGGAAGTGTGAGATGTAGATGAAAAGCTGTTGGTTTGGATTCAAGTACTCTTGTAATATCCTTGCGCTCAGAAACTTCAATTATTAACATGCTGCTACTCTTTTGTGAGATACTTTTGTCTAGACATTATTACATATTGTTATAAAAACAAAAAATTTTCATAAAAATCTAGTTTCTTTGTAATTGCATTTCATTTTCATCAACTCAAATGAGACATATTTCTTTAGTTTATAACATGCCTAATTTGATATTTCATTTCATCATAAACTCACACTTTTATGTTTGACTTACTACACGAGAGAAACATGCAATTTGTATTGGCCCTTCAAACCGATTGCCACTCAGCACAAGATATGATAAATTGTGAAGCTCTCCAACAAAATTGGGTATCAATCCAGACAATGAATTGAAGCTGAGATCAAAAGACTGCAAGCTTTTAAGGTTTCCAAGACTAATTGGAAGTGAACCTGTGAGGAAATTCTTGCCAAGATTCATCTGCACAAGATTCCTCAAACTCCCCAATGAAGGTGGAATCTTTCCCACCAAATGATTCCCACTCAATGAGATTGTTTGAAGGCTTCTCAATTCACTTAGTCATTTTTACAAACACAAAGAGTGCAAGTAATTAATTTGAAAACCTATGAATAGAAAAGCAAAAAACAAGCATTTAAAAACAAAAACAAGCATTTTAACCTGTGGGCTATCGATTGTGGCGGTGGGAGGCGGCAAGCCGGGTAGCGGGCGACGGGCGCGGCGGCCAAGCGACGGGTGCAGCGATTCCCAGATTTATTTGCAGACGGGCGCAACAGGTGTGACTGGGCAGATTCACAGACGACGGGCCGATGGCTTCAGACAGGTGGGGGCAACGGGTGTCGGCGCTCGGGAGTGGACTCGGGTAGTCTGGTTTCAAGAATATGTGGAACTGTATTCTAACTTCTAAGACTGAAATATCTCATTCAAATTAGGCAAAAGATTTCTTATATTCGGGTACCCGAAACCCGCTCGGGTAGTAAATAAAATACTCGAACCCGACCCGATTTTTTTGGGTACCCGACCCGAAGAGCCCAAACACCCGCAAAACATATGGAAACCCGACCCGATCGGGTAATACCCGATTGGGTCGGGTCGGGTACCCAATACCCGAAGAAAATGTCCCACCCCTACACACGGGGTTACTACAGAGTGACCAAACTCAACTAGCCCACACAGAGCTCTTATTCTTCTACTAAGAACGCAAATACTTGATCAGGAACAACCTCAAATCAAGCAACTCCTAACAGTCTAAAGAAAAAAATAGATTTTCTTTTCAACAACACAGACAGCAAGCTTAGAACAATGAGCTATTTAAGTTGTAGATAGCTTGCTGCAAGACTGGACTTGAAACTATCTGAGTACAGAGATATGAAACGATTTTAGTGCTTGAGTGTTTGATTCATGGGAGTTTCAAGTTTTTCAAGTTGGTCGGGTGTCCTTCAAGTCCCAGTCTTCTTCTATTTATAGGTGATGAGAATTATGCCCGTTGGAGAGAGAGCTTCGTCCTCACAGTATGCATGGGATGACGTGGCATCTTCTGATTAGTCCGTACGAGGTTGTTAAGATTGTACGTCTCTGTTGCTGCAATCGCCATACTCAGTCTGACATATCTGCATACTCTTTTTTGCTTTATTACGTGGCATCATTTGATTGGATGAGTTTGCGGCTGTGTCTAACGTAAACCTCGTACACGTATTCCGAAGTGACTACTTCCGAAAAGGTTGTTGATGCTTCCTAGTTCTTAAGTTGGCTTTAGCTTACTTGTCTCATATTCAGCTAGCAGACTCAGCATCCTTATGCAGTATGCGTCTAATATCCTTTCCTAGCAGCCTACTGCAGTGACTTAAATTTAACTCATTTTAAGGTTTTCCTTATGCAGCAAGGTCTTCAAGCTTTTGTCTTGATCATCAAGTCTCCTGAATCTATACTTAGAGATTTTATAACATAATCTAAATACATAGGATCTTAGGCCTTAATCT
Organism: Scutellaria baicalensis; assembly: GCA_005771605.1. Classification (NCBI taxonomy): domain Eukaryota; kingdom Viridiplantae; phylum Streptophyta; class Magnoliopsida; order Lamiales; family Lamiaceae; genus Scutellaria; species Scutellaria baicalensis. Next base: position 8,980,095 of record CM016722.1, on the reverse strand, counting down.
ATTACATGTTTTGTCTTCATCAAAAATCTAGATCGGACGTTTAATCCAACCTGCTCTGATACCACTTGTTGGTCCCAAGTAGTAGTAGGCTTAGAGGAGGGGGTGAATAAGCCTACTCAATTTTCAAACTTTTTCTTTAAAACAAAATGATAAGTCACTTAGGCTGGTAGCTAAAGAGCTTATTGTCCTGTAGGTTACTGCTTGAGCAGTTACCTTAAGTGATCTTAGAGAAAATGAGTTTTATTCACAGCGGAAATTCTTTTGACCAAAGCTTCTTTTCTGAAAAACAGTTGTTATGCTTATGAGGGGTATGCAGTAGGTAAGACAAATAACTAGGATATAAGATAAGAACAACAGTAAGCTAAACTGAAATATAAACATTACGGTTTATAGAGGTTCAAGATGGAGTAATCCTTCTACGTCCTCTCTACTCCTTCACAAGGAGGAACATTGTTAAGTAAACTGGTTGATTTACACAAGTCTCGCTTATATAACCTAAACCTAACAAGAACTATCAGTCAATCCCACACAGGGTTACTGTACAGTGACCAAACTCAACTAGCCCACACAGAGCTCTTGTTCTTCTACTAAGAACACAAATACTTGATCAGGAACAGCCTCCGATCAAGCAACTCCTAACAATCTAAAGAAAAAAATAGATTTTCTTTTCAACAACACAGGCAGCAAGCTTAGAACGATGAGCTCTTTAAGCTGTAGATAACTTGCTACAAGACTGGACTTGAAACTATCTGAGTATAGAGATACGAAATGATTTTAGTGCTTGAGTGTTTGATTCGTGAGAGTTTCTAGTTTCAAGTTTTTCAAGTTGGTCGGGTGTCTTTCAAGTCCCAGTCTTCTTCTATTTATTGGTGAGAGAATTATGCTTGTTGGAGAGAGAGCTTTCTCCTCGTAGTATGCATAGGGACGACGTGGCTTCTTCTGATTAGTCCGTACGAGGTTGTTGAGATCATACGTCTTTGTTGCTGCAATCGTCATATTCAGTCTGACATATCTTCAGACTCCTTTTTTACTTTATTATGTGGCATCATTTGATTGGATGAGTTTACGGTTGTGCCTAACGTAAACCTTGTACACGTATTCCGAGGTAACTAATTCCAAAAAGGTTGTTGATGCTTCCTGGTTCTTCTGTCGGCTTTAGCTTACTTATCTCATATTCAGCTAGCAGACTCAGCATCCTTATGCAGTGTGCGTCCAGTATCCTTTCCTAGCAGCCTACTACAGTGACTTATAGTTTACCCATTTTAAGGCTTTCCTTATGCAGCAAGGTCTTCAAGCGTTAGTCTTGATCATCAAGTCTCCTGAATCTGTACTTAGAGATTTTACAACATAATCTAAATACATAGGATCCTAGGCCTTAATATATTACATGTTTTGTCTTCATCAAAATCTATACAATGTTTCTAGCTAAGAAGTCGGACACTCATCTAAGGCTACCTGAATTCCTAAAGAGGCTACAGAATGAGAAAAGCCTGAGTATTGTGAAAATCAGAACAGATAGAGGAACAGAGTTCACCAACAAATTTATTGAATTCCATTGTTTACAAAATAAATCAAGCATAAGTACTCACTAGGGGGAACACCTCAACAGAATGGAGTAGCTGAAAGAAGAAACAGAACGCTCAAGGAACCATGTTGGCTGAAGCTGAGATACCCAAGAGATTTTGGGCAGAAGCAACCAATACAACATGTTATACACAAAATAGATGTTTAATCAACAAAGATTTAAATAAGACTACTTATGAATTGTGGTATGGTTATTCACCAAATAATTCTTACTTTCACATTTTTTGTGCAGGTATTACATCCTAAATAATGGGAAAGAATATCTGAAGATATTTGATGCAAAATCAGATGAAGGAGTTTTTCTAGGTTACTCCTCAGTGAGTAAAGCATTCAAAATATTCAACAAAAGAACCATTGTGGTAGAAGAATATGTACATGTTGTATTTGATGAACCTCAATGCAGCTCAGTCAAAGAACTGGGAGAAACCTTGAATAAAACTCACATCAGCAATAACAAAGTTCAGTACATAGACATGATTCAACTTAATCTGCTGAATGAAGGAGATGAATCTATTTCAATCAGTAAACTCACAGAATAGATTCAGCAACCTGAAAAGACTCAGCAATCTACAGAGGAACAACAACCTATAGAGGTACAACAATCTGATAAGGAAAAACAACCTATAGAGAGACATCAGACAACAGAAGAAGAGCAACCTGAAGGCAGTTAACAACCCCTAGGATAATGAAGCTAGCAGAACCTTGTTGAAAGATCACCCAAATGATCAAATTATTGGAGATCCAAAAGCAGGTGTAAGGACCAGAAGAGCCAGACAACATGAAGCTATGTTTGCATGCTTCATATCACAAGTAGATCTTAATAATATAGAGAAAGCTCTAGAGGATACAAACTAGATACAAGCTATGCAAGAAGAGCTTAATGGATTTGAAAGAAATCAAGTTGGAATCTTGTTCCAAGACCAACTCATCAAAAGGTAATAGGAACCATATGGGTGTTAAAAAACAAGCTAGATGAAGAAGATTTGGTAGTAAGAAACAAAGCAAGACTGGTAGCAAAAGGTTACTGCGAAGAAGAAGGGATTGATTTTGATGAGACCTTTGCACCTAGTAGCAAGACTTGAAGCTATAAGAATATTTCTTGAGTATGCAGCATATAAAAACTTTGTTGTTTACCGAATTGATGTCAAAAGTGCATTTCTGAATGGACTTCTTGTAGAAGAAGTATATGTAGAGCAACCTCCTGGATTTGAAGATAATCCAGAGAGAAAAGTATACAAGTTAAAAAAAGCTTTGTATGGATTAATGCAAGATCCAAGAGCATGGTATGACATTTTGTCACAATACCTTTTGGAGAATGATTTCAAGAAAGGAAAAGTGGACAAAACACTTTTCAGAATTCAAGATGGAGATAGCATTCTTTTAGTTCAAATATATGTAGATGACATCATCTTTGAATCTTCAAACAAGGATCTTTGTAAGAAATTTTCAGATCTTATGTAAAGGAAGTTTGAAATGAGTATGATGGGAGAACTCAGTTTCTTCCTAGGTCTACAGGTGAAACAATTTGATCAAGGAACCTTTGTTAATCAGATGAAATATACAAAGGAACCGATCAAGAAGTTTGGACTAGAAAATGGAAGCACAATAAGCATTCATATGCCAACGTCAGTAAGCATGAACAAGGATGAAGAAGGAAAAACAGTAGACATCACCAAGTATAAAAGACTGTGTGGGTCACTTCTATATCTCACAGCAAGCAGACCTGACATTATGTTTGCAGTAGACATGTGTGCAAGATATCAAGCTGCACCAAAGGAATCTCATATGACAGCCGCCAAATGAATTATAAGATATCTCAAAGGAACACATGAAGTAGGCTTGTGGTATCCCAAGAATGGTTGTTTCAAACTAATTGGCTATTCTGATTCTGATTTTGCAGGATGTAAGATTGATAGAAAGAGTACTAGTGGTACTTGTCAGTTTTTGGGAAATAGATTAGTTTCCTGGTTTTGCAGGAAACAGACTTCAATAGCAACCTCTACAGCAGAGGTAGAGTATGTTGATGCAGGAAGTTGTTATGCTCAACTTTTATGGATACAACAACAACTAAGACACTATGATATTGTTAAAAAAACAAACTTCAATAATGTGTGATAACACTAGTGCAATAGCAATTACACATAATCTTGTTCTTCATTCAAGAACAAAGTACATTGATATTAGACATCACTTCATTCGTGAATGTTGAAAAGAAAGACACATCTCTTGAAAAGATATACACTGATCAACAGCTAGCTGACATATTTACAAAACTTTTGTGTGAATCAAGGTTCTCTTTTTAAAAAATGAGTTGGGAATCATAAAGATTAATTAAAAAGGGAGAGTAACTATTAAGGGGGAATCTTGTAATCAAATGATATTTTCATTGTTTCTTTTACCAAAAGTTGCTTTGAAGATTACTCCACAGGTCGCTGCATTGGACATTCCTACAGGAAGGTTACTACATTAAGGACAGCTTACTTCAAGAGACAATATTTATTGCACATGTATTTATTTCTCCAGGAGTTATATAGAGCAACCTTAGAAATTTAAGGAATATAATCAAGGCGGGAATCGGAAGCACTCAGCAACTGGGAGCATTAATGCGGAAACAATCTTTTTTCAGAGTTTATCGGCGGTTATTTGCAACTAAGTCCCTAAAACAAGTATTATCTACAAGAAAAACCTCACACTAATCGCCTTAATCGTCAGATCGTGTGACACTTCAACTAAAATTCAAATCTGGAGCATTGGATCACTTCCAAAGTTAAAGAGTCAATAAGGGAGATTTCTTACTTATATATATACTAAGTTTTCTCTCTCTTTTCTCCTTTACGCACACATATTTGCAGAAACCCTTGTTCTTTTACTCTCTTGCTCTTAATCTTCCCACACTCTCCATAGCTTTCTACTCTACTCTCTACTCAAAAAATTGAAAATGTATCTGGTTTAAAAAGTCCAAGTCATTGATGGAAGGATTATGGACCCCAAAATCATCACCCAGTGTTGTATTGATGCCGGGTGTGGCGCAAGGCTAATGGAGAAAATCCTGGAATGGCTTTCTGTAACAGGGTTAATGGGGTTATGCTCAACCTGCCAAGGTCCCTATGATGAATATCTGGTCGCAAAGTTCTACAAGCGGGCCAAGGTTCAAGAATCCACAATTGCCATAACATTTAAAATGGAGGGGGTTACACATACCATAAACTGCAAGTTGCTGAACAAAACCTTCAAACTTCCCACTACTAGAATGGAGCCAAGTGGCCTCTCTACCTATGGGAGGAAGAGCTTGAGGCCATGTGGATGAAGTTCACTGGAAGGAAGACTGCTGAAGGAATGACTCGTAGGTGCTATAAAAAGGTATTTCTGTATGAATATGAGATGTTGCATGATATATGTTGCCATATAGTTGAAAACAGATCTGGTTCTTTTGATAAATGCACAAACCTGAGATTTAGAATAATGATGGTCATTGTTAACAAGGGGAAGGTTAACTAGGCACAATTTGTTTTGGAAGGAATAGGAAGTTGGAAAGAAGTCTTTTGGTTTGATCTTCAACACCTTGTTAGGGTCTCTAGGTTATAGTTTGGAGAAAGGTAAACTAATTCTGAAGAGAAAAATTTTGGGAGGTGGAAAGATCTATGCAGGAAAGAAGCAGGCCATGAAGGCTGTTGTTGAAGAAATAAGTGTGAGTGGAAGTAGCTACTCTGAGGAGGAAGAGGAAAACAACCCCTTTGTCATCTCTGCCACAAAAAGAAACAACCAAAACAGCCAAAACAACCAAAGCCAACAAAGTAACCAGCACCAAAGAAACCACAGCCTGAAAAAAAAGTTGTTGAAATCACGAACTCACCACCTCAAACCCAAAAGAAACCCCGTGTAATCCAAAGAGCCACCAAAAGAAGCCTGAGGAGGAGACTCATTGTATCCAAGGAAGAACCTGAACCATCACCCCCAACCCTACCTTTACCAAGCCTTGAAGAAGCACTGTCTGATGAGATCATAGAGAGGGTAGTAGATGTAGCCAGGGATGTGTCAGCAGAAGTAGAGGAGGCTGGTGCAAAGGAACATAAGGAAAAGGAAGAAGAAGAAGAAGAAGAATGAGAGGAAGTAGAGGTGGATTTTGAGAAAGTCAAGAGTGATTTTCAAGGTTTGTTAAGCAGGTTTACTGAATGGTGGAACAAGAGGCACTTTCCATTTGATGTTATAGTATAGTGTCCTAGAATTAGTGAGGATGAAGCATGGGTTGTAGATTGAGTAAGAGAAACCAATCTACATGTATTTTTAGAGAAAAGGTTTTTGATGTCTGTAGAAAAGAAATGTGGAAGGAGTTTCTGGAGCTAGCCAAAGCAGAAGCTAAGCTTGCTACTCTGAAAAGAAATGAGCAACCCAAGGTTGCCGCAGAGCCTACTCTTCCCTCACTGAGATCCATAAAAGGAAAAGCAGTGATGCAAGTCACTGAATAGGAGATTGAGCTCCCAATCTTGGACCCTGTTGCTGATGCGATCAAAACAGGAGATGAGGAGGCTTTTGCGGCTAAGAAAGCAGAAGTTTTTGGCATTGATGAAGCAACAGAAAGGATAATGAGAATATCCTTAGAGACAAGCTTAAGGGAACGGAGATGCTAACCCATGTTTCCCTTGTTAATCGGTGAAGGTATCTCCTCCACCATACCAGAAATTTCAGAGCTCCCATTACAGGTTGAGCTCCCTCAATACAGATCCCCTCCCCCAGATTTTGATGTTCCTAAGGAACAGATGTTGGATTATGGTCATTCTCCAGACCATACTCTTGAAGCAGCAGAGGGTGATGATGCTAAGGTACTTAGAAAAGGAATGCAGGATGAGGAGGGACCTACAAAAGAATCTTTGTTGAACATTGATATGGTTGATGTTGAGGAGACAGCAACTGAGATTGAGGAGTTGCTAAACTGCTGTGAAAAAGAAAATTTTGAACAATCTAAACCCCAGCGCGCCATTGTGCCATTCATGCCGTTTGTTATTTTTGTTCCGAAGGTACCTATGGTGGATCAGCCCACAAAAGAAAGAAGTGAACAGGCTGTGTTTGAGGAGAAAGCTATTGAGAACCAAGTAGTAGAGCAGGATGTGCTCGAGGAGCAAGCTACTGAAAATCTTGTAGAGGGAAAGGAAGCTGGAGAGAAGGTAGTTGAGGAGCAAGCTGTAGAGGAAGAGGAAACTGAGAATCAACCTACTTCTGAGCAACCTGAACCAGCAAACCCTAAATAAAGCTTGCCTGCTGAGCAAAATTTAGAAGTCGTTGCTGTTGAGGAACCTGATGCATCTATGTCGGATGCAGAAGACGCAGGAGAAGAAAGCTCTGGATCTGAGGATAAGGGATCCAGCAGCTCAAGTAACAGTTCCATCTCCCCCTCCAGAAGTGACTCAGAGGATGAAAATGATGAAGGCCTAGGCAGCAGCAAAGCATTAATACCAACAACAAATACTATCACCGATCAAAGCAATGAAGTCACCGTCATTTCACCACAACAGAAACAATCAAATTCCCTTAAATCAAACCCAGGCAAGGAAATTCCCAAGGCCCTGAGACGTCTTATAAAGACTATCTACAGATCCTCTGACAAGATGAAAGAGGAATTTAGAGAAGAATCCAACACAGTTGTCAGTTTCATGAAAACACTCACTCTCACCCTTACTCATTTCCAAAGAGCTTTGAATGCATACTTTCCAGGTGCTAATCCAAAGAATCAAGCAAGCTACCTGTGAAGATTCCAATGCTAGAGCAAGCTCAGAAAGAAAGCGACGAATTTGTTCTAAAAATAGTGCTCGACAAGTTGAATCGCCAAGAAATTCTCTTATCTTCATGCAAACCGAAGTCAACTCTCTCTTTTCAGCTGTGGATAAAGTTGATTCAAGGCAAATCGAGCAAGCTGTGACCTTTACAAATGTTGACAGATGCTAAAATCGGCTATTGGCATTGATGATGCTAAAAAGGGGGAAAATTGAGAAGGAAAGCAGAAAAAGGGTTCAGGACTCGACATGCAAAGAAGCCAGCAAGAGGAGGAAGGATGATGATAGAGCAAGAGATGGTGGAGATGGAGGAAGTAGATCTGAGAGTAGGAGTTGAAAAGACAAAGTGGCTCGAGAACACTCCAGCACGAAGCGAAAGTCTGATGGTAATCAGAGCAGGAGTGCTCCCAATCTGTCTTTCAAACGACGCCAAAGTGAAGAAGAAATGAGAAAGGACTTGGAGAGGAAAACAAGCTCTTACAGCCTGATTGTTGATTCTTCCATTCAAGAATCTTTGAAAAGAGCTGCTTAGATCAGAGCCTATCCTGATCAAACCAACCGAAGTTTGAACATAGAGGCAAACCCCACCTTATGTTGTTTCTAGATGCAAGTCCCAATCCCAGGCATTTGACTTTCTACAATGGACCTCTACCACAAGCAACCTTGCCAACCCACAGGAACCCCACTCTCAGATAAATTAATGACTTCAAAGAGTTAGAATACTGCAATTACTATATGTTCTTGTGCAGAGAATCATCAATTTTTTAGAAGTATTCCAACAACAAGAGGGCGCTGGAAAGGTTTGTTGAGATGGCGAAGAAGGGAGGATTGCCCAGGCAGATCAAGCTCAAGCAGAGGCTTTTCCTGAAGGACCTACCAGCTTTCAATTGGAACTTGGTGGAAGGGAACACCACATGAGATAACTGGAAGATTCTCTACCTAGAGAAGATAATTTGCTTGTTTACTCTCTCTTTTACTTTTTTTTTTTGGATAAAAACAATCTATATCTCGTGGATAATTTTTATTGTTTTTGTCATTGGTGATATACTTCGGTTTCAAGAGATAATCTTTTTTTAAGCATGCTTCTTATTCTTTTAAAGCCCACTACTTGTGATCTCACTAGCTTACTTGCTGAAATGTTATCATGTGCTAACTTTGCTATATCTTATATCTGATGTCTTGTTCATGCAGCTTATAGTTCATCTTTTTCTGCTTTCAATTTTTTTTGTAAAAGTTTTGTCATCATCAAAAAGGGGAAAATTGTTAGGATTTATTTAGTTTTTATGAGACAACAACTTTTCTGTACCAAGCTTCTCGATAAGAGTAACCTTGTAGCTAGGCTTAGTATGTTATCTATGTAAAGTACTCAAAGGTAACTCTAGTAAGATTTGAAGGTCGCTCCATCAAGAGTCAAAGGTCACTCCAGCAAGCAACAAGATCCCTACAGTAAACGGAAGTAATTACCTGAACAGTTATAGTCACCAATAAAGTCACTACAAGCAAAACGAATTGCAGCAATCAAGTCCAAGGAAGAGTCACTTCTAAATAGAAACACACTATATTACCAATAGAGACATTTTATCTTAAAACCAATCAGAGATCCACAACCAATCAGACTTAAGGACAAACCTGCAACACACGGAGCATTAAATGCGCGCACAGATGAGATCAGAAATGTACTATGAAGATCAGCACATTAAATGCTGGGAAATTGCTACACTTCAACGGACATATTTTCCCTTCTATAAATAGAGATCGAATGACAACTGAAGAAACTACTGAAACATTTACTATCAAACCACCTTACAAGAATATCATTCAAAGCCTTAAGTTTCAGTCACTCAATCTAAGAAGCAGCAAGCTAGCAAGCTACAGAGTTCAGACATTCAAAGAAGCTCGCTGCAAACTCATTGAAGAAATCATTTACTTTTATTTTATCTTAAATTGTTTAGGAGTACCTAGCGGAGGGTTCAATACCTGCTAGTGTTGTTCACTCTTTTAGAAAGAGTAAGAACCATGTGTGGGTTAGTTCGATTCTGTGTGGGTCTTGGTCGAATAGTGCAGCAACTTGTGTGGAAGCTGACTATTCTTTGTAATGTTGTTTGTAATAGCTAGGTTGTGTAAATCAAACTTCATCAACGAAGTTTCTCCTGCTGTGAAGAAGTAAAGTGGACGTAGAGGGGTTACCCCATCCTTGAACCACTATATATCGCCTTGCTCTTGTTTACTTGCTTTATCTTATCTGTTAGCATTCTGCATATCTTACTGCATTCAAAAAAAGGTTTTCAAAAGCATTATTTTAAGTTTTCCGCTGCATATAAACTCTAAGTCCAAGCAAGCTACTCTTGTGTAGCAAGTTGACCTAAAGTGACATAAGGTTGTCAGGTCACTCCTCAACTTGATCTCTTGGAGTTAGAAAGATTTGAAGAAGTTTAAAATTTTGTGTACTTGTATTCCCCCTCTAAATCCTATTACTATTTGGGACCCTTTACATATGAAATAACCCTTTACATAGATCAATCCTCCTACTAAGTAAAAATAACAGATGAAAGTCACCCTTTACATATTTGTACTTTTTAAGTGATAGTGCAACTTTTCCTATATTTAGTAATAACTTGAAAAATAAGCTAACTTCTTTCATCAAATATCATCATTATTATCATAATTATTTTTAATTTTTGGAGTTGAGATTATATTTGTAATTTAAAATAATAAATAAGTCTTACTTGATATAGCAGGTTAAAAGATTAAAAAATGTCATTTCTTAAGCATAAGTACTAAAAGTATGTGAAAGATAAATGATGAAATATTGAATGAGGCAAAATTAAAAGATAGAAAAACTTCTTTTCCATAAATTTCACATAACCCACTATCCTATTTAAATGTGTATTAAATAAGTTGACAAAATATTTTAAAAAAACATAAAATGAAGTGGGTTGATTTAAATAAATTGGCAAGTGGTGATTTAATATTTTCTGCGGATTTATGTTTAAAATATATTATGAAATTTATTTTGAAAATTTAACATTTATTTCAAGAATTATTATAAACTTTAACAATAAAAATCAAACTAAAATTAGGTGGAAATTTTAAATAATGTGATAAACACCGTAATATATATATATTTCGAAATAGTTAAAAAATTATTTATATTCTCTACAAATGAAAATACATTCTGAGAAGTAATAATATATTAATCATAAGATGTTATATTTAACGTTAAATAAGGTGATATGTATTTGCATAAAATTATAAAATTATTTCCCTATATAAATATATTTAACATTTTCAAATTTCATTGAGTTCAGTTTATTTATTTTGGCAAAAACTTTTATGAGTCAGGTGCATGGATCCATGCACCTGACCCGACCCGTTCACGTGCCCAAAACGCGTCTCCCACGCGCATGCACGCGCTCCCACGCGCTGAAGACTTGTCCTGAAACTCATCCAAAATTCGCTCAAATAGATCAACCTTTGTGTATAGTTAAACCAACCTTTGTGTATAGTTAGACCAACCATGTGTAGGTAGGTCTAACTATATACAAAGGTATGTCTAACATATATAAAGGTATGCTTAACTATATATAAAGGTATGTCTAACATATACAAAGGTATGTTTAAGTATACATAAAGGTATGTCTAACACAACGTAAAGGTATGTCTAACATAACGTAGTGATATGTGCCAAAATTCAAAAATCAAGCCAAAAAAAGATAAGGCATGGAATCTGGGCAGAACTAGTATGTTTAAGATAGCTTAAAGGTATGTCTAACATATACTATTGGTATGTCTAACATATACTATTGGTATGTGATTTTTTTCAAAAATCATGAGCGAAAAAAAAAAAAAGAGGGTGTGGTCCCCCTGACCCAGATCCGACCTGGGTGCATGGATCTAACATCCATGCACCTGATTCACAAGAGACTTACTCATTTATTTTTAATCTCAAGTATTACACGGACCTTATACTGCTATATATTTATTTTAAGAACCCACAAATGTATTATCTAATAATGTATAAAGTAATGAGCTTCTTTTTTAAGATATCTCATCATTAGCAATATAATAACCCAATTGCGAATGCTATCAGGGTGGAGCAACTTTGCCAATAGCAACTAATCTACGCTTATTAAAAAAAATAACCCAATTGCAAACTATTGTATAAGACATTTGAAAATGTTAAATCACTTTACACTTAATTGTTTATGACAAGAAAATGAGTCTAATAAACAAAAAACTTTTATTAAATATAGTGTGTTTTGTTACCATTAGGAGTATTAATGACCAAGATTTTTATGAGATCTATTGACTTTAAAAAAAAATAAAAAAATCTGTGCATTATTTTTTATGAGTTAGTCTCTTGTGCAACTGGTGCACATACAATTCGGGTCAGGTCCGGGTCGACCCGGATTCACGTACTTTTATTTATTTTATTTTTTTTGAATTTTATTTTTTCGCTTCAGGTTGTTATCTTTATGTTATATGCATGTGACTTTTATGTTATATAAGTGTGACCTTTATGTATAAATGTAATGACCTTTATATACTCTAACTTAGAAAAAAATGAATAATTTTAGCAAAATTTGTACATATTTACGTTTATGTAATATTAGCTACACATATATCCATCCTTAAAATGCACTGAATTTTGAAATTTTCAATTTTTTTTCAAAGTTATGGATTATAAAGGTCACAAGAATTGTACATAAAGGTTACAACAATACAACATAAAGGTCTTAATCTGAAGCGAAAAATCTTGAAAATCTTCATTTTTTCCTAAGTTACTGAACATAAAAGTCATAACATTTATATATAAAGGTCACACTTATATAACGTAAAGGTCACATTCTTACAACATAAAGGTAACAACCTGAAACGAAAAAGAAAAAAGAGAAAAAAAAAGGAAAATCCAGGTGCATGGATCCGGATCGGGTCGCCTCAGTTGCACCAATCCAGATCCGTCCACCTGGTGCACAACAACATTTGTCATTTTTTATATATAATTCAGTTTCAAGCTTAAATATGACTAATTTGGGGATACCATTTTGAACTCTTCAAATTGTTACAATTGACTAATTTGGAAATAACATTTTGCACTCATAAATTATTACAGTGTAAATGCTGATATCAACAGAATAAAAATGAAATTATGAAGTTACTGTTATTGATTTGTTTGAAACCACTTGCATTTTGTAATTGAAATAAAAAGGATTTAATTGACTCTAATAAAATACAACCTCAGCTTTATTTACCTACATATTATCAGACTCCCCCCACCATATATATATATATATATATATATATATATATATATAATTTAATATAAATACAAAAAATAAATGTTTGGAAAAATTTAGACACTATTAATTATAATTGCAATGGTAAGAAAACCTTTTCAAGTCGTAGAATTGTAAAGATAGATTTTTTTTTTTTTTTCCAGATTGGTTGTTTAATTTGACAGGATTTTAATGTAGGCAACGACAGGTAATGGGCTGGATTTTGGGCCGATTGAGGCCAAAATTTGGAAATGGATTTTGGGCCTATACCCATATCCAGACGGGTAATTCTGAACCCAACCAAAAAAAAATTTTAATACAGCCATCAAGAAAATAAAATTTTATTTTCACCCTTAAAGCTCATTACTGATATTTTATATAGCCTAATTCTTTTTCTATCTTTTCTCTTTTTTTTCTTTACACAACAAATATATTCAATTAAGTTTAAATCATACTATTCAAAAAAAATATTGGAAGAGGAATTATAACTTTATAAGGTAAAACATATTATAGTTCAATTATTATTATTATTTTTTTTTTTTTTGTAGTGATGAACATGATTTTTTAATGTACTAAGCATATGCAAAACCATTCAGGCATTTCATTGAACAAGGCATGTGTAATTTTTGAAAGAATAGGAAGAACCTAATAACTTAAAAATATGTAATCAATGATATTTCTGAATTGAAGTATTATGAAATCATAATCGAAACCCAACTAAAATCTCTAAAAAAAATTATAACATAAACTACTTGAAAGGATCATCAACATTTTTTTTCATTATCATTTTTCCTAATGAGTTCAACTCATATCTTCAAAATAAACTTGATTAAATTCCTTCTTAGAACTTGATATTTTGTTGAAATATTCTTCCATTATTGTTGAAACAGTTGTCTAGCATCATATCTATGGTTGTGCAAAAGGGAAATTAATAAAAATGATGTATTGTTGTATTGAATTTTAAAAACAATAAATTTAAGGACAAAAAAGAATTTCATTTTAATATGTTTGTGTTAAGAAATTTAATGATTGTGTTTAGAATCACCCTATCCAGATCTATTGTATTTGAAAAAAGGTCGGATACATGGGCCTTATTGCATAATCATGACTATCAGATCTTACAATTTTACAAATTTGTGTAATTTGCGTTGTCATCTTTGTTTCGTTGGCATGGATAATGAGGAATACTATAGATAATGATAATCAGTTGAAAAATCTAATAGTTAGAGAGGTTTTATTTTAGGTGGGAATATACACACCCATAATTTACTTAACACACCTTATTTCTTGATAAATAAAAGGTATAAAGGTACATTTTTGGGGTGTGTTAAGTAAGTTGTGGGGTGTGTATAGCCCTACCATTTATCTTATTTGGATAATTAATGAAGTGTTTGGCATTACATAAAACTAGTATTCGCGCATGTGCGATGCGCGGTTTGTGATATAATGTTGGTAAATAATAATAATTTGATAATATAATGTAAGTAATTTTAGTATACAGAAGTATAATATTTAATAACTAATAAAATCTAAATTTGCTTAAGATAATTAAATTCACAACAATTTATCGATATTACATACTTTTAATTCTCTAATTCATGATTAATTCTAAAAACAAAAGTATCAATCATGATTTTCAAATCAAACTTGGAAATTTTACTTGCAAAATTTATAAGTTTTGAAAAACTTTTTTATACACAACATTTCTAGTTGAGACATTTTCTTAGTCAATTGTATTACAAACTAATATCATCAGTCACTTAAATTACATATACTAATAACACTAAAATAAATTATGAATTAAAAATCAAATTCAATTATATAAATTAAATATATGTGTGTGAGTATGTATATATAGTAACAATAACTATAAAATTAGAAATTTTACGTAAGAACTTGATGCAAGCATTGTCAATTATATATTTTGAACATTTTATTTTAAAATAAATTGAATTAGCAAAACATTTTTAATATCGATTAACATCAAAGATGACAGATTATTATTCAATTATAACTATCACATAAATTATTTGATATAGTACGACATTCATCATTACAATTCAAGCCCAACACAAAAATCGAAATGTAGTAGTGATACTGATAACAACAATATAATTAAAAATTAAGCACATAACTTAAATAATCCATTGAGCCATCTAAATTCAAAATGTGCACTTTCATATAAAATTATACGAAATCCTAAGTGTAAACTAAAAGCCAAAGATTATATCTGGTTATGAGATATTTATACTTGTATACTTCACAATATATTCAATTTATAATTAAAGCATATTGATAAAGGATAGAGTGTTGGATGATATTACATATTTGAAATACAAATATTGATTTAAAAAATACTTAGGATGGCATAAAATTTGACACTAAATAAATATTATATATTAATATATGTATATATTAAATATGATATCAATTATCCCTAAACAAATTAATATTTATTATTGAAATTATAATTTGGACAATATGTATTGTTGGTATTTAAGAAATTAATCAATAAAAATTGACTTAATTAAGATCAATAAAATAAGATTAAGCTAATGCAATATTTATATTATTAAATCAATGAATTAAATATTAAAAAATGCAAATAAAAAAAGAAAAACATTTGTTGATGTGACACTTTTTGGGGGGGAAAAATATCTTTTGTAAATATTTCATCTTTCTTGCTATTATTATAGTATAGATGCAAATAAAAAAAGAAAAACATTTGTTGATGTGACACTTTTTGGGGAGAAAAAATATCTTTTGTTATTATAGTATAGATGTGATAAAGATCGATAGTGTGGGATAAGGGATACCTTTCGTGAGGAAGAACAATGAAAATGGTGCAACTCACATTGAATATCATTTAATATATATTTAGAGATAAATCCAGACTATCTTAATTGTTAAATATTTAAATCCTTAAAATGTTTATTATTAATTAATATACATTATCAAATAGATGATATTCCCCACATTTTATATATCAAAGTGTGCAACTCACAGGGCAACTACTAGTATATTTTAAAGGGATGTAATATTAAGACATGTCCACGGTGGACATGTGAACACTATGCATTATATTATATCAGTAATTATTTGTATATATATAGACATAAAATTTGAAAAGAAAAAAACTTTAAATTTCTGAATTACAACCCCTAGTAGATAAAATAAAAATAAATCTAAATTGAAAACTCTAGTAGATAAAATATGATGGGTCTTTTAGATATTTCCAGAGAGGCAGTGACATAAAATTTGGCCATTTTATTTTGGACTTTTTCATTACATTGCATGGTCATGAAAATGACTTCTCCTGCGACACACATTTCTTTTTTAATATTTTATAAAGTTTAAATAATGATGGTTTTAATTTGCTTCGAAAAATGAAGTTCTATTTTTGAGAATTTTGGGACAAAACTGCACCAACATGTGTATACCTCTTTGCATACATCCAACCTTTTTTCTTTTTAACCATAATTGTTTTTTTTTTTTATTGGGATCGTATCATGACTTTAATTTATTGAGGTGAGTCAATCGATAAATTATATTCACAAAATGGATATCAATTATAAATTTATCATGAATCAATCAATATCTAAATGATTTTATTCTAAAATTTAAGTAAATTTGTTTTAATATTTCATAAAATCTCATATAAGTTTATAAAATTAAAGAATAATACCTTAATTTTTATCAGAGATCGATATCGATATTTCCATCAATATTTCTGTAAAAATAAATTTCTGTTATTCACAGCTTTATGTAAGTTTTGTAAGTTTTTATTTTTTCATACTTGTTCTCTTCTTGGCTGATAGTTGCTCGGATAATGTAATTTTAGTTATATATAAATTTTGGTTGTATAAAAAATAGAAAGTTGCTATTAATCTTATATATTTGAGTTTGTTGCAAATTCAGTTTTTAAGAAACTGATAATGGGATAAGTATATTTCATGTGAGACACAACAGATATCTATAAAAGAAGATCAATCCACTCAACATGGTCAATTCAATTTCAAAGAAAACTATATAAGGTTCTATCTCACTTAAAATTTCATCTGAAACGATCTTATATATAAGTTCTTCGTCATTGATTTCCCGAATATTTAAACACTTAAATTGCAATTTCCTTGGTTCTTAGGAAGTACTTGTTGCAAGTTTTAGGTCTATCCAAAATCAAAAGGCCACAGACCTCTCAATAAAAAAATAAAACAAAAATAAAATCAAAAGGCTACAAAATTTCCACCCCCATTGTTATAAGATAAGGTAATATAGTGCACAAATATTTGGGGCCAATATATCATTTCATATAATTCCAAATAATCTACCATATTCTTGATTACCTTTAATTTACACTTGTGTCATTTTCTTTTTTTCTTACAATAGTCAATTTATACAGACGTGCAAGTATTTTATTTTAAAATTGTCCTAGCCAGCTAGATCAATCATATAATAACTTATTAGTGACAATGTGAAAGCGATGAGAGAACAAGAATTAATTTGCTCATGAAGATATTTGTTGAATGAGAAATTAATTTACCTAAAAATGTAACACAGCCAAAAAAAATTCAATTATGTTTTTTAAGCAACAAATTGAGGTTGTTGAGCATTTGGAATTGGATGGATATATTATATTTTAATGATTCAGATATAAATCCAGAAATTTAATCTAGATACATAGAAAATTATGTAATCAAATTCGTGTTTTCGTTTTATCTTTCAATTTGAACTACGTTTACATATAAACTTTTTAATTAAAACAACTCTTAAAATGTTTAAAAACTAACGGACTTCCTAGATAAATGTTTAAAGGGAAAATCTCAATTTTCCCCTTAACACGTCTCACCAAAAAATATCCGTAAGACGATCTCACATAATACATACTCTATAACTTATGTATGATTTGTCGAATTTCTACCACCTATTTAATTCACATATTACTATTGTTGTCCATGATGTAATCTTTTGAAATGTCAAATTCTTCCTATGTGGACTCATACTTGGAAAGTCCACATTAACATTTCGAATTAAAAAATAATAATTATATGATAGACGTCATAATTGGAAAGTCCATATATATTAACATTTAGGATTTAAAAAATAATTATATGACAGACGTCAACATATAAACTGAACTAAATTAAATTGATAATTAGAGGAGCAAAATTAAATACTAAATTAAATTGGTGGTAAAAACTGGAGAAAACCTAAGTTACAAGATAAAAATTGTAATTTTCCCAACGTTTAAAAATAAATATTATTATATGCTAAAATAAGATGTTATGAGTGATCACTAATTTTCTTAGCTAATCTCATAAGTGTATGATGTTGATTGTAAATGTTGTAATCAAGGTCAATCATACACACTATTATCTAGGCTATTAGATATCCAAGATTTCGGATTGACTTGACTAAACCAGAACAAATAAAATTCATGGAGACAAACAGGTATACTGAGACAGGTTCTACAACATGCTTTCATCTAATTATCATCAATATATTACTTGATCAATCCAATTTCAATGATTAATTATCTTATACGAGCAATCACAAATATCGAATTAACAGTTCTCTCGTGTCTGTTAACCGATTGATTATTATACTACCAAAGGTTCCTCTACTTAATCTGATAAAACAAAACAACTCCCAAAAGCTCCAAGCACTGAAAATCTCATCACATAAATTGTCAATCTCTCGATCTAATTCCACCTAGCTATATGCCATGTGTTTATTTTTACATAATTAAATATCATATCTCGAATTTTGATTTAATTACTAAAACATGATCGATTACTGGTCACGTAATCAAACAAGAAATCAATCCATAAGCTCACAAATATGATAAAGAATCAAGAAATTGAATTGAAATCAAAGATCCATCAAGATTCAAATTAAATAACTAACACATCCTAGAAACTTATAGAAAATTAGTCAGACATATGAATATTAACAAACTCATAGACAAGATTGGAAATATGAATATCATATCAAGCTACAAAACGGGAAAAAAATAAGACGAAAGAGATTAAAGAAAAACTTTATTGGAACGATCTCTTGTGATTGCTTGATCTTCTTCTTCTTCTTCTTCTTCTCCTTCTTCTCCGAATGCTCTCAAAATATGTATTTTGCTCTCCATGAATGCTTGTGGTTTCTGGAATAAAGCGGGGTTATTTATAATTTCTCGGAAGTCTTCGTGGCAAAAGAATAGGATAAAATCCGCACAAAAATCGAGTCCCAAACAGATTGGGACATGGTCATGTCCCCAAGCACGGTCTACTGTGCCCAACACACACTAATCTGCTTCTCACGCACGGTCTGACCGTGCGCCAACACTTTTTTTTCTTGTTTCCTTCTTGGTTTCTTTCTCGTCTCATCCATGATTCCTTCCTTAATCCTTAATCACACTTGAAATTCATACATTTTTGACTAAAATCATGAAATTAAGCACAAAATGCATGTAACTAATACACCAAAAATATCTAAATCATTATAAAAACATACATAAACATACTCAATTGAACACATAAACGTAAGCAAAATTATAGCAAATTTGATACTTATCAATGAGCTTTTGTTTTTGTTTTTGTTTTCATTTTTTTAAGGAGGATCATCATATTTCTAAAATATAATCTTGTTTTGATAAAAAAAAATTTAAAACACTTCCATTTATATTACACAATTATCATTATGATGTACCATTATATAATTATTTTCATTATTCAAATACATCAACAATTTGTATTTAATATAAGTTAAAATATGTTATAAGATGTAGGAAATTCAAAAATCTTTCCAAAATCCTTTGTGTTAATGAAGTACATGCAGTAAAATTAATGAATATAAAATAAAACATGAATTTCACACATGTCACAAATATACCAATTTCACAGTTAATTTAAAACAGTCAGTTTTATGTAAAACTGTTTCATGTGCGACGACACTCGGGCACGGCACGATGGATAAAAAAAAACTCATACTTATAACTTTAAGAGACATACTTATAGATAAAAATTACGTAGTTATATCGACCGTGTCCTAGGACACGACCGTGTACCACAAACCACTATTGTTTTTTCGTGCAAGACATGGTCGTACGCGAGAAAAAAATCACATACTTCCAGTTGAAAAAACATACTTATACACCTGGCCTGGGACACGACCGTGACTATCGACCGTGTCCTGAAACACAACTGTATCTGAGTGGCATCATACGTGAGATGGTCTCACATGAGTTTTTGCGAATCTCAAATTATGACAATCACAACTAGTAAATGTACGACAATATCAACAATGTAGTATGAGCACATTAATATATATATATATATATATATATATATAAAAGATAAATAGATAATGAAATATTTTTCATGGCAAAAACTTGTGTACCTGGGGTACGGATCTTAGATCTGTGCCCCCAAATCCGACCCGGCGTGTGGGCAGCCTCCACGCGCTGTCACGTGCGCCCATAGCAAATCTGGTGTGCTCCCACACACACCTGATTACCTAGTTGATGATTCAGTGATGGGTATTATATGTATACCCTATAGGTATTACGCATATACCCTATATGTATTACACTTATTTTTCTTGAGATTTAATGATAGGTATTATGTGTTACTCTATAGGTATTACATATATACTCTATAGGTATTACAAACTTACTCAATTAAGGTATTGATTTTTTGTTCTATTTTTTGTTCTATAGGTATTACATGTATACTCTTAAGGTATCATGTGTTCATTCAATAAAGGTATGAATTATTTGTTTTTACTTTTGTGTAAGTATCACATGTTTACTCTATAGGTATTACATGTACACTCTATAGGGATTACAAATTAACTCAATTAAGGTATGAATTATTTGTTCGAATTTTTGTTCTATAGGTATCATATGTGTACTTTATAAGTATTAGATATTTACTCTATATGTATTACATTACTGTATGGTGAGTTTAATATTTCTAAACAATAAAATAGCGATTTATATCATATTCTTCCTCATTTTTTCCTGCAAAATGTACAGAATTGCAGAATTCATATGAATTATTATCACAGAAGCATTGTACAAAGAAACCCTAGAATAAATCTATTAAATTCGATCAATCAAACTTTGATGGAGAAGAAGAAACGGTGCATCTTAATGGAGAAGAAGAATGATGCGCCTTAATGGAGAAGAAGAAGAAGAAGAAGAAGAAGATTAGTTGGACCGCAAAACGAAGGTGAATATAAGATGGAGAGGAAGAGGAGACGATGTGGAGAGGACTGTGGAAAGTGAAGAGAAGAAGATGCGAAATAGAGAAGAAGGAGAATGAAGAAGATGCAGAAGAAGCGGCGATCGGCGATCTGTGCAAAAGGAGAATGGATCTGATGGAAGTGGCGGAAGGAGAATGGATCTGGATGGAAGCGACGGATCTGTTAGGGCACCCATTGGAGTGGAAAAAAAAGCAATATATATATATATATATATATATATATATGATTGAATGGGCCGGACCGGATCGGGTTGGGGGCACGGATTAGGATCCATGCCCGGGGCACCCAAGTCCTTCTCATTTTTCATATATCTGTGTATGGTTAATTGAAACATCTAGCACTCGAGATGTCAAGAGATTCGAATAACCTTTTTTTTTTTTTTTCAAAACAAAACTACTTGCATACATAAATATATATAAGCTCCTATATATAAATTAGTTTTTTTACATTAACTGCTTAAAGAATATATATTTGTAGAATTGTAAAACAGTTGTTGTTTACTGTGAAACTATTTATGGCTTATTATATTAAAAAGAGTATTGATCCTCATGTGGTGAAGATTTATGTGCCCAAACATACTGTATTAAGTCAAATACACATGTAACATTGGCTGAGTTCACTACACGAACATCTCCTGATCAAATTTAACACACTATAAGTGAATTTTATAGGTGAAATTAAAAAAGATTATGAATTTTTCAAAAATGGAAAATTTATCCACATTATTTACTAATTGCAAAAAAAAAAAAAAGAAATTACTATCTTTAATTACTATTGCAATATAGACCATATTTATATTTTCCGGCGATCAGAGTTCACGTGTCCAGCAAACATTTCACGTCACATACCATATCAGATGCCACGTCATTCCCAATAAAAAAATTATTTAAAGAACAAATTGCAAAATAAAAATCACAATAATTCTAAAATTGCAATTTAATCCCAATTTTTTCATATAATTAGCAAAAAAAGCCACAACTTTCATTTTTTGTTTCAATTCAAATTTATTCTTCGGTTTTCTTGGCAGAATGATGCAAGAAAATTTTCTTTTGTAACTATGCATTTATGTATTTACAAGTATAACAGAAATGTATTAGTTCTAATTTTTGAAAAAAAAAATTAAATATTCGAATGCTAAACAATAAAAAAGATTAAATACAATTTTTTATTTTTTAAATTAAGGTTGTAATTGAGAGATGATGATTTATTTATCCTCAAATTAAAGAAAGATGTTTAAATTAAAATATACTTGAAATAACTCGTTTTAATGTTAATAAATTATTTTTAAAGATTGTGTAGTTAATATGACATCTCACATGGAAATTTATTTGGACACATGAACTCCATATCAAAGAATAAATTCAAAAATTGCAACGAATGAAAATTGTTTTTTCTTTTTTTTTTGCTAATTATATAAAATGTTATGATTAAGTTGCAATTTTGGAAAGATAGCGATTTCATTTTGCGATATGACGGTCGCACAGATAGTTTTCATGAGACGGATCCTTATTACCTATGAATTAAATTCATATTCACAAACTTTCATTTGAATTGCTAAGTGTGGGTTATGGGTTGAACCATCTTACGGAAAAAGATCCGTGAGATGGTCTCACACAAGACTTACTCTTGATCTTTCATCTTTTTATTTTGTTTGGAATAATGACATAATATCCAACACTGCATGTGACATGGCATGTTTGTCATGCATGTGGACTTCGATGTAGGGAAATATAATTGTGGTTCAAATTGCAACAACAAATTAAGGTGCTTCGTGACTTTTTCTTTTTACAAATATTGAAAAAGGGGATAAATTTACGATTTTTTAAAAAATCATGATTTTTTTTTTTTTACTATTACATACGCCTATTTTATACCCTATTAATTATTAGAGCTCACCATTTCTTGTTAAGCATACTAACTTCACTAAAGCTAAAACTAACTGGTCAAATTATTTATTACAATTTGTGTTACATTTCTGTATCATGATTATATTTAATTGATGACACATGTTAATTGGTGATGTCTTGAATACGTCATATGTGATGATCATGTTGAAATAAAAAATGTACATAAAACCATGTGTAATAGAAATTCTCTTGTGATGACCAATTTATTTTTAGAGACTCTGATTGACTTCTCCTGGAATTGATGATCCTAAAAAACCTTTCGAACTTAAATTTGGGATCTCACACTAACAACAATTATAATAAAATACAAAAGATTGTTATTTTTGTCATGCAACTTAAATCTTGTTCACTTTTTTACCATTAATTAATTTATGGTATTTTTATTTGATCTTCCAATTAAATGTTTTTTCAATTTTTATTTAATTCTGCCTGATATTTCAATTCTTATAATCTATATGGATGTCAGAATAGTTAGCATGAACTTTTCAGTTTTGACATCACATAAGTAGAAATTAATAATTCAAGCAAAATCGAACAAAAGTCTTACAAAAAAATGATAGTTGGAAAACAAAAAATAAAATACATAAGATTGAATAGACAATACCAAAATTTAAAATGAAAATTGAGATTTTCCTGATACAATTAATTAAAAAATTGTATCAAAAGTCATAGCTAGTTGTTAACAAACATAATCATGCAATCTATTATTTTTGTATTGTTATCATAATCTAAACCTGCAACACTCCTCGATTATTCGATTGTTCCCATTTATTTTATACAAAATTGGTTATAAGTGCCCTAACATTATCAAATTAATTAGGAGTTGCATTAAACAAAATTACCATAAAAATCTTGCAAAGAAACTGAAAAAAAAAGAAGCATTACACATAGCTTGTTAAATAATATTAAAGAAATATTGGGTGTGATTTGCAATATTTAAAAGCTTGATAAGGATTTGAAGTTATCGTAATGATAAACTAATGAAGGGAAATAGCATAACGTATGAATGTCATAAGCCACATAGAGTGGGTCAAAAAGACACCAAAATTTTGGCCTTCAAAACAAATTAATCATTGCTTCCTAAAAACACCTATATTGGGATATGGGATACACGTGAAAATCCAACAACCAATAAATGGCAATCCACGTCAGCCCTAGAATCTGCCCACCCAATCAATTTTCGCCATGTCAGCAGATAAGCCTTCAAGAAATTCTTGCTGTCTAGTGGTTATCCATCTAATTACTACTAGTTCTATCCTTCGTTTTTTAAGAGTAGGTCTCCTATACATCAACTGCACGGATCTGATTTGTGCACGGGTCAGTGCAGATCGATCCAACCTATAGCATTTCTTTGTTTTCGCGTGTTTTGGTCGTGAGCTTCATGTTATATTAGTGTGACATTTATGTTATCTTAGAGTTGCCTTCATGAAGGTATCACTAACATAACATGAAAGTAACCTTAGTTCAAAACCATTGACTTTAATGCTATATTAGGGTTACATTCATGTTATATTAGTCATACCTTCATGTAGGTATCACAAATATAGCATGAAAGTAATATTAACATAACATGAAGGTATGACATAAATTTTCATTTTCATTTTAATTTTTTATTTTCATTTTAATTTTTGAAGAAGTATGACACTTGGCTAGCTATATTTTCTGAATACTAAAGAGATCAACGCATACCCCATAACTTAATGTAATGGTTTTTTCTTTTAACCCTTCTATATAACAAAAGTTCTTTTATATCTACCATTCAAGATGAGTAATATCGTTTATGTGTCTATTTTAATTAAAAAAATCTTATTTACGACATTTAATTTTATAGTTATTGAAAAAAATCTCAAAAAAAAAAAAAACAAAAAGATAAAGTAAGGGATGATATATTTATATATTTCATCATGTTCTCAAGTACAATAAATATTTTATTTATATCAATTTTAAATATATAATATATAGGATTAGCCAATTTAATGATCGTAAATTTAATATTCATATTAAATATATCAAAATAAAAAATGTATGTTTGTAGGTTTCGATGATTTTTTAATTTTTTAAATGATGTTATGATAAAAATACAAGTGTTAATTTATTGTATATTGATATTAAAATGTAAAATTAAAACAAAACAAATGGAAATTAGGTGTACTTAATAGATTACACATATAAAACAAAATCAAGTAATATTTATGTCGAAAAAAGATAAAATTTATTATTGTGAATTAAGTAACTTTTCATTTGAAATGTATCTTATCTAATATTTATTTATTTTTATTTTTTTTGCGTTTTTATATTGCAATTGAGGTGGCCTAAGGGGTTGGCCGAGGGTAATTTTTCGGTTTTTTATAAATCATAACTTCATCATTCTTAGGGCATGCTATACTGATTTGTTAATTTTATCATTATTATTTATATTTTTTTATTGAAAATGTAGGATTATGTCCAATTTTGAATTATTTTATTTAAATAGATAGCAAGAGAATTTTTTGTATATTTGATAAGTTGATATAATTCTTATTGAATTTAGAATAAACGAGTTATATGTGTCATTGAACCATAATTTTCATTAAAATATGTGTTTATTTATAGTTATGAATACTAATGAAAACAATATTTATTTATCTCAATACTTAAATTTGTATCGTTTCCAATACATATAACTTATTTATAGATATTAAATTTATTATTTAAAACTTCACTAACCATGTAATGCTATAACACAAAAAGTTTTTTTTTCTTTTGTGGTACTAAATTTAATATATTGAGATTTTTCAGTATTTAATGAGTGCAAAAGTTTTGTCAAATTAAACTGGTTTTTTTTTTTTTTTTATCTTATATCTCGAATACAGACTTTCCAATTTGTTTGTCTAATTTATAGATTTATATATTACTTTATTTTCAAAATTCTAATATTATAAAATGTAATTATTTATAATAACATAAATTTGTAGAAAAAATAATTATTTCTGTACTATAAATATCAAACGTATAAATACATATATGTTAAAAAAATAATCATTATTAATATTTTATATATATTATTATAATTATATTTATATATATCACGTATCGTGCAAGGACAACACTATCAATATTATATAGCACATTATAAAATAAAGTGTCAATGACTTGCAGAAAATAATATCTATATATATATATATATATAAAAGCAGGATATTCTGTCAAAAATATCTGCAATAAATTATCTACCTATTAAATAATTACTATTTTAAGAAACCTATTAATTGCTTTCATATAGCATTTATTGTAAGAAACTCAATACAAATAAATAAATATACAAATAAACTTATTTATTGTATTTTAAGAAACTCAATACAAATAAAAATAAATAAACCCATTTATTGTATTTAAGAAATTCAATGCAAATAAATATATATTTAATTTAAGAAATCAGTTACGATACTCAAATTAGTATTTATTTTATAGAAATTTCAAGTAATATAAATAAATAGATAAATAAGATGAAACAGGGGATTATATATTTATTATCTCTCATCTTATTTTTAAATACTTATTTTAAAGGGTAAATTACAAAAAACAACTCCATCTATCGACTTTTTTCAAATTGCAACCTAATCTTTTTTTTTTCAGATTGCCAACCAGTCTTTCTGTGGTTTTGTCGATTGCAAATTTTTCGGTGAAATGAAGATTAATTTGTTCACTTTGCAACCTAAACGTTGTTGTTTTTTACCTAATTGCAACCTGAACTTTGTGTGTTTTATCAGATTGCAACCAAGAATGAAAATTTTGATTCCAGTGGAAATATAGGTAACTTAAATTCACGGAAATATCGTGAAAATATCGATATCGATGGAAATATGAGTATATATATTTATTGTTATTTTTCCTATATTTACCAATATATTCCGATATTTTCTCGATATTTATTGGTATTCCATCGATTTTTTACCAATGTTACATATATTTCACCAATTTTGATCAATATTTCATTGATATTTATTTTATGAATATCGATCACACTTATATAACATAAATGTCACACTCATATATATAACATAAAAGTATCAGTGTGAAGCGAAAAAAAAATCATAATTTGTGATTGGACAAAAAAATTAAAGTTTGG
Source organism: Scutellaria baicalensis (assembly GCA_005771605.1). NCBI lineage: Eukaryota > Viridiplantae > Streptophyta > Magnoliopsida > Lamiales > Lamiaceae > Scutellaria > Scutellaria baicalensis. The sequence goes on along the minus strand of CM016722.1, from coordinate 8,953,199 downwards.
GTTGCAAAGTGAAAAAAAATTAATTCATTTGTTGGAAAAATGACCGGAAATTTTGCAATCGGCAAAACCACAGAAAATTTGGGTGGCAATCTTATAAAATAAAAAAGATAGATTAGGTTGCAATTTTTAAAAAGTCGATATCTGGGGTGGTTTTTTGTAATTTACCCTATTTTAAATCAATTTTAAATATATATTCCCTCCGTCCCGCTCTATTTTGCCTACTTTCCGTTTTTGTTTGTCCCATCTTATTTTGCCAGCACAAAAATGGTAAAAAATTTAATGATATGTGTGTGGAAATTTAATGATCTTAAATTTAATGATTATTTAATGATCTTAAATTTAATATTGATATAAAATTTATCAAACTGAAATATGGAAAAGTATGTGTGTGGGCTTCAATGAATTTTCATTTTTAAACATTTTTATATATGATATATAATATTAATTTATTGTAAATTGATATTAAATTGTAGAATAAAAAAATGTTATAGGTGTACCTAATAGATTACACATATAAAACATATCAAATAGAAAAAATTAGATTAAAATTATTATTGCAAGTTAACGAACTTATTCATTTGAAATATACAAATATTTTATTGTATCTTTCTTATTTTATTTGTATTTGTTGTCAAATTTTATTTATATTTATATTCTGATCAATTGAGGTGGCATAAGGGATTGGACATAGGTAATTTTTCTGGTTTTTCACAAATTAAAATTTCATCATTCTTAGTCCCTGATATATTAACTTATCAATCTTATAATTATTATTCATAATTTTTTTTTATTCAAAATGTGTAGATTAAGTCCAATTTTGAATTGTTTCATTTAAATAGATTGCAAGAGAGATTTTCATGTATTTGATAAGCTAATATAATTTTTTATTTGATTTAGAATAAATGAGTTATATGTGGCGTTGAACCAAAAAAATTATTAAAATACACGTGTATTTATAGTTATAAATGCCAATAAAATATAAATTTATTTATCGCAATACTTAAATCATAATGTTTCTAATACATATAACTTATTTTTAGATACTAAATTTATTTTTTAAAATTTTACTACCCATGCAATGTTCTGACACAATTTTTTTTATTTGTTTGTTTAATCCATATATAGATTAATATATTACTTTATATATTTCAAATTTCTAATATTTTCGAATATAATTATTTATAATAATATAAATTTAAAGTTAAAATACTTAGCTTTATACTAATATAAATTAAAAAAGTATCAATATATTTTTGTTAAAATAATAACCATTACATTTTATATGTTATTATATTTTTTTAATAATTATATATATAACATACTGTGCAACGCACGGGTACGCTACTAGTTCTATCTAACTCCAACTTTCTTTAGTAATGTAAGCTAGCATTTATATGGTATTGTTATATTTATAAATAAATAATTTGTTTTAATATTTTCGAGTGATTTGTTAAATTTAAGATTCATAAAAGGAAAAAAATGCTTGTACAATTGGAATTAAACAATTCCCCACTCCCAGAGTCTGTGACTCGCGATTCAATACAACAAATTTCAATTTTATGGAAAATTATAGAAAAGAGGAGGGATTTTATGGAGCACTTTTGGGGGGGAAAAAAAAAACTTCCATTTTTTTTTTCTTCCTTTTGACTAAAATATTTTTCAATTTGAATAAGGAGATGAAACAATTTCTCACTTTTAAAAAACTTCTACCTTTATACAAACCCAAACACTTTTATGCAACGGTTGCACGGATCTGAGATCTGTACAATCGAGTCGATCCGCACACGCATTCCAAATAAGCGTTCTCATGCGCTTGGGTGGATGCGCTCAAATCCAGCTAAATTCGCTTCAGGTCACATACATTTACGTTATGTTAAGGATACATTTAGGTGATGTTAAGGATACCTTTAGATGACGTTAACAATACCTTTGAAATTCTGATTCCAGGTCACATACCTTTACGTTATGTTAAGAATATATTTAGGTGATGTTAAAGATACCTTTAGATGATGTTAACAATACATTTGAAATTCTGATTCCACGTCACATACTTTTACGTTATGTTAAGGATACATTTAGGTGATGTTAGAGATACCTTTATGTGATGTTAACAATACCTTTGAAATCTTGATTTCATACCCTTAGAATTCGCTCCAGGTCACATACATTTACGTTATGTTAAAGATACATTTATGTTATGTTAGTTATACTTTTATGTTATGTTAGAGATACATTTGTGTACAAAATGTGTAACACAACTATGTTATTGTTGGATACATTTGTAGAATGTTTGGATGAGACAAATCCTTAAAATAACTCTAAATATGCATAACCAATCTTAGGATAGGTTACTGCAATAGAGTTACTACAGAAGATTAAAAGAAATAGAGAAAGTGTTAAAAGGAAGGATATCGAAGAGAATGGTTGAAAAGAATCTGGTGAACTGATAAGGATACTATTGACTTCAGGGAGCTACTGGAAGGGACCTCGCCAAAGAATAATACGGCGAGACAGGAAGCTGCCTGAGAAGACCATGCCAAAAGCATACTGTAGGAGCAGTATGCTACAGACCCCTCGAGCCACCTGAAGAAGCAAGCCAGAAGAGGAAGCTACAGAGTGAAGCAAGAGGAGGAAGCTACAAAGAAGGCATGGGCAGAAAGTCAAAGTTACCGGTAGACACAAGAAGTTATCGGTAGAGAGAAGAGAAGACGAGTCAATCAGAAGAAGACACGTGGAAAGTGAAAAGTTGGCGTGTGTCAGGAGTGCGGCACATCAATGATGGAAATCTGTCTACCTTCAACGGGCAGATTTCACAACCTATAAAGAGGGAAGATTGAAGACTGAAAAGTGAGTGGAAAGAGAAGAAGTGAGCACATCAGAATATCCAAGCTCACAGAGAGAAGCACAAAAGAAGAGAGAAAAGCTTAAAAGAGAGAAGCGCAGAAAGAGGGGGAAGCCTTAGAGAAAAGAGTGTTCAAATAGAGCAGATGAAAAGAAGAAGAGCTTGAACACTCTACACCCCAAGTGAAGACGCACACTCAGTCTACCAGTCGAGCAGCAAGCTTCAGCAGATCAGTCTGCAAACGGAGGCCAAGCTTGTTGTACCCAGTTGAAGAAGAAGGAGATAAACCTCTTTAAAAGGTTGTCTCGGAGTACTCAGTGCGAGGAGTAATGTCCTGCTGAGTTTACCACTTTCTAGGAGAGAAAGTGAGGACCCTGGGTGGGTAGTGTAGGATCCTGTGTGGATCAAGGGAAAGTAGGCAAGCATCTGTGTGAAGGCTTGCTACTTATTTGTTAAGTGAGGGTTGTAATAGATAGGTTTATGTAAATCAACTAGCTTAACAAATGTTTCCTCCTGAGTGGAGGAAGAGAGGACGTAGAATGATTACTCCACCTTCGAACCTCTATACATCCTTGCGTCTTTATCTGCTTACTGCACTACATGCATACATGTATTCTCTCTGTAAAGTTGCACATCTTCTACTTGGCTCTGTAATAACCACTCTGATCAGTAACCTCCCAAAAAGTTACTGGTATTAGAAGTGAGCCGATAGAGATAGAAGAAAAGTTTAAAAAGAAGGTAGGCTTATTCACCCCCCCCCCCCTCTAAGCCTACCTACAACAGTTCTGGGACCAACAAGTGGTATCAGAGCAGGTTGGACCATCCACCAGCTGATCTATCTGATACCAACAAGTGGTATCAGAGTGGGTGGATTATTCATCCATGCTCATCGGTTAATCTGTTACCAACAAGTGGTATCAGAGCAGATGGATGAAACAAAAGATCTAATCGATCTATCCAGATCTCATCTGTGAAAAAGCCTCTCTTTCAAATATATATCTCTCTCTCACCCTCACATCAGAGATCATTTCAATGCCTTTTGCTCTAAAAGGATATGATTGATGTGAAGACAACAAACAACTAAAAGATGTAGAAAATCAAGCTGGGTTATGAAGAAAAGCTGTTCTTGAGGGGGAACAGTAAGCTACCGAAGGAAGAACTGCAAAGGAAGCAGCTGTGTGGAAAGGAGCAAGTGTCTAACCATCACGGAGAAGACCAACATGGAGCTGATCAACAAAGAAGACATGCTGCTGAGCATATAAAGGAAGCTGACATCAACAAGCAAGCAACCATGGAGAAAAATGTTGAGGATGTCAAGCGAATGAGTAAGAAGAAGAAACTCACTCCATCAATCTCCAGACAGAAGCAAGGAATGAAAGAGGACCTACTCTTTTAAAAGAACAATAGTGATCAGGTACCTCGTTCCTGCTTTACACTCTTTTATTTTAGTCATAATCATGTTTATCCATATACTTTGATAATGATTTTTAAAATGTTGTCACTTGACTTTAAAAATGAGAAGGAAGCCTGCATGCTCTTTTTCATATTAAAATGCTTCACCTTCTCATGCAAGCCTCAAAGTAACCTGAAATAGTACTGTTAGTGACCCCATATCTTAAAAAAGAAGACCATAAAGTAAGGGGGAACTTCTAGTACAAATAAAGGAAACTTTGAAGGCAAAAAGGTTAAAATTCTTGGAATAACCCAAATATGGGTATGCTGTAAAAAGTCTACGACAAATCGTCATCAAGCAGAATAGCATCTTCAAATTTTTTTCTTTTTCATATCATTGTCATCCTTTACTGTTATCTCTGTTTATCATTTCCATATTTAAAAGAGTTTACACTCTAAAGAGATATTGTAAGCAAACATCTGCACACACTATCACTTTTGTGCTTAATCTTTATAAATCTTGAAGAAGCCAAAATTGTCTCTGCAGCAACCATGAGTTGTAAAGAAGGTCTAAGCTTCTAAAAGATACTTAACCCAGAAGGACTCATACTTGTGTGAGCACCTATACAAGAACACTCATTTTTGCAGGAACATCTGACAAACGGCTACTGATTTTAAGGCGGAACTAATGACAAAATGACAAACTCTGATTATAGGATGCTGAACATTCGGTTGCTGGATATTAGGTCATGGGATAACAGGACGATATACACCAAACACTAGACACTCTATAAAGCTACACATCTTCTACTCGGCTCTGTAATAACCACTCTGATCAGTAACCTCCCAAAATGTTACTGGTATTAAAAGTGAGCCGATAGAGATAGAAGAAAAGTTTAAAAAGAAGGTAGGCTTATTCACCCCCCCCCCCCAAAAACTACCTACAGCAGTTTTGGGAGCAACAATTATGAATAAGATATCTCTAACATAACATAAATGTATCCATAACATAACCTAGAGCTATGTTTAACGTAACATAAAGATATGGAATCTGGGCATAAATGTATCCTTAACATAACCTAAAGGTATGTCTAACTTAACGTAAATGTATCCTTAACATAAACTAAATGTCATGACCAAATTTTTAAAAAGTAGCGTGAAAAAAATTAAATAAAAAGGAAAACCGGGTCGGGTAGCCCGGATCCGACCCGATTGCATGGACCTACTAAAACAGTAACTATTCATGGTTCTACTATCAAATCACTCAATAGATCTTTATCAATTTACCTCTATTTATGATTTCATTTTATAATAAGAAAAATTCATAATATTTAAACTCCCATGATTAATTTTTTTAAAATTTAAACATTTATTTACTTTAGTAAAACACAAAAATGAAATCGGATAATATATTTTTAAATTTATTGGAAACAAATTAATGGAATAATATGATAAAAAAACATAATAATTTATAGAAATGGTAAAATAACAACATATTCGTCGAAATATAAATTGACATTTAGCAAATTAGTGTTGAATCGTGCCCATACATATTCAATCAAGTCGGCTCGAAATTGATGGTGACCTTTCTCTTTGTCACGCAGTTGAAAATTTTTCATTAGGTAGTCGTTGAATGCTCTATGGGACCTTGAATTACTTGTGGAGCATTATCGAAGTTGGTAGGTTCATCTAACCAATCGAATGTTTTATCTCCTTCATTCTTGATTATATATATATATATATATATATATATATATAATTGGGTGGAAAGTTTTGACCGTTTGAGAAATTTGGAGGATGTATAGCGAAATTTTGAGAACTGCTATCTTGAGGATAGATGTTGAGGTTTTGAGGAAGGATATTGTTATTTTCAGAAGATGTATTTTCTCTGGAATTGGAAGAATGAAACCAATTCATTCAAGAATCTTTATGCATTTTACTAAAGAGATGTAAAAGATTTTGTAGGACTTGATATTTGAAAATTGTAAGAAGTGATAAAAATGTTGAATCATATCACTTGTTTATAATGGAAAAATTCTAAATTTTGAAAAATAAAATAAAATAAAAGTGGTCGTTGAAGAGATAGGCGTTTCAAAATGCTAAACAATAACAGACTGTTAGAACATATTTAAGTATGTTTTGATGAAGACAAAACCATAAGAATAGTAACCCTCATTCTATCAACATAACCTATTTTGTAAGGTTACTGCAATGAGGTTACTGCAGAAAGATACGACAGAGAAAACTTCAGAGGAAGGATACTAAAGAGAATGGTGAAAGAAATCTGGTTAACTAAAATGATACTGCTTACTGTAGGAAACTACCTGGAAGCACTATGCATAAGCATACTGCAAAGCAGCAAGCTACCGAAGACTCAAGCTACCTGATAGGAAGCCACCTGGAAGAGACCATGCCAAAGCATACTGCAAAGCAGCAAGCTACCGAAGACTCAAGCTACCTGACAGGAAGCCACCTGGAAGAGACTATGCCAAAGCATACTGCAAAGCAACAAGCTACAGAAGCCTCAAGCCACCTGACAGAGCAAAGCCAGGGAACGAAGCTCCAAAGCAAGCACGGGGAGGAAGCTACAAAGCAGACATGGGAAGGAAGTCAAAAGTTACTGGTAGAGAGAAGAAGAAAGGAGCCAATCAAATGAAGACAAGTGGAAAGTAAAAGCTGGCGTGTATCAGAAGAAGAACAACACATTTAATGATGGAAACCTACCCACCTTCAACGGGCAGATTTCCTAATCTATAAATAGAAGAAAACTGAAGACTGAAGTAGAAGAGAAGAGAAGAGAGAGCAGAAAAGAAGAGAAGAGAACAAAGCGCAAGAGAGAGCATAGAAAAGAGGGGGAAGAGCATAAAGAAGAAAAGAAAGCATAGCGGGGGAATAAAAAAGAAGAAAAAGAAGAAGAGAGGAAAAAGTGTACAAAAAATCAAAAGAAGAGCAATAAGTTCAAACACTCTACACCCCAGAAACGCTAGAATATTCAGTCACTCAGTCCAGCAGCAAGCTACAACAGAGCTACCTGCAAAAGAAGTCAAAGCTTGTTGCATCCAGTTTAAGAAGAAGACAAACCTTTTAAGGACTGTCTGGGAGTGTTTAGTCAGGACTAGGATCCTGATAAGTTGTTCGCTTTCTGTAGAAGAAAGTAAGGATCCTGAGTGGGTCGGGTAGGATCCTGTGTGGGTCAGTTAGGAGAGTAGACAAGCAGTTGTGAGCAGCTATGTATAGGCTTGCTACTTACTTGTTAAGTCTGTGTTGTTATAGATAGGGCTACGCAAATCAACAAGATTAACAAATGTTCCCTCTTGAGAAGAGGCAGAGATGATATAGAAGGGTTACTCCACCTTCGAACCTCTGTATATCTATGCGTTTATCTGTGCTTACTGTTCTACCTGCATATCTTATGTTAGATGCATGTTTTCCATACTTGTCTTTCAATGAGAGAAAGCTTTTCGCAATATAACTCTGATAAGTAACCTCCCAAAAGGTTACTGCCTCTAGACCTAAGCCTTCTAAAGTAAAGAAAATTTTAAAAATTGAGTAGGCTTATTCACCCCCCCTAAGCCTACTACCACTTGGGACCAACACAGACCAACAAATATGTGCAGACAATAACAAAAAATTTTTTAAAAAATGTAAGTTGGTGCCGACCCCACGCACGCCCCCGCTCTCCTCTCTTCCCCTTTTTTTCTTCTTCCTTTCTCTTACTGAGTAGCAATTCTTCTACCCCTTTCTTCAATCCCTCTACTCTACCTAATACTCCACAACCATCTTCTTCCCTAAAATTTAGATATAAACTTTCCACAACCATCTTCTCCCCCAAAATTTAGGTATAAACTTTTATCACGTCATCTTCTACCTCCCAGTTGGGAATGCCCTTATGTAAATGTTTTTTTTTTTTAGTTACGAATGGGGTAGAGTTTCGAATCCAAAAACTTGTTTGAGTTGAGGAATGTAATTAAGTTAACATATGGGTACCTATGTAGAAGTGATATAATTAAACAAGAGTAGGTCTCCTGTGCACCTGGTGCATGGATTTGAGATCCGTGCACTCGGATCAGATACAGGCTGGGTCGGACCGACACAATCCATAACGCCTTTTCTTTTCCCACGTGTTTTGGTCGTGATTTTCATGTTATGTTAGTCATACATTTACATTATATTAGTCATATCTTCATCTCATGTTAGCAATATCTTCATTTCCAGATCTCATATCCTTAGTTCAAAACTAATGTGTTTTGGTCGTGACTTTCATGTTATGTTGGTCATACTTTTTGTTGGTCCCCAAGTGGTAGTAGGCTTAGAGGAGGGGGGGGGGGGTGAATAAGCCTACTCAATTTTCAGATTTTTCTTCATTCTAGGAGGCTTAGGTCGAGAGGCAGTAACCTTTTGGGAGGTTACTTATCAGAATTATATTGCGGAAGCTTCCTCTCATTAAAAGACCAAATATGGAAGACATGCATCTAACATGAGATATACAGATTGAACAGTAAGCATAGATAAACGCATAGATATACAGAGGTTCGAAGGTGGAGTAACCCTTCTACATCCTCTCTGCTTCTTCTCTAGAGGGAACATTTGTTAAGCTTGTTGATTTACATAGCCCTATCTATTACAGCATTAACTAAACAAGTAAGTAGCAAGCCTACACATAGCTGCTCACAGCTGCTTGTCGACTCTCCTAACTGACCCACACAGGATCCTACCCCGACCCACCTAGGATCCTTACTTTCTTCTATAGAAAGCGAACAACTTATCAAGATCCTCGTCCATACTAAGCACTCCGAGACAGTCCTTAAAAGGTTTGTCTTCTTCTTCTTCAACTGGATGCAGCAAGCTTAGGCTTCTTTTGCAGGTTGGTCTACTGTAGCTTGCTGCCTGGACTGAGTGACTGAGTACTCTAGCGTTTCTGGGGTGTGGAGTGTTTGAATATCTCTTTTCTCTCTTCTTCTTTATTCCCCCACTTTTCTCTCTTTTCTTCTATAAGGTCTTCACCCTTTTTTATACGCTCTCTCTTGCGTTCTTCAATTTTCTCTTGCACGCTTCTCTCTCTTCTTCTTAGTCTTCAGTCTTCTTCTATTTATAGATTAGGAAATCTGCCCGTTAAAGGTGGGTAGGTTTCCATCATTAAATGCGCCGCACTCCTTTTGATACACGCCAACTTTTTGCTTTCCACGTGTCTTCATCTGATTGGCTCCATTACTCTTCTCTCTACCGGTAACTTCTAGCTTCCTTCCCATGCTTGCTTTGTAGCTCTCTTCCTAGCCTCGCTCTCAGGTGGCTTCAGGCTTCTATAACTTGTTACTTTGCAGTATGCTTGGGCATGGTCTCTTCCTGGTAGCTTCCTGTCAGGTAGCTTGAGTCTTCTGTAGCTTGCTGCTTTGCAGTATGCTCTGGTACGATCTCTTCCAGGTAGCTTCCTGCAGTAAGCAGTATCCTTTTAGTTAACCAGATTCTTTTCACCATTCTCTTCAGTATCCTTCCTCTAAAGTTTTATCTGTCGTATCTTTCTGCAGTAACCTCGTTGCAGTAACCTTACAAGATAGGTTATGCTTATAGAATGAGGGTTACTATTCTTATGGTTTTGTCTTCATCAAAACATACTTAAATATGTTCTAATACTTTTACATTATGTTAGTCATACCTTCATTTCCATATTTCATACACTTAGTTCAAAACCTCTGACCTTTAGACTATGTTAGTCATATTTTCATGTTATGTTGGTCATATCTTTATGAAGGTATGAAGGTATGATTAATATAACATAAAAGTATGACTAACATAATATAAATGTAGAAACATCTTGAGTGAATATTTGTGGGTTTGAGCGCACCCACTAGGTGCATTGGAGCGTGTGAAAATGCGTGTGAGATCCATGCACCAAGTGCACAAAAATTTTGGTGATTAAACAATTATCTTCACCATGTTTTGATTTTGAGCTAGGGATGTAAACGAACAAAACTTGTTGGAAATGAGCTCGAATACAAGTTCGAAAATATACAAGTGAAGATTTTTTTTAATTATCAATTATTTTATAGTAAATTTTAAAATCTTATAAAATCATATATTATATCTAATATCTTATAAAATATATAAACAAACTTAAAATGAACAGGTTCACGAGCTCTAAACATTTAGGCTCATGAACATGATACTAACAAACCAGTAGCGGATCTGTACAGGATCAAGGGGGTGCAAGTGCACCCCCATGAAATTTTTTTTTATTATATATTTACTATTTTACCCTTACTAAATTATCTAATTACAAAAATGCCACTATAAATATATCTACTTTCCCATTCCTTTCCTCTCTTTTCCCTTCCTTTCTCTCTTCTCCTGCAAATGGTGCGAACCTGCTGCTCTTCCAATCTTGAGGTAAATTTTTTGTTTTCCTTCTCTTTTATATTATATATAATTATACTTATTAAGGTTTCAATATCATATTCATATTCATTTGATGACTACTATTAGTTGGTTAATGTAATTTTATTTATTTATAAATTAGGGTTTATGCATTTTCATAAATGTGTATGAAATGTATTGATTTTATGATATTTGTGTTGTGATTTCAATGAGTTCATGATGTGGGTTGATATTATAGTTGTTAATTTCTAATAAAATTGAAGTTATATATTTCATGTATTGTATGGGTGATTAATTATTGAATGATTGTTTGGTCACTTTCATTGAGAAGGATGTGTTCTTACAAATTTCTGATGATAATGTGGTGGATCGCTTCCAAAAAATGAAGACTCGAAGGATAAAATTGTAGTTTGTAATTATAATTTTTAGTTGAATGGTTTGTAACATGTATTTGCATATTTTAATCGAACAACTTTTACGTATAATATTTCTTTGTTATATATTTATTTATTTGTTCGAACCCCCATTGTCCAAATCCTGGATCCGCCACTGTAACAAACCTTTCACGATCTTCCTTAATGAATAGACTCGTGAACTCTAAATGAATATGTTATCGAACATGTTTGAACAAGTTCACAAACTTAACGAATATGTTTGCGGCTTTCGAGCCAAATATGTTTAAGCTCGAGTTCAACTTGATACGTTATTAAGCTTCAAATTTGGGCTTGAGTTCGGCTAGCTCATTAAGCTTATCAAACGATCTCGAACAAGAATTTATCAAATCAAGCCATGAATAGTTCACAAACTGCTCGACTCCTTGTTTCCAGCAAGAAAACAAAATCTATTCTAGCCACAATTTCACCTTCATTAATTTATAGTTAAATTTGATCATTTTTACCTTTTCTTTCTTACATCATCTATACAAGCTTGTAACCATTAAAATTTGAGTTGTCTCTTATGAGACTGTCTCATGTGCGACGGCACTCGCGCACAGTCGTGTCCTGGGACACAGTCAACCATGCACGAAAACACATATTTATAGCTTTAAAAGACATACTTATAGATTAAAATCACATACTTATATCGACTGTATCCTGGAACCCTACCATGTGCCCCGGATTGTTATTATTTTTCACGCAAGACACGGTCATATCCCAGGGCACGGTTGTGGGTTAGAAAAACATCACATACTTATAGTGAAAAGTCATATACTTATTATTGAAAAAGACAAACTTATATACCGTGTCAGGACACAGTCACACACGGTCGACCGTATTCTAAAACACGACCGTAAACACGTGCCAAGGTTGCACGAGAGTTTTGTTGTTAAAATTTAGGTTGTATAAATCAACGAAATCCAATCAATCCATTTAAATCTGACCTTACCTTTCCTGGTCATATCCTGCACTAACATAATACTTTTATGCATCAGTAATCCGTGCAATCGGGTCGACCCACCCACGCGCCCCAAATATGCGCTCCCACGTGCCTGGGTGGATACGCTCAAATCCACTCAAATTTGTTCATTAAAGATATCTTTAGGTGATGTCAAAAATATCTTTGAAATCCTGATTTCAGGTTACATACTACGTTATGTTAAGGATACCTTTAGGTGATGTTAAGGATCCTTCAGGTGATGTTAACAATACCTTTGAAATCTTGATTCCAGGTTACATACATTCACGTTATGTTAAGGATATCTTTAGATGATTTTAGGGATACTTTTATGTGATGTTAACAATACCTTTGAAATCCTGATTTGATACCCTTAAAATTCGCTCCAGGTCACATTCCTTCACGTTATATTAAGGATATCTTTAAGTTATGTTAGGGATACCTTTATATAATGTTAGAAATATCTTTGTGCACAAAATGTGTAACATAACTATGTTATGGATAAAGTATCTCTTACATAACATAAAAGTATCCCTAACATAACCTAAAAGTATATCTAATGTAACGTAAAAGTAAGAAATTTGGGCATAAAAGTATTCTTATCATAATCTAAATATATGTCTAACGTAACGTAAATGTATCCTTAACATCAACTAAAGGTCATGACCAAAATTTTGAAAAGTAGCGTGGAAAAGAAAGAAAAAAAAGGAAAAACGGGTCGGGTAGCCTGGATCCATACAACCGATGCACAGGAGAATCAATCCTATTATACATACTAGTACTCACACCCGCGCGATGCGCGTTTTGTGATATAATGTAGGTAAATATTAATTATTTCATAATACAGTGTAAGTAATTTTAGTATATAAAATAAAATATAATATTTAATAACTAAGAAAGTATAAATTTGCTTAAGATAACTCAATTCACAACAATATATTGATATTATACACATCCAATTCACTAATCATTAATACTAAAAACAAAAGTATCACTATCATAATCTTCAAATTAAAATTGGAAATCAACATGTAAAGTTTGTAAATTTTTTAAAAACTTCTTTATACACAACAATTATAGTCGAAACATTTTTTTATCATATGTGTTACAAACTAATATCTTCAGTCACTTAAATTAAATATACTAAAATAACTAAAAAAAATTACGAATTAAATATCAAATTCAATTATTTAAATTAACACAAATACTCATATGCAACCGTCTCACATGCGACGGCACTCGCGCACGGTCGACCGTGTCCCAGGACACGACCGTGGGCGAGTGTAGTGTATAAGTATGTCTTTTTCAATAATAAGTATGCGATTTTTCACTATAAGTATGTGATATTTTTTTCTCGCCCACGACCGTGCCCTGGGACAGATCGTGCCTCGTGTGAGCAATTTGTGGCGCACGGTCAGGTCTCAGGGCACGGTCGAGATAAGTATGTGATTTTTGTCTATAAGTATGTCTTTTAGTGCTATAAGTATGTGTTTCGGCGCACAGTCGACCGTGTCCTGGGACATGACTGTGTGCCAGTGCCGTCGCACATGAGATGGTCTCACAAGAGTCCAACTCTTAATTAAATACATGTGTGTGTGAGTATGTATATATAGAAACATTACACAATAAGATTCAAAATTTTACGTAGAAACTTGATACAAGCACTACCAATTATGTATTTTCAACCTTTTATTTCAAAATAAATTGAATTAGATTTTTTTTTATTAATATCGCTTAACATCGAAGATTACAGATAATTATTCATTTATAAGTATCACGTAAATTAATTGATATAGCACGACATTGATCATAATTACAATTTAAGCTCAACATAGAATCAAAATGTAATAACAGTCTAAGATCATGATGATGACAATATAATTAGAAACTAAGCAAATAATTTAAATAATAAGTGAGCCATATAAATTCAAAACGTGTACTCTCATATAAAAATATACGAAGTTCAATGTGTAAAGTAAAAAACTAAAATTTTATTTGATTATGAGATATTTATAATTTAAAAAATATTTAAGATGACATATAATTCAGACTAAATACATATTATATATACATAAATGTATATACACACATCTTTAATAGTGTTATATTTATTTATTAATTTATATTATTATTGTATAAATAATCCCCATGCAAATTAATATTTATTATTGAAATTATTGTTTGGATATTTATTGTTGATTTTTAATAAATTCTTCAATAAAATTAATTTAATTAAGATCGATAAAATGAGAATAAATTAATACAATATTTATATTATTAGATCAAATGGATTAAATAGTAAACAATGCAAAATAAAAAAAATTGTTGATGGGACACTTACCAATATTAATTTTAAAAATACTTAGAATGACATATAATTTCACACTAAATACATTATATATATATATATATACACACATATATGTAAATATACACATCTTTAGTAGTGTTACACTTATTTATTAATTATATTTATATTAAGTATTATACAATTATCCCAAAATAAATTAATATTATTATTGAAATTATTGTTTGAATATTATCTATTGTTGGTGTAAGAAATTATTCAATAAAAAATAACTTAATTAGTATTAATAAAATAAGAATAAACTAATACAATATATATTATAAATTGAATGTATTAAATAATAAAAAATGTAAAATAAAAATATTGTTGATGTGACACTTTTTTGTTGAGAAAATAATATTTCTTTAAATATCTCAAACTTTTCCTCTATTATTATAGTATATAAATATATAGATAAATTTATCTATTGATTTTTTCTTTTGAGTTTCTATATAATAAATATAAAATTAAATATATTAAATATTAATATTTATGTATTTGTTTATTAATAAATTTAAAATAAAAGTTATTAATGATTTCTTAAAATAGAAATATTTAATAAATATGACATTTATTGTAGCTATTTTTGGCAGAATATTATGCTTTTATATATATATATATATATATATATATATATATTCGAATCATAAATTTTTTGAATCATTCCTTTCTGTCATATAATGAGCTAAACTTTACAAGTCCTTTCATTTTATTTTGTCATACTACCCAAATGCTTACAAATTCTGTGAATCTACACATATGGACTACATCAAGGATAGGTTATGAATGACAAATTAAAATGAACTACAGAGTTCTGATTGTTAAGTGCTAATATTCAAAGATATATCACAAATTGACAAATTTCAAAAAGTTTCGAAGATAAATTATAATTATCACCAAACAATTTGGCATATACTAGAATCATTACATTCCATTTAGTTGCAAATAGCAATCAAATTCAGTCATACCTCTTCAATTCAAACCATCAATCAATTTCTTACTGATCAAATGATACAATTTAAAACACTAATTTTAAAATGGCAATAAAATAGAGAGTTGGTATTACGTAAAATTGTGTTACGGATCATATTACGTGTAACGAATCAACCAACAATTCATACTTCACAATTCACATGTAAATTTGTGCAAATGAGTTTGATTTATACTTAAAAAGAATCAATCTCATATAAATTATCTGTCAGACGGTTTCACATTACATGTTTTTAGGTGAAATAGATCAGCTGAAATTAGTGTTGAATAGATATAACCATCTTATAGTCCAAGATTGACACGTGATTTAAGTGATTAAATATAAATAGAGTTTCATCTATTTTGGCAATCCCTAAAAGAGCGTTAAAATTTATAATGAAATGAAAGAATAGGATAAATTAATGGAATTAGAAAGAAGAAATTAAATAAATTCACCAAAATTTAACCGCTGAAAATGCAAAGAGAAGTGAAAAGGGACCACCTTGTCCCTTCCTCTGTTCTCATCCCCATTCTACACCCTTCACTCCTTCCACCCAATCTAGAGAGAGAAACCTCTCTCATTCTCTCTCTGATTTATGTACAGACATGGCCAGCTGATCCTAAACTTTTGTCTACCCCCTCCCGTGACTTGCTATACACACACCCTTCTCTCTCTCTCTCTCTCTCTCTCTCTCTCTCTCTCTCTCTCTCTCCACTTTGGTGCTAAAAATATGTACAGATGGAACTCAGGTTTCTGAATTGTAGATATTTTATATACTTGTTTGAAGAAACCACTTCTATATATACCACTACCATTCTAGGCTCCCTTTTGGCATTATATCTATTTTCTTGAATATGCTCTCTTTGCTCTAAATCTTCACTCTTTTTCTGGGCTTTTTTCTTTCTCCTCTGTTTCAATGTCTTCAACAAAGTCCCAATCTTTGTCCTTTCTATGGGGTTTTACAATCTAGATTTTAAACCCACAATTCTTTTTGGCCTTTACTCCTTTTTTACATCCCTCCAAAAACCCAGGTTGATTGATTCTGAGAACACTAGCTAGCACTCTCTCTCTCTCTCTCAAGGGTTTAATTAGGGTTCTTCACCAACCAATCAAGAACTGGGGCTTTTTGATTGGGTCAAAGTTTTGGAGGGGCAAACATGCCATCTTGTTTAAGTGGAGGTGGTAGAGCATACAGCTTGAATCTTGAACTAATCAAACCCCCCACAATTTTCTCAACATCTTCTTCTTCTTCTTCATCCCCCTCTTCAACCCTCTCTGAATCCACCAATTCCCCTCTCTCAATCTTCCGAAGAAAACCTCGTACTCCTCGAAAGAGGCCCAACCAGACATACAATGAGGCTGCTGCAATCCTCTCCACTGCCTATCCCAAGATCTTCCCAACCAACCACCTCTCCAAGCCCTTCAAATTCACCAAGTCCATCACCCCTTTTCCCGAGCCCTCCGACCTGCTCATCCCCTTCCGGGCCGAGCAGAGGGGCTCCAATTCCCTCGAGAGGCCGTGCCGGAGCCCGGGCGAGGTGGACTCTCGAGGGAATTACACACCCATCCTCCTCGATGATGACTACAGCCAAGAAGATTTCGATGCCGAGTCGTTGCTGGACGAGGAGACCGAGCAGGGGATTGACAGCATCATGGGCAATCTGAGCGTGGCCCACAACGAGCCCATTGGCGTGGAGATGAGCAGCTGCTGCTATGGCTATCCAGTGGGGTTAGGCTTCGATTTCGGATATGGGATGAGGAGAGAGATGAGAGCTATGAGAAATGGCGATGAGGGAGATTGGTGGAGGTTCCCCTGTGTCAATGTGGCTAATATGATTGCTGCCAAGGTTCCACCGGAGAAGACGAAGAAGAAGAGCAAGAAGGTTCTAGAATCTGGAAAGAAGAAAGAGAATTCACCTGCACATGGGGGGTTGCTGCTCAAGCTCAATTACGATGACGTTTTGAGCGCCTGGTCCGACAAGGGCTCCCCGTTTTCCGGCGATTCTCCGGCCGCCGGGAATGATGTCCAAGTATGTAATTTCACCTTCCTTTTCTTTGATGAGTTCAGTTAATACAGTTAATACTCCTTCTCTCGGAGCCTGCCACGTGTATTTCGTGGGTATTATTTTGATTTTGCTAGTAATTTATTATTGTAAAAATGTTTTAAATTTTTTTTAAAAGTCAAGTTGGTAACTGAATATTCGAATTACATTGGAAGTAGTGTTTGTTTTTGTTTTAACTTCACTTTTCTTCCTGATTAATTACAAAATATATCATTCTTTTTTTTCATTTGTTCATACTTGAGATTTATTTATTATTTTTTTTTTTTTTTGTTTTCTTGGATGGTTGTATTAAATAAGTTGTGGCTTTGATTATTGAATGTGTAGGGTTGTAGATATTAAATTATGAAGCCGGTTGAATCTACACTTGTAAGCATTCAATTAATGTAATCTAAATTAAAAAAATACTAATAAAAGAGTTGTATGTTTCTTAATGAGGGGTTTATTCATTGGATTTGCAATAATGATGTTTATTGATGGCTTAATTAATGTAAATGCAATATGATTGGTTGGGTGTAGGAAAGGTTGGCAAACATAGATTTGTTCCCAGAGAATGGAGCGGAAAGAGGTGCTATTGTGCTACGCTATAAGGAAAAACGGCGTACCCGTCTCTTTTCTAAGAAGATTAGGTATCAAGTTCGAAAGGTCAACGCTGATCAACGCCCTAGAATGAAGGTAATAAGATCAATAAACGTAAAATCTTACTTTGTATTCGACTATATAGAATTGATTGACCCACTTTAATTGATTTATATGAATTCTGTTTTATATAAGATCTCATGTGAGACTGTTTTGTACAAAACTTACTCGTTTATAACGTTGACTAATGACGCTGCAGGGAAGATTTGTGAGAACAGATAATTCAGGAGATGATGAATAGGAGAATGGGGCAGCCAATTGGGGCTCTCACACTCTTAATCTTTTTGTAGTCTAAGAATAAACTTCACAACTTTTTGTTTTAGTAGTCTTTCTTCTATTATACTAGTGGATATGAGACTAGATTAGATTTATGCACTTTTTTCTCTTTACTATACTTTATATAAAGATTAATTTGAGGGCAATGGACATCTACTCTAGCTAAAGCATAGATTATTTAGACTATTGCTACACTCTCCATTCTACAAGTGAAATAAGGATATTTTCATTGAAAAATAATATTTTGTTATGATTTTTTATTTGTCGATATTATTATCGGTGTGTAAATATAATAAAATATGAGATGCAATATCATTTGTTTTAAATAATATTTGAATTTCAAGAAGTATGTATTCTTACCGAACATATTGAAATGTTGTTACTTGGCTTCATTAGAGTTTGGATGACATTATGTGTGTTTCTCGTGGGTGGAGAGAGATTCGACTTTGAAATTCTAAATTTTGTAATATAAGTTATTAGTAGTGATAAATAAATGTTTATTTTGGGATTGTATATTATAAGATTGTGCTGTAGATATAAATGATGTCTCAAAAAGTTGATGTTTGAAATGTTTTAATATATAATCATGTTTTTATGATGATTTAATGTAGTTTATTATGTAAAAGTGTAGTTGATAATGATTGATATATTTGTGACTTAATAGGTATGGTTTTGGTGAATGAAAAACTTAAACTCGAGTGAAAAATAAAAAATAAAAAGGATGCAGATTTTAAATGTTGATCACCAAACTTTGTTTGTGTTAAATTCAAACCAAACACTATAATATTTTACAAAATTAATGGGTTAATTGTGAGAAAAACTCAAACTTTGTTGAATTTATAATTTTAACCAACTTTTTGAATATTAGCAAATGTAATATGAACTTTCATATTTTTTTTTTGCAACTTTAACTGGTGTATAGTTTTTGAAATATATTTATATTGGAAATAACTCTTATAATTTCAAAATAAAACAATGACATATAAAATGATTGTTATTTTGACATGGTTGAAGTTATTATTGAACATATTCGAAATTTGTCAGCAAAAAATTGACATAAAAATATGAAAATTATTGTTATATTATTAAAAATGTTATTTACAATTGCAATAAGTAAAACTCCTATTTTTCACTACAATTTACCAGTTAAAAGAATTTGAAGTTCAAAAACTTTTTGGGCAAGTTTTCTTAATTAGGACTAGCCCAATACCAATAAACAATATTGTCCATAAAATCACTTGAGAAAGTGGTATCCAAATTCTGTGAAATTCACACATTGAAATGGGTAATTCTAAACACAACCAAAAAAAATTCAATACAGCCACCAAGGAAATAAAATTTCATTTTTACCGATATTTTTTACAGCATAATTCTTTTTCATATTTTTTCTCCTTTTTTCTTTACACAATCAATTAAGTTTCAATCCTACTATCAAAAAAAATATATATATATATATATATATATATATTGAAAGAGGAATTAAAACTTTATAAGGTACGTAAAACATATTATAGTTCAATTATTAATTTTTTTTTTTTTTTTTGTGGTGATGAAGATGACTTTTTAATGTAGTAAGCATATGTAAAACCATTCAGGCATTTCATCGAACTAGGCATGTGCAATTTTTGAAAAAATGGAAAGAACCTAATAACTTAAAAATATGTAATCAATGATATTTTTGAAATTGAAGTACTAGGAAATCAGAATCGAAACCCAACTAAAATTTCCAAAAATATTATAGCATAAACTACTTGAAAGGATCGTAAACATTTTCTTTCATTGTCATTTTTCCTAATGCATTGAGTTCAACACATATCTTCAAAATAAACTTGATTAAATTCCTTCTTAGAATTTGGTATTTTGCTGAACTATTCTTCTGTTGTTGTTGAAACAATTGTTTTTAAATTGATAGCATTAAACATATGGTTGTGCAAAAGGGAAATTAATGAAAATGATGTATTATTGTATTGAATATTAAGGGCAAAAAAGGAATTTCATTTTAATATGGTTATGTTAAGAAATTTAATGGTTGTGTTTAGAATCACTCGTGCGAACGAAATTAGAGAAAGGAGAAAAACTTGGGATTTTGGGTTTTGAATTAAAAAGGTCACGTAACATAGTTTCATGAAATCCTATGTAATATTTAGTTTTTTAAAATCTTATATGTAAGATCAATAATATTTATCATTTTAAATGATCCACTTTATTAATTCATAGATAAAGTCTAATGTGAATCTGTCTTACATGAGAACTACTCTTTTTAAATAGACAAAAATTTATATATTTTTGGGGCACATAGGAGCACAGATCTAGATGTTATACACATGCTTTTCAGGTGTTATACATCTTCTTGTTACGTTTCTTGGTGTTACACATATACCTACAGGTATCACATATATTACCTATATAAGAGTATGAATATTTCTTACAAAATATGGATTACCTAATATATCCTTATTAAAAAAATTATTTAAGGTTATAATAGTAATTTATGATTTTCATATTTAAATAGTTTTACAGCATAAATATTTCTTACAAAATATGGATTGTCTAATATATCCTTATTAAAGATTTTATATAAGGTCCTAATAATAAGTTATGATTTTCACATTTAAATAACATTAGAATTCTAAATCAAAATCATATAGAATTTTATTATGAGTAAGACTCTTTTATATTAGGACTCTAATTTACTATAGATTACTTTCGAATTTAATTGAGTTTAATATATATTGTATATCTCTATAAAAATTTATTATTTAAGGTTAATAATAATATAATATTTTTGATTAAAAAAAATCACTCTTCACGTGCGACGCACATGCTGATACTCGTGTATATAAGAGTATACATGTGATACCTGAAGAGTATACACGTGATACCTGTAGAGTATATATATGTAACACTATATGCTGGTCAAGTTGGGGGGCACCGTACTCCCAGGGCACACAAGTGTTGCTATTTTAAGTATCATATATTAGTTAAAATCAGAAAAAAGATGTAACCTTTTACTAATTTAGAAAATTAACGTGAAAATATTATAAAGAATGAGATACTTTTTTTCCTAAATCAGTCAGAGAAAAATAAAATATCTTAGCATTCAATTTGAATCAATTCTTTTGTAACATATATATACCAATGGATGAATACAAAACATCAATATATTTGAAAAGAATGTGACCTATAAATTAGGTGAATGTATTCGATTCGGATCTGGGTCGTTCAATTTGTGCCCTTTTTTTTTTTTTCTGGTCTAACCTTTATGTTGGAAATTACTAAAATGTTAAGGATGGTCAACTCTTAATATGTCAACCGTTGACTGTAGTGATCAAATCCATTGATTATATAGAAAACGAAATTAATTGATATGTTGGATATTTGACACGTCAGTGATGAGTACATATTAAAGTGCCCACGGTGGGTAGGGTAGCATGCTTGCTTTTATATTATGTTAGTCATCCTTTTTATATTATATTAGTCATACTTTATTGTCCAGATATCATAGCCTTAATTCAATATTTTAACTTAGAAAAAAAGACATTTATAATTTGTTAGTCATACATTTTTATACAAAATAAAATACATATATGTAATACTTTTAAAGAATAAAAACCCTGATTTCGATACAATTTGTGCATGTATACCTTTATATTATATTACTCATATCTTTATGTAATAAACAACATAATATAGTTTTCTAAAAATATGTTAGGCTCCATTTGGATTGATGGATGAATTTGTGGAAGAATTTGAAATTTATGATATCAAACACACCGATGGTGTTTGGATGGACATGAATTCGAAATTCATGACTTTCATTTTAAACTAACTAGAATTATACCCGTGCGATGCACGGTTTATAATTAAATTTATTAATTTTAAAAAATATAATAATATAATGTGATAGTATTATCATAAACTAAATTATATATCAATAAGAGTTTAGACATTTTATCTCTACTGATTCTTATTTTAAATATTATTATGTTTTTAAAATGCAAACAATACTATATAAATTTATATTTTTGTTGCACAATGAATTATAAAACCTATATTTGAAATATGACGTTGTTAAAAATGACACCAATTTTGTACACTAATCAATTTTGTGAATTAAAATAAATTAAATTTAGTAATGAGAAACATTTATTGTGTCATGGATGTTAAAACGATAATTGATATTAAAAAAAACATATTAACTCCTAAAGATATGTTATGCATGTTGGAATTTGTAATATTGACATAATTGTCATGATAAATATATTATTGTATTTTTTTAATGTTCCCTAACGTTCACAATTATAAATTTCTTTGAAATTTTCGGTCTAACCATTAACTTAATTATTTATAGTTAAAAAAAAGATATAAATACCTAAATATATTGCTATATATTCAAATAATGTAGATAATTCATATTGAACCCACTTATATTGACAAATAAACCAAACAACTATATAAAAATGTTTTTCATTATAATTAATTTCTCCAAAAGTCTAAAACTTTGTATTTTACAAATTATTTTTTTAATTTCCTAATCTTAGTTTAATTTAGTCATTTGTTTTTGCATTTCTAATTGTGTTAAATATAATTATGCACCAAAATTTAAATATCAAATTCTACATTGTTATTTTTTTAAACAAATTAGAATTCATAAAAAATGATAAATCCGATATATCATGCATTAAGAACAAAATTCTAGATACCAAAATGATAAATTTGATATATCATAGATTAAAACAAAAAAAATTTAATTGAAAAAATGATTTAATTTAAAGATTATGATTTATATAAAATACAAAAAAGAAAGACAAAAATAACCTACATAACCTACCAATAGACTATAGCCCAATCTAGAGGACCCTACAATTCTTAAAAGTATAAATCTTTTTATTTTTAATTTTTTTAATTCTTATAACTAACTTCTTTCCAATTATAGTATGTAAATTTAGGAGGGAAAATTAGTTATGCTATTTTTATTGAAGGTCTTCTTATATATATATATATATATATATATATATATATATATATATATAGATTTTAGAGTCATCTTGGTAGATTTCAAATTAACTCAAATTTGAATAGATTTGAAATCTACTTATTTGAAATGTGAAATTTCAAGTTACTCTATCCAAATAAAGCCTTAGTTATAATTAAAAACGTTAAATGTTGAATTAACATAACATAAAGATGAGACTAATTTAATATAAATGTAGGATTGTCATAATACAAAAATATAAAACCTGAACCGAATTTGGGGTTAGACGCGTGCAGGCGCAATGGATTGTTGCTTGTTCGGGTCACCTAATGTATAAAAAGTTTAGGTGATATTTATAAGCTTCATTACAATAAATATACCCAAAATAATATAAATGAAACATTTATTTTCAAGAAAAAAAAGAAACAACATCACACACACATATATATAATATGACAAAAACTCTTATGTGTCAGATACACGGATTTAGGATCCATGCACTCGGGTTGATCCGGTCAACGCGTCCAAAACCGAGCTTCCATGCGCCGCCACGTTCCTAGGTATCCGTGCTCAGACCTACCCAATTCGCTCCACGATGACATACTTCTACGTTATGTTAGATATATTTTTATGCTGTGTTAGACATATCCTGATATTGTGTTAGACATACATTTGTGTACTAATTTCATACCTTTAGAATTTATAACATATATTCATACCTTTTAGTAATGTTATATATACATTTTAGCTATATTAGTCATACTTTTTAGCTATGTTAGCTATACCTTAGGCCCAGTTTGGATTAATGGATAGGAGAATAAAACATCATTAAACCCACTTAAATCATGTTTGGTTAATGGGACAGGCCCGGTCTTGTTTCAAGGCCCGGTTTTAAAGATGCTGATGTGGAGGGATAAATCCAGTCTTATAGCATGGTTTATTAACCCACCAAATTTGGTGGGTTTATAAACCCATTTTTCATCCTAGATAGAGACCTTGTAAATTTATTTCAATGTCTTTATTTTTGATATGTGAATTACTATAATATCCTTGTAAATTAATCAATTGTACAATTCAATTTGGTTCAATTAAATTAATGAACCAAATTGAGTAACCATTAATCGAACCTCTCTTAATCTTTGAACAAAAATTTGTTTTTTACACTATTACCCGAACCACTATGTATTTCACATAGTGGTTTGAGTAAATCCTAAAAAATTGGAAATTTGTTTAATTTGTTTAATCGCAAATTTGTTTAATTATTTACAATGACTAGTTTAATTTCAAACAGTTTCAATTTAATATACCTAAAATCATTCAATTAAACGATCCTCATTTTTTCCTATTAATTGAGCCTCATTTATCAATTTAATTACATTTAACAATTGATATGATTTGTTGGATAAATCAATTGTTAAATAATAGTATAAATAAATAGAATATATCATTTCACACAAATTGGTGAACTTTTGTGTAGATTCATGAAGGACATTTTAGGTATTTTAGGGACATATGATAATAATCAAACAATCCAAACATAAAGTTAAAAATTAAACCCACCTAAAAAAAGTCACAATATTTCAATCCAAACAAAAACTTCAACTAATCATACTACACTAAACACACAATCCAAACAAAAAAATATGTCACATCAAAAGTTAAAATAAACCTACTATATCCCACCTAAACAATCCCAACACTCAATCCAAACTAGCCCTTAATATATTATATAAGGGAAAAAATTCATTTTTGATCCACTTAAAACGCTACTGTCCGTTTTTTGTCCACCTATTTTTAGGGTTTCAAATTTAGTCAAATTAATTTCAAAATCGCTCAATTTATGTCATTTGGGTGCCGGAAATCGTTATTCCGGCTAGTTTGCCGGCGATTGCATGTTAATCGCCCCAAATTTTTTTTTCGGCTGTGTAAATCTGATGTGGCATATTGGAGCACATGTGGCATACGAGTGTAATATCATTTAATTTTCACGTAGATATAAATATAAATTAATAAATTAAAAATATTTTTTTTAAAAATGAAAAATAAAAAATCTGCTTCTTCCCCAACTGCGTCATTCCCCAATCTGCTTCTTCCCCCCAATCTGCATCAGAGCGCCGGTGGGGCAGGGGTTTCCGCCGCTCTTGCCGCCTCCAGTCGCTGTGTGTGGAGGTGAGATCTCAATTCGCTCATCGTATTTCTCGCGAACCGTGGGTGGTGGAGGTGTGTATGGGTGTGGGTGTGGATGTGTGTGTGGAGGTGGCGCTGCCGACCTGGGCGGCGAGGCATAGTGTTCGCTGGTGATGGGCCTGTCGCCGGCAGTGGTAGTGGTTGGTGGAGGAGGTGACGGGGCTGGGGGAGGGGTGGCTAGGTAGGTTACATAAATTTGATTTAATCCATGGACCTCTTTGCAATTAGTATATTTTGTTTTTCTTTTTTCATTTTGTATTGTATTATTAGCCACATCAGCTAAAATAAGCCACACCAGCCACTCCGATAAACCACATCATCACAATTGATCTCCTGAAAATTCAAAATTGGGGGCGATTGCATCTTAATCGCCCCCAAAAGACTCAAATTGAGCGATTTTGAAATTAATTTGACTAAATTTGAAACCCTAAAAATAAATGGACGAAAATCGGACATTAGCTTTTTAAGTGGACGTAAAATGAATTTTTCCCTATTATATAAGGTATGTCTAATAATATAAAGGTATGTGAAACATAACATAAATGTATGCCTAATACTACGTAAATGTACATGTATAAAATGTGTCGAAGTTAGGGTTTTTTTTGGAAGTTATAGGTATGAAATTTGGGCATAGATGTATATATATCTAACATAACATAAAGACATGTCTAACATAACATAAAAGTCAATCAAAAGCAAAAATAAAAAAGCGAATTAGCGGCCCAGATGTGACCCGGGTGTATGGATTTAATCCATGCACCTGATATATATAGAGTTGGCTTAGCTGGAATTCAGTACTCATTTTGCAAATCAACTCCTTTTTTAGCGTAGTCTACGTTATTATGGAATTTTCTACATGAAAATATTGGTAAAAGTTGTTAGTAAAATAGTAAGTTTCATGTGAGACCGTCTCACGAATCATTTCATGTGAGATGAGTCAATCCATGACCTACACCTTACAATTCATATATAAATTTATGGATTTAAGTTGGATTAATGGGTAAAAAGAATCTTTCTCACCAAAATTATCCGAGAGATCGTTTCACACAAGTTTTTGTGTTAGTAAAAGAATATTGTTTGCACTTATATTGAAAGATTTGCTTTAATTTGAATTGTAATAGTAACAACTTTTTAAATAGTTTTTTTTATCTATTATTATTGGTAAGTTTGATATTTTAAGGTAGTTGTAAGTTAGATTCCACATTGAACTTTGAAGTGCATAATCATTTTATTTTCAACAAAACTTATATGCACCTGGGGCACGGATTCAAGATTCGTGCCCCTGACCCGACCTGGCTCGTGGGCCACACCCACGCGCAACCCCACCTAATTTGGTGTGTGCCCACGCACACCAAATTTCATACTATATGATTCAGTGATAGATGTTATATATGTACTCTATAGGTGTTATAGTTATATTATATGATTCAGTGATAGGTGTTATAATTATACTCTATAGGTGTTATATATATACTCCTTAGGTGTTACATCTATGTTTTTGAGATATCACATATATAGAAGATTTCAAATTATGTGATTCACTGATAGGTGTTATATGCATACTCTATATGAGTTATATATATATATATAAAATATATATATATATTCTTTAGGTGTTATATGTATGTTCTTGAGGTATCACATATAAAGAAGATTTCATATTATGTGATTGAATGATATGTGTCATAAATATACTCCCTAAGTGTTATATGTATGTTCTTTAGATGTTATAATATTTTCATAACACCTGAAGGAACTGTGTTTATTATATATCATAGATGCATGAAATTTTATATCACCTATAGAGTATCTTTGTAATACCTTTAAAATATTTTCATAACATCTGAAGGAATTGTATTTATTATATCTTATAGATGCATGTGATCTTATATCACCTATATAATATATTTGTAATACCTTTAGAATATTTTCATAACACCTGAACTAAATGTATTCATAACATTACATTGTTTTTGTTCATTAAACTCTGAATGAAAGCTCTTTTTCACTTGACACCTATAGAGACCATCAGTAACACCTTTGTAATTTTTCATAATCACTTGAAGAAATTACATTAAAAATTTCATAATACCTTTAGAAAGTGTATATAACACCTATAGAGACAATCAAAAACACCTAAGTAATTTTTTTCATAATCACTTGAAGAAACTACATCAAAAAATTCATAAAACCTTTAGAAATTGTATATAACACCTATAGAGACTATCAGTAACACTTTTGTGATTTTTTCAGATCATCTACCAAACAGTGATATATGTGATTCTATATTATGTGATTCAGTGATAGGTATAATATGCATACTCTATAGGTGTTATATATATATATATATATATATATACACACACACACACACTTTCAGTTTTACATGTATGTTCTTAAGGTATCACATATATAGATTTCATATTATGTGATTCAGTGACATATGTAATATATATACACTATGTGTTATATATATACTATTTAGGTGTTAGATGTATGTTCTTTAGGTGTTGATATGGATCCTGTCAACTCATTATCTTCGAAAATTAAGTCTTGCAAATTAGTCATTTTCCAAATCTCAATAGGGATGTAATCTATGTTTCTACATCTAAATGCAATGAAATATATTCTGAACAACAAAAATTAGTAACAAAGGATCTATTAAACACAATTAATACACTAATTAACATGATTATCCATTCTTGATTTCAACTATATATAAGTGGATCATACTCTAATTAACTACACTCAACCACACAACAAAGCAACCACATTCTCATTGCCTCAACTTTCTTTCACATTCCATTTACTTAGAAGAAGAAAATAGCAGATCGATGCACACACAACTCCAGTGAGACTGAAGAGCCACTTGGCGGTCTCGACTCCACGACCAAGGATGTTGCAATGGCGGATGTAGTGAGGGAGAAACACACTTTGATGGATGAGCTGCTATGCACTCGTAGTCACTCAAGCTCTGTAAGTTCTATCCTCATCTAGAAGTAAATTGCTATCAACTGCTTTGGCTCCATTGAGGATTGTTAGTGTCGCCCATGGAAGAGGAGGAGGAAGAAGAAGAAGAAAATTAAGGTTTCTGAAAAAAAGAAGAAAGGAAGAGAGAAGATGCGCGAGAAGAAAGAAAGAAATGGAAAAAATTAATTAATATATATATAAACCCATTTTGTAACCGGGTAGGGTCGGAGCGGGTTGGAGGCACGGATCCTAACCCCTGAGGTACATAAGTGTTACTCTTTTATTTTATATTTAAGTAATTTTAAATCCACTTATAATAAAGTGCTTTGAATTCCTGTGTCATCATAAGAGACTAAAAGCCAACCCCTAATGTTAATCATGTTGCTACTTTAGCCTTTTTTCGGAAGTTGTCACATTTAATTATTTATAGCTATATTTTAGTCATTATAATAATATAATTGTTAATCGTTTTTTATCTCAATAATATAAATTATACTATAAAGCAATTATTTTATCATCATCTTATTTGTATGTATTTTCATTTATTGCTCATGTCTTATTTCGTATGTGTTATATCTTAAATTATATATAATTGTTACTTTGAAAATGCATATTTTTTAACTCCAATATTTCAATTTACCGTTATCGTCAAAACCACCACATATCCATTTTAAAATGTGTCAAATTTATAGAATCAGATGATCATAAATTTAATATATCATATATTAAAATTGGATTTAAATGAAGAAATTTTTTAATGTTAACCCTCCAATGTATAGACAAAGTTATAAGTAATAGTAATAAATTGTACATTCCTGTTACCCTACCCATCTTGGGCACAATAATATGCTTTTACCTCTGACGTGTTATATATCCAACATATCAATTAATTTCACTTTTCATATAACAATATGATGAGATCATTACACGTCAGCGGTAGACATATTAATAGTTGTTCATTGTTGGCATTTTAACATTTTCAATAAATTCTATTAACTAAAAAAGGGTATGAACATAGAGTCCCTTTTCAAATACATAAATGTCTAATTTAATATTTGAATCATTCGAGACATAAATGAACTTATTAAACTTAAATTAAATTAAACCATATACAATAATTAAATAAAAAAAAATAAAACCAAAGAATGAAAAAGACTTAGGCCCCTCTCCTTTGAAGGTTGAGTTTGATTGAATTGATATATATATTTTTTTGGATTGTACTGTTTATGGAAGACCAAAAAAAAAAAAAAAGTAATTTGAGTGTTTTCTATGTAAGTTTTATAGTGGGTTTGATTAAATTATGTGTTTAGTTTGAATGATTGTTGGATTATTAAAGTTGGTTTGTTTATAAAATTTTATTTGGTATATTAGTTATTAAACCGCAACTCCAAAAACACATTCTTATCCAATACTGTTGTTGCTTTTGTGAAATTGGCATGGATAATAGGTCGATTTCTTGCCAAGAGCCGATTTTAGTTATCAATTCAAGCGTAGAAATTTCTCGAAGCTTCGTTTCATTCAAGGACATAACAAATCTGAGAATTGAAGTTTAAGCCTTCAAAATATCTACAAGGTATTCATTTCCTTCATTTATATAATTAATTTTGCACATTGATTTATTTGTTCCCCCAAATTTAACGACATCCCTTTTTATGGATGTTTATTCAAAAAAGGTAAAGTTCAATTTGGTGGTTGAAAATAGAGTGTGTTCAGCGAAGACATAATATGGTAGAATAGGCAAAATATCACTTGTTTGATAAAATAGGGTATCATTCGGTCAAGTTCGAAAATTATACTTTTTGTTGTTCGAACATGGTATGTAGTTCCAATTCTCATCCGTATGTTTCTTCGAGTGGGAATGCTCAAATAATTGACGGTGTGATTTGTTGTCGACATATGATACCAATGCAAATGCAAACTTCTCGGATGAAGAAAAATCCTATGCGACGTTTCATGACTTGTCCTTTTCGAGGGGTACAAATATGTTTACAATTGTCGTATGCAAACATTCATTATTTATCATCTGAACTCACAATGTTAAACACTTTATTATTCCTTTTGCATCTCTTTTTCACCTTCTTTTATTTTTCCTTTGTAGAAAGATAGCTGTGGAATGTTTCTTTGATTGGAGCCGCAGCTTGATGGACATGCTAGAGATGTGGCAGTAGAGTGTCTCAAAAAGATTGATCGACTGAAGATGAATTGCTTGAGAAGAAAAATATAAGAAATGCTAAACTCATATTAGGTGTGAGTATCTCATTCTTCGTACTCTTTATATGAGCTACTCAAAACACCCAACCTCAAAAGTCTCATGGTACATATTTGTAAAGTGTAGTTTCACTTATTGATAATGAAGATTGAATGGTTTATATTATAACTTCATGTCTCCTATGTTGTATCTATTGTGATTTGAAGCTCAAATCAGTACATACATTAGAAAATAGAAATAGTGGGTCACTCAATCTGAGAATTGTAAAGGAGTGCATTGGATAATGTACCACAAAATGTTAGAAATTACCATTCATAGGTAGAAAATTGGTGCATTTTATTGTGGTTTGATTTGAGATTTTATAATCTTTTATGTGATTGAATGCACTATTTTCGTATTTATATATAATTTTTGTATCAAAATACTTCATATATCATTTTCACTATTATTCAGGAATTTTGGAGTATATTTTGATCAAGAGATATGTTCATGGGCCGAGAAATGAACACAAATCGAAGTTGGGGCAGTTTGGCCCAGAAGCCCATCACACTGGATCACCCAGTGTCAGCCCAGTCTGCCAATGTGATCCGTCTGCAGCCCAGCCCAGCGAGATTGTGTACAAGATTTTGGGTCAGAATAGGGTTAAGCCCATCTTCAAAGGGCTTAAAAAGATATGTTCACACACATAATGAGGGGGGAGGTCTTTCTTTTCTTTCTTTTCAAGCCACCCTAGAGAGAGAATTATTTTAATAGATTAGTTTCTTTTCTTATGGATTATTATTCTACTTTCATGGATTCGATTTCTAGGATGCTTAGATAATTCTTCAATTCCGGTTAGTAGGGATGTTTGAACCCATATATTTATTTATGTTTTGATTAATTAGGTTTCCCTTCTCGATGTTTGATTGAATTGATTATAATTTCTGTGTTGAATGATTTCGATTAGTGATGCTTTATTTAGATTGATCACCTAGGTTAAGTATTTGATAATTGATTGCTAGAATCTTAAATCATGAATCCTAATTGTTGTGGTTTAATTTTCATTAGTAGTAAACTAGAGGTCACGCATCTCTAGGGTGGCATAATCCTAGATTATCAAATTGAGCTTGTGTATTTGGAGTCTAGTTCATCCTATCATCTTGGTGATTAATGCATTTGATGAATTAAATCTAGAGAGCTTATTCTAGGTTGTTCAATTGAATAGGGTTAATTAGTGATCTTATCTTAATTTAACTAATCTTAAGAGACGATTCAGTTTAACAGAGCTTGTTGTTAGACTAGGGGTGATAATTCCATGATAATCTGAGAGAGGGGTGTAACATTGATTAAGACATAATTGATATTGGGGATAACTAAACTGTTAACTGGAATGATTTTCATCATTTGATTTCTTGTTTAGTTTGTTTTCTAGGTTCTTAGTTAATTTAGTGATAGATAATCAATCCAAAACCCCCTACCTTTTATGTTTCTTTGAATTGAACCTAGGTGGCATAGTTAAATTTTCACTCCTCGTGGGATCGACTCCGACCTGCCCTATCTACTAGTTAGTTAGGTTAGGAAGGATTTTATTTAATTTTATCGCGTCACGACAGCGCGATCAACCATATATGTTAAAATTGAATGTTTTCTACTTGAAGTCAGTATTCAAGTGTGAAACCATGTAACACATTCACCCAAATTTAACTATATAAAGTTATAAACAGGAGTTACAAAAATAATCAATGAGCATGATTCATATACAAAATGGTTGTGTTGGAAACATGATTCCAAAACTTGAACACAAGTTGCAAAAATAAAAAAAAATCAAGTCAACCACTTCAGGGATTTTCCAAAATGAAGATTCAAAACTAAAGGCTTCAATTCCTGCACAATACTTCTATGGCTTCTACAGAATTGTGATATTGGATTTGGGGATTGGTGGTGGTAGAAGATTTGCCCCGGGCAGATTTTCCAATCTTATAAATAGTGGAAGACTGAAGACTGAACAAGAGTCACACAACACAACTGAACTGATCTACAACTCTCATACACGAAGTCAAGTTGTCTATTTTTAGAAAATCGCATACTAGTTTAGTTACACAGTCAAGCAACAAACTACAACAGAGTAACGGTCTACACTTAGAAGTTTAAACTTGTTGCTACGTAGTTGAAGAAATTGTAAACATATTCTTTCTAGACTGTGTTTAGAAGTGCTTAGTGCTAGAAATAGTTTCGTGCTAAACTTTTCGCTCTTTGCAGTGTGTGGGTCGGTTAGATCCTGTGTGGTAGAAGCTTGCTACTCCTTTGTTAAATTTGGGTTGTAATAGCTAGGGTTGTGTAAATCAACAGATTAACAAAGTTCCCTCTCGAGGAGAGGTAGAGAGGACGTAAAAGGGTTACTCTACCTTCGAACCTCTATATATCATGTGCTGTGTTTATATCGTGCTTTCTGTTTATATCCTGCCTACATATCTATATTCTGTTGCATCATTCAGCACTTGCATTAAAAGTTGATTTTCATATCTTGTGTTTTCATCAAAGTAATTTCCGCTGCATAAAACTCTAAGTTCAAGTTGTCTAGTAACCTTCTAAAAAGGTTACTGCAATATAGTTGAGCAGTAAGCAACCCATCAACTTGCGCAGCGAGCTGAACTTCATCTTTGAAGAAAATTTTGAAAAATCAGAGAAGGTTTATTCACCCCTCCCATGTGGAACCAACTATAGTAGACACAAGGAAATTTGGAATGGTTTTAGGTCTCAACCGTGTTATTTTGGAAATTAATGCTTCTTTCGTTGTTACTTTCGGTAAAAGTCAAGCTAATAGAATCGCTCATTCACGCCCTTACCCAGTAGGCCCTCCACTCTTCTCTTTCGTTTTCAATACCTTTGTCTATTTTGAGTTTTGGATTAAAATAAAGACATACATCTAATCAATTTATTTTATTAATTAAATATGTGATGATGTTAGAGGGATAATAATACTTTATTTCCTTTGTAATTTAGTTAGGTGCTTAAAAAACAAAGAGAGTTGCCTGTAGTAAGTTGAGATTTCGTGCTGGATTATATGAGAAAACCAACTGTTGCAATAGCGGCTATATTATATTAATACTCTTTAAATACTCATTAATCACAAATTAATGATGGAAATTAAGCAACCTTATCATATACGTTTACGCACCATATTTTCCGGGTCAAATCTTTCCCTTTTTGGTAACCATTCTTTTATGGGCTGGACTCCTGTGAGACCGTCTCATGTGCAACGACACTGGCGCACGGTCGTGTGCTGGGACACGGTCGACCGTGCGCCGAAACACATACTTATAGCACTAAAAGACATACTTATAGACAAAAATCACATACTTATCTCGACCGACCTGACCGTGCGCCACAGATTGCTCACGCGAGACACGGTCTGTCCCAGGGCACGGTCGTGGGTGAGAAAAAAAAATCACATACTTATAGTGAAAAATCACATACTTATTATTGAAAAAGACATACTTATACACTACACTCGCACACAGCCGTGTCCTGGGACACGGTCGACCGTGCATGAGTGTCGTCGCATGTGAGACGGTTGCATATGAGTATTTGTGTTCTATTATTTATTTATTACTATTTTTTTGGATTTTATCTATTCAGACCCCGGAAGATAACTTATCTATTAATGCGGGTTATGAATGATAAATATTATAAATCCAGGGTTTGAAAGATTCAAAACTATCAATTTAAGATATCAAAATGAAATGTTGTTAACATATTCTTTCACGAGTAATTCTCCTATGCATCGGTTGCATGGATTAGATCCATGCAACCGGGTTGGATTCGGGCTACCCGACCCGCTTTTCCTTTTTCTTTTCGCGCTACTTTTTTGAAATTTTGGTCATGACTTTTACTTTATGTTAAGGATACCTTTAGGTAATGTTTAGGGATACTTTTAGGTTATGTTAAGTATACCTTTATGCCCAGATTTCATACATTTACGTTACATTAGACATACCTTTAGGTTATGTTAGAGATACCTTTATGTTATGTTAGAGATACCTTATCCATAACATAGTTGTGTTACACATTTTGTACACAAAGATAATTCTAACATAACATAAAGGTATCCCTAACATAACATAAATGTATCCTTAATATAACATAAAAGAATGTGACCTGGAGCGAATTCTAAGGGCATCAAATCAGGATTTCAAAGGTAATGTTAACATCACATAAAGGTATCCTTAACATCACCTATAGGTATCCTTAACATAACGTAATTGTATGTAATTTGGAATCGGGATTTCAAAGATATCCTTAACATCACCTAAAGGTATCCTTAACATAATGTGGTATGTAACCTGGAATCAGGATTTCAAAGGTATTGTTAACATCACCTAAATGTATCTTTAACATCACCTAAATGTATTCTTAATATAACGTGGTATGTAACCTGGAATCAGGATTTCAAAGGTATCCTAAACATACCCTAAATGTATCCTTAACATAACCAAAATGTATCCTTAATGAGCGAATTTGAGTGGATTTGAGCGCATCCACTCAGGCGCGTGGGAGCGTGTTTTGGGGCATGTGGGTGGGTCGACCCGGTTGCACCCGTGCAACCGATGCATAAAAGTTTTTGTGTTGGCGTTATCTTTTTCTCTTTCTCAGCTGACGTGGATCTCAAATCATGTTTAATTACCTGAATATCACATTTCCACATAGATAAAAATAAGAAAAACAAATATATCTTTCTTTTATTAATTTTTCTTTTCGATAAAATTTCTAGTTAAATACAAAATTGACTGGTTTTTATATACTTCCAATTCACATTTCAATCTAATTCTTATAACAAAAACTCAATCAACAAAAAAATTATTATAAAAAATAAGTATATATATATATAAATAATATCAATCAACAAAAAATATTATCACAAAATTATTTTTTCTATACATATTTTCACCAAAAATAATTATCGTCAAGTTATTGATATTATATAAAATATAGTACTACAAAATATTGATATTACTTATAGATTGTCTATATATATATATAATTATGCATAAATCAATTACAAAATTTTTTAAATCTATGTATATTATCATGTTGTTATTTAACGATAAACAAAAACTTATATACTTATAGGGCACATAGGGGCACAAATCTAGGTGTTATATACATGCTCTTCAAGGGTTATATATATACCATATAGGTGTTATATTTTTTGGTGTTATACATATATTATACATGTATCATATGTATATAAGAGTATACATGTGATACCTGAAGAGTATACACATGATACATGTAGAGTATATATTTAGGCAAAAACTTATATGAGTCGGTTGCACAAAACTAGATCTATGCATCATGGTTGACTTGGTCAAAATGCCCAAAAAATGCTCCTACGTGCGTTTCACACTCCTGCACGCGCCCCAACGCCCCTGATACTCGTGCTGAAGCTCACCCAAATTCGCTCTAATAGACTTACATTTATGTATAGTTAGACCTACATACGCTCTAATAGACTTACATTTATGTATAGTTAGACCTACATAATATGTATTTTTGGCAGTAAGGTAGGTTTATTAGAGTTTAATGGTATGTCTAACATAACGTTAAGGTAACCTATTGGTAGATACAAAATTTCAAAACCCATCCGCATGATAATATACTACATTTATGTATAGTTAGACATACAGTTATGTATTTTTGTGATATTGGTTTTTGTCCCAATAATACCTATCAATTATCAGCAATTAATATCGATATTTTGTGATATTCATTTTTGTTCAACAATATATATCGATAAATAATAGTATGATAATATTGATATATTTACATTTTTTTTTCGTTAATGATTTATGCACAATAATATATATGGGCAATTTATAATTAATATCAATAACTTGACGATAATTATTTTTGTTGAAAATATATATCGTTGCGTGATAATAATTTTTGTTGATTGATATTATTTAAATATGTATATAGCAATTAAATTGAAATGTGTATTGAAAGTATGTAAAAACCAATCAATTTTGTATTTAATTAGATATTTTATACAAATTTAGTATTTAATTAGATATTTTATCGAATGTAATAATTAATAAAAGATATAAATATTTGTTTTTCTTATTTTTTGTCTGATGTCCAGTTAAGCATGATTTGATAGCCACATCAGTTAAGAGAGAGAAAAAAGATATCCTCGTGTGTTTCATTCTAATATCTTAAATTGATAGTTTTCAATCTTTCAAACCCTGGATTGATAAGATTTATCTTTCATAACCCGCATTAAAAGATATGTTATCTTTCGGGGTCTGGATCAATAAAATCCATTTTTTTTACATCAATCAATTAATTCTCACACACCCTACTATGTACCATATGATTATTTTAACACTAATTAAGAAATTTAAAAAAAATTATTTATAAATAAATTTAATTATTGCTATGTATTATTAATTCTTAACTTAATATGTAATTTAAATTTAATTGCACAAATTTTTTTAATTATCATTTAATGTAATTGAAAACATCAACTTCAGTTGAAATGTTTGCCTAAAATATCATATTAATTTTATTATTAGTCATAATTATTAGTATTTTGTGATTCAATTATTGTTATCTCATAAAATGCTCTATTATAATTAATTAATTAATATTAAATGAATTAATTGAATATAATTTTTTAATTAAAATTAAACTCTTGAGTGGGAAATGACATTAATCACAGAGCGACATGTGTCATTGTTATCTCATAGACCTCTCTTGATTATTCTTTTAGTGTATATATATATATATATATATATATATATATAAAATCATAAATATTTTATACACACCAGCTGCATTAGTCGACCCAAAAAGATGATTTTAACGCTTAAAATGCACCCCGTGAGCTCCCACGTGTCCCCTGATACGCGTGCAAACTCTAAAATTGCGTCCTAACCTTTTAGTCATATTCACATAACCTTTTAGTCAAGTTTGCATAATCTTTATATTTTGGTAGTTCAATATTTTATAGAGTATAATTGTAAGAAGAAGAAGCTTTAGATTTTGATGAGACAAAACCGTTATAACCTTACTGCATGTTGGTCCCAAGTGGTAATAGGCTTGGGGGGGGTGAATAAGCCTACTAGATATTTTCCAAACTTTATTACTTTGAAGGTCACTGCTTGAGCAAGTACCTTAAAGATTTAAAGAGAAAAAGTATGTTGCACAACGGAAATACTTTTAGAATGAAACTTGTTTTCAGAAAACCTTGCCAATGCTTAAAGATGATATACAGTAGATAGATTCAGCTTTATATGACAAAATAAGCAAGATAAGCAACAGTAAAGAACACAACAAATTATAGAGGTTCGAGGGTGGAGTAATCCCTCTACGTCCTCTCTTCTCCTACACTAGGAGGAACTTTCGTTAGGTCTAAATGGTTGATTTACACAAGCCTCGCTTAGACAACCTAAACCTAACGAGAACAACTGCCAGTCTCTCCCACACAGGGTTACTGCGCAGTGACCAAACCTCCAACCCACACAGGACTCTTGCTCTTCTACTAAGAGCGAAACCTCTAGCCCACACAGGACTCTCTCTTCTACTGAGAGCGAAAATACTTGATCAGACACATCCTCTAATCAAGCAACTCCGCACAGTCTAACAAAGAGAGTAAAACTCTAGTAACCCAGGCAGCAAGCTTAAAGTAGTTGAGCTCTTTAAGCTGAGAGTAGTTTGCTGCGTAGACTGGACTTGAAACTTCTAAGTGTGTGTAAATGATTTGCAATGTATATCTTGAGCGTTTTGTTCGCGAGAGTTTCAGGTGCATTTCAAGTGCCAGTTCTTTTGTATTTATAGGCGATTTGAATTTTGTCCGTTGGAGAGAAAATCTGATCTGCTGCTCTTTTCGGAGTGACGTGATTTGATCGTATACTGTTTTCTCAGGCTGTCACTCAGAAGCCGCAATCACCGTCCTTGTCTGCCATATCTTCAGACTCCCTTTTTGCTTTTTGATACGTGGCATGTTTTGATTGATTCCAACTGCTACTTGTGCCTAACGTAAACTTTTGAGCACATCTTTTGAGATAACCGCTACTTCTCTCAGGTAGCTGGAAGCTTTTTGATTCTGTCAGTATCTTATTTACTTTAGTATCCTTTAGTCGATCCTCGATCAGCATCCTATCCGAAGCAACCTGCTGTTCTTCACGATCTTGTGCAGCAAGGTCTTCAATTTCCAATCTTTGATTTTCAAGCCTCCTGGTCTTAATCTAGAGAATATTACAACGAAATCTAATACAAGGATCCTAGGTTCGTATTCTATTACATGTTTTGTCATTTATCAAAATCTTACACAATGTTCCTTACAATTTTCCCCATTTTTGAGGATGACAAAACTTTTTCTAAGAGGATCAACAATCATAAGCTCAGCAAATAACCAGATACTCAAAATACATAGTTTCAGATCAAGAGATAACACAAGTTTCAAAATACATAGTTTCAAAATACATAGTTTCAGATCAAGAGATAACACAAGTTCACGAGTAGTGAGCTTTATAAGATCAAAAGAAGATGTATATTTATAGCGAGTTTAAACAAGATCAAAGCATAAAGTAAAAACAATAAACAGAAGAGTATGCATAAGTAAAGAGTAATGAAGTTTACTGCGGCTTGAACTAGGAAGCTCTCTTTCTTTCTTTCTTGGTTCCTTCCACCAGTTGAGGAGAGACTCTTGATAGGTTGTCTCCATCTTCTGTTTCATCTCAGGTGTCTCATCA
The DNA here is from genome assembly GCA_005771605.1 of Scutellaria baicalensis. Taxonomy (NCBI): domain Eukaryota; kingdom Viridiplantae; phylum Streptophyta; class Magnoliopsida; order Lamiales; family Lamiaceae; genus Scutellaria; species Scutellaria baicalensis. The sequence continues at coordinate 8,913,830 of CM016722.1, read as the reverse complement.
TATCTTAGCTAAAAATCTTCTTTTAATGGAATAGTGCTTAGCCTGCTCTTCAGCCTTATTTGTTTTGGTAGAACTCCTCTACTCGCAAGATCTCTGAAGCATTGGAGTCCTTCGCGATTATTTTTCCCTTTGATAATTATGGACTCCTTGCATAGCTGATTGTAGTACTTCATATATTCCGCTTCTTTGAAGATATTGATTTGCTGAAAGGATGGACACCGATCGATAGGTAGATCAATCTCTGGGTGCTCCCATTCTCGAAAATTTGGGTCTCTGCAGTTTGGACTCCCATCTAAGAAAGAGCGAAGTGACTCTGGTGCATTCCTTTCTTCTGCAGCAAGGGCTTCTAGATCAGGTTGTCTCTGAGGAGGGAAGAGTTTGGATAAGGTCTCATTTGCAAATCTTTCAAGATGAGCATCTGATGCTCTAACAAGTTCTTCCTCAACTCTTCTCATTCTCTCTTCTCTTTCTTCTACTCCTCTTTGAAGACCAGGATGAATATCTGAGATAGTATCAGATTTTATTTTGATAATTCTGCTATCCTGTTGTCCGCCAGAGCTTCCTACATAGCTTACTCCGTCGCCTCCTGAATCCCTTCTAGGCAATATTGTTAGATCTTTGCAAGAGGAGGGAGGAACTTGTTGCCTTCTTTGCTCAATCCTCTTAGCTGCCTCTTCCCCCTTTTTGTTATTATCAAAGCTCGATCCAACCACAAACTGAAGCATTGAATGCATGCTAGCTATCATCTCGGTAAGATCATCCAGGGTTTGCTTCTGTCCATGCTGAATGTTGAAAACTTCTTTGAGGGAAGCGAACATAAATTTTTGCTCTAGCTCAATTGTGACTGATTTGTTTGCTTGGGAATTGAGCTTGTCATTCATGCTCTTGATTGTCTCAATAAGAGTGGTAGAGGATGTTAGAGAAGAGATAGCTTGCTGTAATCTGGCCAAGGTGACATTCAGAGTATTTTGTTTGAAGGCGGCTTGGAATCTATCATTTCTTGCTTCAGCTCTCATCTGCTTGCTAGCTTCGCTCAAGAATGTTCCAAGTTCTCCTATTGCTTTGAGAACATCATCAAAGGACTTTTGTTCTTTATTCTGCACAGAGGAAGAAGGATTTAGAGGGTTGGATTTTTCGGCTCCGGATTCACCCTGTTCACTGGGTGATCCTTCATCGCTGTTAGAATTCGACATGAAGCTCTTAGTATCTGCACTATAATTAGCTGAATCATCATCATCTGCCCCAATGATGGGCTTTGTGGGGTTAGTCTCTTTAGCAACAGACTCTTTCTCAGTATTTTGTTCCTCTGGGTTCTTCTCATTAGTAGGCTCTCTGTTAGCAGTGTGTTCATTTGTGGCATCCTCTGCAACCATCTCTCCATGGTTCGCAGGATCCTCAGAGATTACATCCTGTATGAGAGTAGGTGTAATTTCCTTGGCCATTGTGAAATCCTTCATTGGTGTTCTATCAGTAGAGAGCCTTGACATAGGTTCTCCTTCTTCAAGAGTTGCTGCTCTTAGAGTTTCCGCAAGAGCTGCAGCGACTGCAAGTGTATCCAGTTTTGCACCCACCGGAGTAGCTGGTAGTTCCATCATTGGAGTGTCAGCCTGGTCTAGGTTTATAGGAGTGCTTCCTATAATATGCACTTCTCCAGCAATTTCTGATCTTGCTTCCTCCTCATCTGGTAAAACCACTATGTCAACTAGCTGATTGTAGGCTCCATTGGATTCATCTCTGGAGGCTGATGGTGATGGAATCTTCTGAGTTATTGGTGGAGCATTCAAGAAATGTTTTATGGGTGTTGCTCCAGCGGAAGACCCTTCACCCGGTTGTATGATTATAGCTTTATGATTCATTCCCTTTTCCAATAAACTTTCATTCATGGCCTGTTTCAGTATCCTTTCTTCTGCTTCATCAGTTCCAAAGGCTTCTACTTGTTTCTCAACAAAACCTATGTCATCACTAACAATCACTTATTCAGGTGCTCCCATTAGAATGACATCATCCCTATAGAAGTCAGGTTGCTCAATGGGCTTCTTTCCCTTTAGAGTTCTTGGGGATGGTGGTGGCAAATCAAGAGGTGCTGTCTGTTTCTTCTTTTCGGCACGAGTAGCCAGTCTCAACTCTGCTTCAAAATTTTCTTTGAACTCAATCCATTTCCTTTTTCGTAATCCTATTAGAAAGCTTGAGTCCAGTACTTTCTCTTTTTCAATGTCAGCCACCTCAGCCCAATTCAATGCCCAATCTTCCTCCGTATGTAGCTCTTGCCATTGAACCAAGACCATACTGGGAAGGTGTCGATAATTCCACCAAGTTGTGAATCTTTCCCACTGTTTCCTGAATTCTCCACTCATTTTTGCAACATCCAGAACTATATCGGGTTCAGAGTCCTCTGAACTCTCTCCTTCCTCCAGATGTATTTGTTTGGTTACCTTCTGTACAGTTTTTCTGCTTGCTCGGCAGTCTGAATCTCTATCTCAGCATCATCATCATCATCATCAGAAATTCTCAGCTTCCTCCTTACCATCTGTTTTGCCCTTGCCCTAATACTTCTTGTTTTCTTCTTCTGTTTGGGCGGAGAAGTTTTCTTCTTCTTTTAGGCTTCTTTTCTTTTGCCGTTGTAGTCTTTCTGGTCACCGGAGAGCCCTCAGTTCCCTTTTTGACAAAGATTCTATCGTATCCTATGAACTTTGCCTTTTGGATGGGCTTACCCTTAGACAAGTCGAGACCAGTAGACCCAAGAATGGTGTTGATTATTAGTCCATAGGTTGGCTTACCCACCTTCTTCTCTACTTCTTCCTTGAGCCTTGTAAAAACATATTCCGCCCAGTTTATCTTCTCAGCTTCCATTAAGGCCATCATCATTCTGTATCTGAGATTGATACATTTATCAAAGGAACCAGATCGGTTCTCAATGATATGACAGCAGATATCGTGGAGCATCTGATACTCCATTTAGAAGACCTTCTTGTTGCAACTTTTGTTTAATGTCAGCAAGTCCTCTGTATTCTCAACCATCTCTTCCCCATAGGTGATTAACTCACTGCCATTTATCCCTTTAGTGGGCAGTTGTAAGATTCTGCCGAGGAGGCTTGCTGTTATCTCAATCGTTTTCTTCCCCATCTTAGAGATGATCTTTGTCTTGTCTTTGGATATCTCCGTATTATTGTAGAACAGGCAGATCATTTCCTCATAGTAGGGTTCCTTGTAGTGTGAGCATAAACCCAAGACTCTGGATTGGTGAAGATTGTTCAGGATCATTTGTATCAGATCAACGGAGCAGCCTTCATCTTTAATAGCTTTCACTATGATCTTCTCATCAACGAGACGACCGTCAATAACTTGCGCAACTTTGGGTGCTATTACGAGTGGTAGTAGTGTATGTGAGTTTTCTGTAAAATTAGAGAAAATCATAGGAACTATTGCTAGGTTGCTAATATGCAGAAGGTTAGAGAGTTTAGAAGATATGAAAGCGTAAAAGATTTGATCAAATGTAAAACTTTTGTTTTATCGGGCAACTTCCTGTATTATGATCAAGGGTGTAGATCTTCTCGAATTTGAAAGGTCCTATATCCCGCGGTTGAGGATCCTTGCATTTAATCGTTGATTTGCTTTTGTCTTTTCAAAGATCTTGAAGGACTTGTCTGCAAATATCGCTGCCTCTTATTGGGTAACCTGCCCTGATTTGATGCGCCACGTCTTGGGACTGACAGTTTCTTATTATCGTGCGCTTCGTAGGTTCCTTTGTGATGATTAAGTTACCAGATAGCTTTTACTGGTATCTTTCAGTAGGCTTTGTCAGCTTCCTTCACCAGGGACCTTCGTCAGGATCCTATTCAGTGTCTTTTCTGACAGTGATTTTTGTGTTTCCCCTGAGCTGTAGCACACTTCAACAGATATATTAGTAAGTTTAGCTTAAATTAATAATGCCTAATTCATTCCTTAGAAAGAAAAATCTTGATTCAAATAGAGGTTTTGTGAATATATCAGCTAATTGTTGATCAGTATGAATCTTCTCCAGAGAAATATATTTCTTTTCGACATGATCTCTGATGAAGTGATGCCTAACATCAATATGTTTAGTTCTCGAGTGAAAAACAGGATTGTGTGTAATTACTATTGCGCTTGAATTGTCACACATGATAGGAGTATCCTTTTCAACAATATTGTAATCTCGAAGTTGTTGTTGAATCCATAGGATTTGAGCACAGCAGCTTCCTGCAGCAACATACTGAGCTTCGGCATTTGAAGTGGCTATTGATGTTTGCTTTCTACAGAACCAGGATACTAGGCGATTCCCTAGCATTTGACAAGTTCCACTGGTGCTCTTTCTATCAATTTTGCAACCTGCGAAATCAGAGTCAGTATGTCCAATCAGTTTTATATCACCTTCTTTTGGATACCACAAGCCTACATCTTGAGTTCCTTTGAGATATCTGATTATTTTCTTTGCTGCTGTAAGATGAGATTCTTTGGGTGTGGCTTGATATCGTGTACACATTCCCACAGCAAACATGATATCTGGCCTGCTTGCAGTAAGATAGAGCAGTGACCCGATTAGCCTTCTATATTTTGTGATGTCAACTGCCTTTTCTCCTTCATCTCTGTCCAGACCTTTTGAAGTTTGCATTGGAATGCTTACTGTACTGGCATTCTCCATTCCAAATTTCTTGATCAACTCCTTGGTGTACTTCATCTGATTTATGAAGGTTCCTTGATCAAGCTGTTTTACTTGTAATCATAGGAAGAAACTCAGTTCTCCCATCATGCTCATTTCGAATTTAGATTGCATTAAGTTTGAGAACTTTCTGCATAACTCCTTGTTGGTTGAACCAAAAATAATATCATCCACATAGATTTGCACAAGCAGGATGCTATCTCTGTCCTGAATTCTGAATAAGGTTTTATCCACTTTACCCTTCTTGAATCCATTGTCCAGTAGATATTTTGACAGAGTATCATACCATGCTCTTGGTGCCTGCTTTAATCCATAGAGAGCTTTCCTCAACTTATACACCATTTTATCAGCATCTTCTTCAAACCCAGGTGGTTGTTCAACATAAACTTCTTCTACCAACATCCCATTCAAGAAGGCGCTCTTCACATCCATTTGATATACAGTGAGATTCTTGTATGCTGCGTATGCTAGAAAGATTCTAATTGCTTCAAGTCTGGCTACTGGAGCAAAGATTTCATCAAAATCTATGCCCTCTTCTTGATAGTATCCTTTTGCTACTAGCCTTGCTTTGTTCCTTACAACTTGTCCTTCTTCATCTAGCTTGTTCTTGAACACCCACTTGGTTCCGATGACGCCTTGATGTGTAGGTCTGGGAACCAGGTACCAGACTTGATTTCTTTCAAATCCATTCAGCTCTTCTTGCATGGCTTGAACCCAGTTGGTATCTTGTAAAGCTTCCTCCGGGTGTTTTGGTTCTGTTTGAGATATAAAGCAAGTAAACATAGCTTCATGTGGATTTGCTCATCTCGTTCTTACTCCAAATGTATAGTCTCCGATAATTAGGTTTCTGGGGTGATCCTTCAGCCATCTTCTTCTTGCTTCATCGTCTTGCTGGGGTTCCCCCTCAATTGGATTCTGATTCAGATCTGCAGTCTGATTATGTTCAGGTTCCTGATTAAGTTCAGATTCTTGTGTCTGAGTAGATACCTGCATGTTAGGAACATACGTGGTCTGGGATGGTGGGATTCCATCCATATTTTGAATATTTGGTAACTTCACATCAATATATTCAACATGATTGTTGTTGATGTGAGTTCTGTCCAATTCTTCTTGGAGTTCCTTAATATCAGCCTTACTACAGTGTGATTCATCAAAAATCACATGTACAGATTCTTCTACAACAAGCGTTCTCTTGTTGAAGATTCTAAAGGCTTTACTCACCGATGAGTAACCAAGGAATATTCCTTCATCAGATTTGACATCAAAAGTTTTAAGATATTCCTTTCCATTGTTGAGCACGAAGCACCTGCATCCAAAGATGTGAAAATAATCACACAGGGTGAGTAGCCATACCACAGCTCGTAGGGTGTTTTGTTCAGATCTTTGTTTATCAGGCATCTGTTCTGTGTGTAGCATGTTGTATTGGTTGCCTCTGCCCAAAATCTCTTTGGTAGCTCAGCTTCTGCCAGCATCGTTCTTACGGCTTCCTTCAAGGTTCTATTTCTTCTTTCAGCAACCCTATTTTGTTGAGGCGTCCTCGCAACTGAATATTCGTGCCTGATTCCATTGTTTGAACAGTAGTCTTCTATGAATTTGTTAGTAAATTCAGTTCCTCTGTCTGTTCTGATCTTTACTATGCTCAGGCATTTTTCTGTTTGCAGTCTTTTCAGAAACTCTGGTAAACGTTGCTGGGTGTCAAACTTCTTTGCAAGGAAGATTGTCCATGTGAACCTTGAGTAATCATCTACTACTACTAAGGTGTACTTCTTCCCTGATATACTGATTGGATCAATAGGTCCAAAAAGATCCATATGAAGCATGTTTAATACCCTCTCAGTAGAGCGAATAGTTTTGTTTTTGAAGAAGCTCTTTACTTGTTTTCCCTTTTGACATGCTCCACATACAACTTCCTTGCTGTAGACAATGTCTGGTAGTCCTTTGACTAATCCCTTTCTGGCCAGTTTGTTTATAGTTTTGAAGTTCAGGTGGCTCAGTCTCTTGTGCCACAGCCAACTAACTTCAGAGGTGTCTTTGGCAACAAAGCATGTGGCAGAGGTTGCTGAGTCCCATTCAGCGATATAGATGTTCCCTTTCCTAGTTCCTGTAAGCTTGACTTCTTGAGTCTTGTCGTCCTTGATGAGGCACTTATTGTGATAGAATTCCACGCAGTACCCTTTATCACAGAACTGACTTATGCTTAGAAGATTGTATTTCAGCCCCTCTACATAGGATATTACTTTGATGCAGATCTTTCCTTTGATTAGATCACCAATGCCTTTTGTACTTCATTTGGAGTTATCTCCAAATATAACTTTAGGTCCTTTGGAAGCTTTAAAGTTGGTAAGGTTCTTCTGGTTTCCTGTCTTGTGTCTTGAACAGTCACTGTCAATATACCATATTTCCCTGCTGTTCTCAGTCACATGTTCCTGCACTTACAAGAGAAATCACTTCTTTTTAAGTACTCATACAAGTACGCGTCCTTCCTTGTTAGTTTCCATTCTCCTTTTAGGAATCCATACTTGCTTTACAACAATCCTTTGGTTGCAAGTTTTGATGGTTCCTGAATTGACATAAGTATTCATGGGATGCTGCATATATACTTGTGATATTCTCCTATACTTTCTATGAGTGAATGGTCCATGGGATTTTGGTACATATATCAATTGGGTTCTTTTAGACTTTCTAGATTGTTGTCTATCATTCCTATTTTTAGCATATTTTGGTTGCTGGAGCCAATTTCTCATAGATTTAGATTCATCATTAGAACTTAAAGTTTTATTTCCTTTTTCCTCAAGGCTTCCTACATTTGTGCTTGTGCTTCCCCCTAAACTAGATAATTCATCTTGATGGGGAATGGTTGCAATCACAAACGTAGGTGCCTTAGAAGTACTAGCAAACCAAGTAGAGTCCTCTTCACAGTAACCTATGCCTGAATAATCTTTAGACTTCTCTGAATTTTTAGCATGTCATCTAAGTCTTTAGAGGATTTGTTGAAGGTGTTAATCGTTTCAGTAAGAACTTTCTTTTCATTTACTAGCTTAGTAACCTGTAAATTCAGCTCATTAATTTCAGCCTTTTGGTTATCGCATGCTTGAATTTTTAATTTCTCTATTGCTATTTGTCTTTCTAATGCAGCATGCTTGTTCCTAAGTTCTAAGTTCTCTATTTTTAGTTCCTCATGAGTTGAAGTGATTTGCTCAAAGTCATTCATGATTTGTTTAAAAGCACATATCATATTCATCCTTTCATCATTTTGAACAGGAGAGTTGAGATATATTACCTCGTCTTCTGAGTTGTCACTTTTGACCATGAGCCAGATTAGAGCTTCATCGTCTGATGAGAATCCTCCGAGTCACTATCGGTGGTTGGCTCATCCTTCTTGGGTGTCTTCTCAGGTGTAGCTGTCTGAGAAGATTCTGCCTCTCCGAGTAGCGCTCTTAACTTCTGACGTTTCTGCATTTTTCTTTCGTATCTCACTTTCCGTTCATCTTCTAGATATTTGTGGACATTAGGGTATGGGCACTCTCTGGCGTAGTGTCCTGGCTTTCTGTAGTTGTAGCAGAGGTCATCAGCGTCTTTGGAATTTGACTGAGGTGACTGCTCACTGGTTCCAGTGTCACTTTGCTTTTTCCTGTAGTTGTCAGTTCTTGAATTTCTTCTCATGAACTTTGGAAATCTTTTCAGTAGTAGTGCCATGTCTTCTTCTATTGTGCCCTACAAATTGGTTGTTTGATCTTTAGACTTCCTCACTTCTTGAGGTTGTCTTGCAGTTAAAGTTGCGATCCTCGAGTTGCTTCCTTCGGTCTCTATTTTTCTTCTGTTGATGTGGAATTCGAAAGCTTTAAGGTCTGAGAAGAGATTGAATGTGCTCATGGACTTTAAGTCCATAGACACTCTCATGGCTGTTGTCTTGCTATCCCATTCAATGGGAAGTGCTCTTAGTATCTTCATATTGTTCTCCTTTTGCGTGTAGACCTTGTCCAGACACTCGAATTCGTTTATGATGGCTGTGAATCTTAGATCCATTTGTTCTAGGGTTTCTCCGGGTATCATCTCGAATAGCTCAATTTTTTGTGTTGTCGTTGAGACTTTGTTCTCTTTTGTGAGCTCAGTGCCTTCGCAGATTTGCTCAAGCTTTTCCCAGATCTCTTTGGCAGTTCTACAAGTTTTTACCTTGCTGAAGGTTCCTTTGTCCAGAGTAAGGAATAACTCGTTCTTTGCTACATTATCGAGGTTTGCTCTTCTTCTTTCATTGACAGTCCATTATTCTCTTGGTTTGTCCAGAACAGCTGGATGTGGAATGACTCCTATGTCTCCCTGCCTATCTGTTGCTTCATTGGCGGCTCTAGTAAACAGTGGATTTACTTTTGTAATCCTCGGTGGTCCTTCGGTAATAACGTACCACATTTCATCATGCATGGCCGATAAATGTGTCTGCATGTGAATTTTCCAATCATCATATTCATCTATAGAAAACATAGGTACTTTATGAGAATCTATGATGATTATGCTTTTAAAAAGGTTTTCAGGAAGAGGGGATCTAGGATTGATAAGTTAGATCGGTCATTTAATCCAACCCGCTTTGATACCACTTGTTGGTGCCAATTGGTAGTAGGCTTAGGGGGGGTGAATAAACCTACTAGATATTTTCCAAACTTTATTACTTTGAAGGTCACTGCTTGAGCAGGTACATTAAAGATTTAAAGAGAAAGAGTATGTTGCACAGCAGAAATACTTTTAGAATGAAACTTGTTTTCAGAAAACTGTGTCAATGCTTAAAGATGATATACAGTAGATAGATTCAGCTTTATATGATAAAATAAGCAAGATAAGCAACAGTAAAGAACACAACAAATTATAGAGGTTCGAGGGTGGAGTAATCCCTCTACGTCCTCTCTTCTCCTACACCAGGAGGAACTTTCGTTAGGTCTAAATGGTTGATTTACACAAGCCTCTCTTAGACAACCTAAACCTAATGAAAGCAACTGCCAGTCGCAGTTCTCTGGATACAACACCCATCAATAAGTTGCAGCAACTGAAGCAGTCTTGCAGGTGGATCAACATCGAAGTTATCAACATCCACTGCATGCTGAAAGAATACGAGGATACATCAAACTCAGTTGTCATTGCAGTGCTAGATAGGCCGTTACAAAAGGACAAATTCAATGATGACGAGCTTATGGAGAACTGCCACCTGGCCTGAGCAACTGCCAGTAAACTGCAACAAAGGACAACCGCATTTAATGGCGCATGAGCTTAAAGAGGAGCATGTCTCTACCTTTTTAAGGAGCGCATTAAATGATTGTACCTGATGAAGATCATAGAGGATCAAGGAGGAAAAATGCTGACCATCTAGATCAACCTAAAGGACAAATTTCAAGAGCGTGAATGGATCAACGATCAGGATGCAACAACATGAAGAGAGGAGCTAAAAAGAAGACACGTGAAATGTGCACACTTCAACTGGTACATTCCACCATCTATAAAAGGGGAGAGTGGAACTGAAGAATACAAGACTGAAAATCCATAATCACACTTTGAATTTCTAAATATAACGATTACCGAGCTACAAAGCATTCAAACATTTTCAGTCCCACTCAACCTTGAAGCAAACACTCCAGCATTGAAGATCTTTGGAGTGTTCTTACTTCATCACAGTTGGAGAAACTTTTTATCTAATCATTTCATTGCTATGTGCTTAGGTTGTTTATTTTTGATGTGCACAGTTGATAGGAGTCAATCCTTGTTGTTCATCCATAGAGTTAGTTTAGTTTGGAAGAGTCCTGTACATCTAAAGTACTCTAGTGGATATCCTCATTCTGAGGAGAAGAGAGGATGTAGAAGGATTACATCATCTTCGAACCTCTATAAAAGTCTTGAGTCTATTTACTTGCTTTCAGCATCTTTACATTTCTTTATATTTGCTGCATGCATGTTCAATATGGCTTTCGTTTCTGTTCTTATGTGATTTAGCCTGTTATCCTAGTTAAAAAGTTAATATATTTACTGAACTCTTTATCCTTAACACATTTCCAATGTGCTAAAAAATTCTAAGTGTTAGGCTGTAGTAACCAGTTTGCTGCAAGCAGAACACTGAACTGTTAACTTGCTGCAAGTAGCGATAGCTTACAGCAGGTTGCAGCAACAGAGAGAAAAGTGTGAAAAAGAAAAGAGGTTCATTCACCCCTCCTTCTGAACCTCTGTAACCATTTGGGACCAACAATAACATAAAAGTTAAATATATGTTTCATATATACTAAAAGAATAACCACTAGAAGACACATGTCACTATATGGTTATTCCAATTTTTCACTCAATTTAAAAAAAAAAATATATATATATAGTTAATTTATAATTAAATTAAATTAATTCATTTAATGATAATAGCTATAATTTGTAACCTATGAAATTGTAATGATAATTAATAGCAATTTATAACCTATTAAATTTTAGTCAATTATATTTTAATATATGAATTGATTGTTATTTTAATGAGGCAATACATTTTCATATGTATAAACTGCTAATAAATATAATCATTATAAATTGGGAAAATTAAATCAAGCATATCATGAATAGGAATTTTATGATCCATATACTTTTTAGGTCATGTGAGTATATAAATATAATTTTAAGAACAACAAAAATCAGTAAATTCATGAAAAAAGACTATTGATTGCTAATTAATATATGTTAATATTAAAATTTTGATGAATATATGTTAATACGAATATAGTAATATACAATAAATTAAATATTAATAGAAAAGAAGATGTTAATTTAGGTTAATACAAATTAATAAAAAATACTACATATAATGTATTTTCTATTTTAATTTTACTTCAATTTTAATTCAAAAATATGGCTAAAGTGTATGTATTACCTACAAATTGACAATACAAATATTTTTTAAGTCATGTGAATATGAATTTTTTTTTCGTTAAGTAACATTTTTGATGTGCATGTATGCATTGGTATTTCCTTCTCAAAATGTATTACATTTTTATGTTAATTTTTTTAATATTAATTTTAAAAACATTCCGTGTAATACACGAGATATATACTAGTATCTATACTAAATGAATAACAAAGAGTGACACATGCCGCTCTCTGGTTAATCCTATTTAATATAATTTAATTTTCAATTAATTCGTTTGATATTTATAATTTATTGTAATAGAACATTTAATGAGATAATAATAATTGAATAACAAAATGCAAATAATTATGATTGATAATAAAATTGTAAATTATGAAATTTTAGGCAAACATTTCAATTAAAGTTGATGTTTGAAATTACACTACATGATAATTAAAATAAATTCACAATTAAATTAAAATTTCATACTAATTAAATTAAGAATTAATGATAAATAATAATAATAATTAAATTTATTTATAAATAATAATTTTCAAATTTCTTAATTAGTATTAAAATACATGTGTGATACACGAGACTTACACTAGTTATTATATAAAGGTTTTCCAATATATTTATCTTATATTTTATACTGAATAAAATCTAAGTATATAACTTAAATGTTATGATATATGTACATACAGTTATACTAATATAACATAAAAATTGTCACATAAATTTAGGAAGATAAAATAACCTGCGACGTAGATCTAGGCAAGACCATACCCGACCCAACCAATGGACACCCAATTCCACGTGTAATTGGTGTATAAGAATTCTGCTCTAAGTAAATTAATGGTGAATCTACATTGAGATATAGTATCTCAAAACCAAGTCGAGTACATTCATCTCAAAAACCTTATCAATGATTTGTAAATAATGCTTCCCTTATTTTTTGTTTTTGAAACTTTTTTTTTTCAAAATTAAGAATTGATCAGTAATCAATTGGTAAATAATATTTTCATTTATCAATCAATATTTGTCCCTCCCTCCCTACCTTGATTAAAACCTTCCTCCTAAAATTTCAGGTATTTGGAAATAAAGATTTGTGTATGTTTAGATGAAAAATCGGATAATAGTTAAAAGGATATATAATTTGTCACAAAACTGAATATAGAACATCTCTAACAGTGCACAAAAAATACGGCAACTCTTGCATTATTTTAATTATTTAAAAACTGACACATATCTCTAACAGTGTGCATTATTTTCACACTAAAAGAAATTACTTCATAACATACATTCTATTCCATAAGAAAAGTAAAAAACCTTGATGTATGATTTGACCTTTGTTGGATTTAATGTAAGATTGACGGTTGAAATAACTTAATGTAAAACACTAATGACATGAACAAGTCTAAAAATTCAAGCACGCAGCCAGAGATGCTCAGAAACGAAGGACTAATTCAGCCTTTAATAAATACATCAAACAAGAAATTAATTAAGATGATGAAAAAATTGAGGTGAACAATTCAAACTAGAAAATAAATAAATAAACAAACAGCTAAATTTAATTAAATTCAGCATTATAACCACTACTGTACATTTTACAAAACAAGTATTAGGAAAATGCTAAAATGGCCACGGTGGGCAGCCCTTAATATGTCAACCACTGACGTGTAATGATTTCATCCACTCGTTGTATGAAAAACAAAATTAATTGATATGTTGGATCTTTGACATGTCAGCGGTGGACACATATTAACATGCTCAGGGTGGATAGGGTAGCAGGACTATCTAATTAGAACCCACAAAACATTATCATAACCATAAAACAAATTAAGAAAAAAAAAAAGAAAGCAAACCCATGTTGTCAAGGATCGTCCATATATAGAAATTTAGTATTTCATCTTATATCGTATTTCACAAATGCAAGTAAGCTAAACATGCATTTTATATGAAATAAAGATGGAATGTAACACCAAATTACAATATGAAATCCGACTAACTTTTAACAAGACAAATTAAATTAGAGTAACTAATGGTGTTTAGGAACTCATTGGGCTACGAGGTTCATTCAGAGCAGCTATGGCTGCTTCTATCTTCACTCTTAAAACTTCCTTTTCCTCCTCGTCACCCTGCAGTACAAAATCATAATTTTAACTTCATTTTATATAGATTGACCTAGCTATATATAGAGTTAATTAAAATTTGAAAAATTTAATTAATAAGTTGTCACAAAAAACAATAAAAAAATTTTATTCGCAACAATTTGTTAGACGACTTTTGCGATAATAACTAATTAGCAACAAATGCTGACACATAATTCTTTTTACGACAATTATCAATGTTTTGCAGCAAAATTTGCAAATAATTATTCTTGTAGTGAATAACAAAAAAACAACATGGACATCACTCATTGTGGTATACTATGTATTATAGATAATTAAATAAATATTGTTTAGAAATCTAAGTTATTGAAGTAGTGATAAATTATTCAATTATTGGAGTATTACATGAGTGAAATACGTAATTAAAAGTTAAAAATAACAATAGATAATGATTATGAGTGTTGTTGTACCCAATATTGAGTTTCTATTTTCTTTATTAAAATTTAGATTCCTGCCGATTCTTTTTTTGACATTGTACAGTCACAAGTAGTTGTGCCTAAAAATAAAACCTATTTAATTACTAATTGAATTTTTTACGATACTCTTAAGCCCATTTCATTATTTTAATATTTAAATTTAAGTGAGTTTTAAATTAGAAGTTTTCATATCAACTCAATAAATTGCTGTTGAAGGTTGTAATCATTTCTAATCTTTTATTTATAAGAAGTATGCAAACTTATTAAACAAATCATAAGATACAGACATATTGCATTATATCTAGTTTAAATACTTCTATGTTCATCATATCTTAAACTTATACCCCATTTAATCCGATGACATAAAATAATAGTAATGTCTTAAAGACATCAATAATTGAGGTAAAAGAAAACATAAAATATCCTTATTCCCCTCAAACATGCATTAATAACTCATAGATAAGATACCCTAATTACATCAAACAATGGGAGAGAGGGACAGATAGAGAGATTCTCTAGTAACATCAAAGGTTAATTCCATTTTTTATCTTATTCATAGGTCGCCTTCCATGTTGGTCACAATATTTTCTAAATATCAATTTTAATGATGCAGTTGAGAAATGTGAGAAATGCGTTCCATTCCAATCATTTTTTGCATTAATCACAAGTTTTTACCCATGAAATTGGACGGTGATTGTGCGACACTCACTAAAAAGTGGTCGGAAAATTTCCAGTGAAAAAAAATGTAATTGAACACATTTCTCTGTTGAAGTACTAAAATTGATAATCAATAAATAACATGATCACAATCGAACCAGGCCTCTAAATCAGGATAAAAATGAAATTAACCCAACAAATATTAACAACAAACAATGAAGAGAGAGAGAGAGAATGACTTACCTCAAGAAAGAGAGTCTTGAAAAGCCTACCAGAGAAAGCATTGATACTGCATGTTATGATTTTCAGCTTTAAAGATTCAAAAGCCTCACATAATCTAATCATTGTGTCTCTTCTTTTACTGCATGACAAGCTTACTACCATTATCTTCTCTCCCATCTTCGATACCCTCAACTGCATATCAATTCATCACTTTCATTTTTCACTTCTTTTTTATTTACTTCATAAAATAAGAATTAATTTTTATAATTTTCTTTATCTATCAATCATGTAACGTTTTTTTGTTCATGCAAAACATTCATTATTAGTACCAGTATAGCTATTATAACCTACCTATGTATTAACAATAATTTGTTCACACTGAACTAATTAATTATTACAAACATCTTCTAGAATTTGAATTTAATTTAGATAATTCATAATTATTTAATCTTTAGGTAGTATTTTCAATGATTTGCTGATTTAGGACGTGCAACCAAATTTCCATATTAATTAATTGCACGTATGGATAATTTAAATTTAAAAAGATTTAGTCACAAATTAAGTAGACAACAATATCCTACCATCACAAGATTAGGGGATGCTACACACACACACACATATATACATATATATATATATATATAACACATATCTACTATAAGAGTGACACTCATGCCCCAAATTTTATCATCATATGGTGTTAAATATATACTCTACAGGTATCATGTATATATTCTTCAGGTATCACATGTATACTCTTATATACATATGATACCTGTATAGTATATTTATAACACCAAGAAATATAACACCTATAGAGTATATATATAATACCCGAAGAACATGTATATAACACCTAGATCTGTACCCCAGGGTATATAAGTTTTTACCCCACTAGAAATTTTATATTCACTCGAATCAAAAGACCCAAAAGCTAGCTAAAAATATTTAAAAATAATAATTAAAGAAAAAGCAAAGAAAACCCACCTCAATAATCTCAATAGGAGATGGCTTCTCCATTAATCTTGTTCTCTTAGGCTTAGAACAAAAAGTAGTAGATTCTTGATCAATCTCTGAAATTGCACTATTTGATTCCAACTCTGAAATTTCAGCTTGAATTCTTTTCTCTTCTTCTTGGAGTGATTTGATGTGCTCAATGGCATCTCTGATAATAGATGCCTTGTCCATCTATGTCAAATATTTCAACCGATTAATTAATGATAAGATCATTAACCCTCCTTGTTCAACTAATTCAAAACCACAAATTAATAACCAAGAAAATCAACCATGATCTTATGGAAACTGCATCACCTTAAAGATGATTAGTCACCCACAATAATTTAGTAGTAGGGCCATCAATTGAATTAGTTTAAGTATACTTGGCCTTGTGGGCCTTGTGGCAACATTATTTGTATAAGTGACACTAATCATACATAATAAATAATTAGTAGGGTCTACATATTTAACAATACCTTTGTAATGTTAGGGACCACTGATCTAAGTGCATACAGTCTTTCATTCAGTTTTCTCCTCCGGTTCCTCTCCGAGACTATGTTCTTCGACGCCAACGACGAATGAACGGCCCCGTCCGGTGAGCTCGAGTCATAGTACACCGATATAGCCTCATCGAAGTAGCTAAACACCAGATATTCAACAAAACTATTAATTCAACTCTGTTTTCAGTGTTTTCGAGAGAATGCATATTTTTGACAATGTTTATACAAACACAAAATGTATCAATAGGAAAGTGTATCGAGTAATTTGGTTAATTTTGACCTATGTCAGGACATATAGAGATAAATGTATATATAACTTCCTCTTGAACTAAACTTTCACAAAGTAATTTACAAAACTTTCCGATGTAAGAGAAATGAACTCTTGAACCCGACCCGAAAACAAAGATTTTGAATAGAAAGTAAAGTACCTATCGAGTTCTTCGGTTTGAAGGAACATGTTGGTTTCCCAATAGTTTCTATATTCATCATCAATGTTCTCCATTTTTAGTGTGTGGGTTTTCAAGTGGAGAGAAAGAGAGAGATGATGCTTTGCGTGAGAGATGAGAGAGAGGAAGAGAGTAGGGAATATGTTGTTTTTGTGTGCTTTTTCCAATCATCTGTGGGGTGTTTTATAGTCTTATTAACTTCATATATAATCACGTGGGTTAATTTTTGTCACATTTTCTGACAAATCGTGACCGTCCGTTGAGGACGCGTTGGATTGCATAGTGGGTCCCAAGCCATACACACACTCACGATTGACCGGCCAAAATGTGATACTCATATTATCTACTATATGATCGGGGTGTTTGACTGAACTTATTTTTATAACTTATGAGCTCTCATGTCTTATAAGATATTATTAGAGCTTTTAAAATATTTAATTTAAATTTAATATAAGTTGTTGAAGTGTTTGAGTAAATAAGATGATATAACTTATAAGTTGTTAGTAATGACATTTGTGTAATTTTAATGATTAAATTTAAAGGTGTTTTGAAAAATAAACTCTTATTTTAGAAATAAGTTGAGATTTCCCAACTTTTCAAAAAAGAGCTTATAAGCTCCTTACATCTTATAAACTCATAAAATAAAATCTTATTTTTAAAAGTTAGCCAAACACTTTTGAGGAGCTTATAAGCATTTAACATCTTATAAGCTCTTTTAAAGAGTTTATAAGCTTAACCAAACACCCTCTTGATTAAGAGTCTACTAATTACTTTATTTATTATTAGTAATACTCTATCATTATATATATACCTTATTTTATTCACACAATTATTATATTCATCTAAAAAAAAAAAGTCTTACTTGATATTCAACGGATTCACTTGAACGGCGTAATAATATATAATACTTATAATGTGAGTAATCTTTGCGTTATGATATAACGATTTTCACCTTTAATTAAATTAAATAATTTGAATATTAAGTGTACTTTGATTAACATTATTAAAGAGAAGTTACCGTCATTGAGCGTAAAGAAAGTTCAATCCAATTCATAGCGGAAATAGATAAAATATTGAGTACGAAAACTTCAATTCATTTGTGCTCGAAATAGAATGATAGATGGAGTAGGTAGGTATGATCTAGCCACGTGAGATTGAGGTGGAGCAATTGGCCAACGACCCTTTTATATTGTTCGGAATATGCTTCGATTGATCGGAACTCCACCGGAATAATCCTGTGCAATCAAGCCGCAAACTCATGCAAATAAACTATTCTAAACACGATCAACACACAAGAATTTATAGAGGTTTGATTTCTTGAGGAATCTACATCCACTTTGGAACAAGAATCTCTCACTACCTCTCAGAAACAGTGCCGAAATTCGGTTTACAAGATCACTCCCTAATCAGGGATTTCTTCTCAACTTGAACCCTAACTATCACTCCATCTCATCGAATTACATTATGAATCTCATGCATGAATACACGAATACAATGCCTTACATACAGTGATCAAAACCCCTAAAGTAATTCGAAGAAACAATTACAAACGAGTGAGTAATTCGGATTCGAAAACCTGAGCTTGTGCCGAACCCTAATTTCCTGCATGCAAGCCCTAACCACCAGTTACAGAAAAGATCCGGTTCGGACACTTATAATTCTTAACTTCTTAGCTCTAGTTCACTCGTAATTAACCCGGTTCTCATTAATTTAATTACGGATCTAAAAATGGCAGACATTTCTTAGTTAATTCACATGCACAAATCTCCACCTTAACTGAGAAATTTCTATGACTCTTACTCAAGTTTCCTTGTCCTTCCAATCCCAACTGATCAGGTTAATCAGCCTCTTGCAGTATGAATACTTCGATGTTGGCAAGATCTTTGTAAGCATATCTGAAGAATTATCCTCTATGCTTATCTTTCTTACCTCCACCTCACCTTTACCAATCGAGTCCCTCACAAAATGAAACTTGATATCAATTTGCTTGCAATTGTTATGGAAAGTTTGATGCTTTGATAAGTGCAAAGCACTCTGATTATCACAGTAGATTGTAACCCTCTTCTGTGTAATGTTAAATTCCCTTAGCATCCTTTTAAGCCATACAACTTCTTGATTGCTTATGCCATAGACAAGAATTCTGCTTCTGTGGTAGAAAGAGCCACCACATTTTGCTGCATTGCTTTCCAACAAATAGATGTCCCATATGACTTGAATATATATCTTGTTGTGGATTTCATATTGTCAGGATGCCCAACAAAGTCTGCATCTACAAAACCTTCCAAACCAATTGCTTGTTATGATTGCTTAATAGCTATCAGTCCCAGCTCTGCATTTCTATGTAGATATCTCATAAGTCACTTCACAACCTCCCAATGCTGCTTACCAGGATCTGCCATGAATCTACTAACCCTGATCATGTCAAAGGCTATATCAGACCTAATACAAATTATTGAGTACATCAAACTCCCAATAGCATTGGCATATGACACACTCAACGTGTACTTCTTGTCTTCTTCTGTGATTGGACTATGCTTTGCTAATAATTGAAACTGAGTACCAATAGGAGTCACCACTGATTTAGATTCATGCATGAAGAATCTCTTGAGCATCTTATTTACATATTCAGTTTGATACAAGAACACCTTTGTAGAGTCTCTATCTCTTAGAATATCCATGCCCGACATCCTCTTAGCATTGCTCAAGTCTTTCATCTCAAACTGTGATGAGACATTCTTCTTCAGGTTCTCTATCATTGACATGTTTTTGCTGGCTAATAGCATGTCATCAACATAAAGTAATAACAAAGTATGAACCAGTTTCCTTTATTTCTCTAGGTATACACAACTATCATAGCTGCATTTCTCCAACCAATACTTAACATGAAGCCATCAAACTTCTTATACCATTTCCTGGGACTTTGTTTCAAGCCATACAAGGATCTCTTAAGTAAGCATAGCTTTCCCTTATTTCCATGTTGAATGAAACCCTCTGGTTGCTGCATATACAATGTTTAATTCAAATTCCCATATAGGAAGACTGTATTCACATCTAACTGATGCAATTTCATGTCCTCTTAAGCAACCAATACAAGCAGGATCCTAATTCAACACGTTTGACCACATGTGAGAATATCTCACTATAGTCTATTCCCTCTCTCTGAGTGAACCTTTTGGCCACAAGCCTTGCTTTGAAACTTATCTTCTCATTTCCAGCTACTTCCACTTTCTTCTTGAAATCCACTTGCAGTCTATAACTTTTTGGTTCTTTGGTTTATCCACCAATTCCAAACTATGGTTTTTCTCAAGTGACATCTGTTCTTCATTGCCTTTAGCCACTTCTGTCTATCCTTTGACTAAATAGCTGGTTTGAAGTTCTCAGGCTCTGCATGCTCTAGTTCTTGAGCCACACTTAGAGTATAATAAGTGATGTCAGCTTGTCCTGTAATACCCCAAAGAATGTTAAGCTCTAATTAGAGTTCATGATAATTTTAATAAGTTAATTCATGAAATTAAGTTTCAATTCGTCTTTTTGTATTTTAGATTTAAGTCAGAAAATAAATCAGACGATATAGTTACGTCTAAAGTATTTTTAATATACAAAGTTATAATATCATAACGATAATTATTAATTAGTAGATGGCCTAGTGTTGCTGCAATGTTGACCTGACCAGAAGTTCAGTTGTCTTAATGGATAGTTTCAGACATAAGTACGATGAGGTAAGAGAGTAGTTGCATTTTCAGCACATAATGTGCGCACATCGTATTTTGCCATGGCTGTTGGATTACACGCGATTGTATGAGCACTGTGATGAGCTCGACAAGCCGGTCCAGAGGTTGCATCGGCGTGATGAGTTCGATCTAGCTACAATGAGTGTCGACAGATGTTACAAGTAGAAGGACGCTCTGTCTTGTGGGCCTTGGGAGCTTTTGAGCATTGAGACTCTATTACAGTGCAAGTTTCCTAGACCGACTTTGAGACAGTTGCGTGGAATTAAGGGGGTCAGGAAGCAGATGTGCCTGACAGTGTGACGATACTCGAAGTTGGAACATATTTAAGTATGTTTTGATGAGACAAAACCATAAAATAGTAACCCTCTTTCTATAAGCATAACCTACCGTGTAAAAGTTACTGCAATGAGGTTACTGCAGAAAGACACGACAGAGAAAAGCTTCAGAGGAAGAATACTGAAGAGAATGGTGAAAGGAATCTGGTAAGACTAAAAAGGACACTGCTACTGCAGGAAGCTATCAGGAAGAGACTATGACAAAAGCATACTGCAAAGCAGCAAACTACCGAAGACTAAAGCTACCTGACGGGAAGCTACCTGGAAGAGACTATGCCGAAGCATACTGAAGAACAGCAAACTACAGAAGCCTCAAATCACCTGACAGAAGCAAAACCAGGGAAGGAAGCTCCAAAGAAAGCACGAAGAGGAAGCTACAGAGGAAGCATGGGAAGGAAGCTAGAAGTTACTGGTAGAGAGAAGAGGAAATGAGCCAACCAGATGAAGACACGTGGAAAGCAAGAAGCTGGCGTGTGTCAGAAGGAGTGCGGCGCATTTATAGATTAGGAAACTTACTTACCTTCAACGGGCAGA